>NC_069460.1:33118300-33119801 GCF_026875155.1 Cherax quadricarinatus | reverse complement strand
TTTTAAAAAAAGTTTTTTATAATTCCGAAAACCACCGTTTTTATTTTAAATTGAATTAGTTTTTAAAATTAAAACCCCCAAAAAAAAATCTTTAAAATATTTAAATTTGGGAAAAAACTTTGAAAATGTTTAATTTTTTTTTCTAAAAAAAAAAAAAAAAAAAAAAAAAAAAAAAAAAAAAAAAAAAAAAAAAAGGGGGGGGGGGGGGGGGGGGGGGGGGGGGGGGGGGGGGGGGGGTTTCGGCTTGCAAAACCAACGTATTTTGCCCCAGCCCTTAAAAAACTTACTTTAAATTTTTTCTTTAAACCAGTGCGCCCGAAAGCCCGCCAAAAGGGGTTCCTGTTTGGGAACCATTATTGTGTGGACCCTTAACAATCCTTTGGGCTGCATTTATTTATGGTCTTTAATTGTGTGAATTGCTTTTCATTGGGGATTGGTGCAACTCGCCAACCTTTGCTTTCGTATTCAGGAAATTCCGGGGCAAGGAGGTATAGCCCTCTATGGGGGCCGTGGTTTAATATGTATCTTTCCTGGTCAGGGAATACCAGTTTAGGAGAATCAACGCCCCGTAGGGGTTTTACCCCCGGGGGAAACGCCCGTAAAATTTTCTCTGAACCCAAAAAAGGGCGGAACCCCCGCCCTTGAAAGGTGCTGTTGAGTGCAGCAAATTCCAGTTGTTGGAACCCCAAGTGCTGAGAGTAAGTTGGGGCCATCATTTTGTTGGCTCCCATTTTGAAGGTTCTCTTATCCATCCTGTCATTTTTCTAGCAGATGCGATTGATACAATGTTATGGTCCTTGAAGGTGAGATCCTCTGACATAATCACTCCCAGGTCTTTGACGTTGGTTTTTTCGCTCTATTTGTGGCCAGAATTTGTTTTGTACTCTGATGAAGATTTAAATTTCCTCAGTTTACCATATCTGAGTAATTGAAATTTCTCGTCGTTGACTTCATATTGTTTTCCGCAGCCCACTGAAAGATTTGGTTGATGTCCGCCTGGAGCCTTGCAGTGTCTGCAATGGAAGACACTGTCATGCAGATTCGGGTGTCATCTGCAAAGGAAGACACGGGCTGTGGCTGACATCCTTGTCTATGTCGGATATGAGGATGAGGAACAAGATGGGAGCTAGTACTGTTTCCTTGTGGAAAGAGCTTTTCACCGTAGCTGCCTCGGGCTTTACTCTGTTGACGACTACTCTCTGTGTTCTGTTAGTGAGGAAATTATAGATCCCTCGACGATTTTCCTGTTTTTCCTTTAGCACGCATTTTGTGCGCTATTACGCCATGGTCACACTTGTCGAAGGCTTTTGCAAAGTCTGTATATATTACATCTGCATTCTTTTGTCTTCTAGTGCATTTAGGACCTTGTCGTAGTGATCCAATAGTTGAGACAGACAGGAGCGACCTGTTCTAAACCCATGTTGCCCTGGGTTGTGTAACTGATGGGTTTCTAATGGGTGGTGATCTTGCTTCTTAGGACCCTTTAAAAGATTTTTATGAT
>NC_069460.1:33095800-33113300 GCF_026875155.1 Cherax quadricarinatus | reverse complement strand
GAGAGCGAGAGTATAATAGTTTACCGTACAAAGGGGTTCAAGAGGGCAAGTTACTCCTATTCAAGATTAATATAGGTCTGATGTAGCAACTATAGGCCTTTAGTATACTCAGTGTAATATCCAAAATTCTAGAGAGGGCGGGTACTGTCAGTAGTTAAGTAACTTAATGACAACACATTCTCCATAGCTAATCATCAGGCTTTAGAACACTTACTTCACCGACACCTCCTAATTATCAGATGATTACATAAGAACTGAAATGCAATGGGGAACCTCATAGTATGGTAAACCTTAGACCTGCAAAAGCCTTCTATACTGTCAACCACAATACATTAAGTAGGAAACTTTCAACTAACGTTATAGGTTTCTGAATACTGGTTTAAGTCCTACCTTGAGCAACAGGAGACAAATTGTCAAAATCAACAAAACGGAATCAGAACCCTTGCCGATAGCATTTGATTTTATCCCAAGGTAGTATCTGGGTTCCCTTATTATCCTTTGCTATGTTAATTGAGACGCCATCAGTGTCAAGTGCAAAACTCTTACTGATAAGCAGATGACCAAGTGCTCTGTTATTGTCAGATAAAGAACCACAAGATATAGCTAATGTATTACACTGGAATTTGGAGTCCTGAAGCCAATGTTATAACAACAAATTTTCATTACACCTCGGGAAAACTGAAGTCATTCTCTTTGGCACGAAACATAAACTGAGAAGGGTAAATACTGTGAATTTCCTATAACCTTATTTACAGCGGTCGCAAAATACACAACGAGAAGCAATTATTACTACAGAAAAAGCGTCCTTCCTCCAAAATTCCACCAGTCAACTATTGTGATAATATAGCATTTATTGTGGTGGAGACGAAAAAAAAAATAGAAAGCTAGATACAGCGATTGATTTGTAGATGAATGGTTCAGAGAACCGACATGTTGATAAATTAGACACATGTGCAACTCTGGTATCTTTATTGAGGAAACTTTCGCCACATCATGGGCTTCATCTGTCCATACTAGGAGAAAACTTGAAGAACCAGGATGACTGAACGCCCCATCGACTCAAGTTGGGGACTGATTACCTCATTCTCCTCCTGTTTCTTCAAGTTTCTCCAACGTATGACTGATGAAGCCACTGGTGGCGAAACGATTTCCCTCAATAAAGATACCCAAGAGTGCAGCATGTGGTCTAATTTATCAACATTTCGGTTCTCTGAACCCATTCATCTACAAATCTGTCAGACACGCCCAACTTCTTGGGATCTTAATAACTTATGAAATCTTCGCTGCCTAATTCTTGGGCACGACCTACTCCACATTGAACAAATGTGACACGACCTATGACTGCTGTAAAAAAAAAAAAATAAAAAAATAAAAAAAAACAGACTCTCCTGCACTCGGTTTAATAAGCTGCTTCTCCTCAGATACCGTAATTCTATTCAAGATTGATGGACTGAACACATCGACTCAAGGTTGAGGACTGATACCTTCATCTCCTCCTTGTTCTTCAAGTTTCTCCTACGTATGACCTGAATGAAGCCACTGTGTGAGCGAAAACGTTTCCTCAATAAAGATACCCAAGAGTTCACATGTGTCTAATTTATCAACAGCGATTGATAAACAAGGGTTGGAAGGCTCAGACCGTTCGTCACTGTAGGAGCTGCCAGAAATCACCGGTTTCTTCAACACTCAAGTTATACTTTGTATCAATCAAAATCACATATTACACGGGTAGATAATTTCCAGTATATCCTTCAATTGTTAGCACCAAATCACCGACCAGTATGTTTTAAATAAGGACCCACGATCAGATCAGATCGACTGTTCCGAACCCTTGACTGGTCCGACGCCTTGACTCGTCCGAACCCTTGACTGGTTTCAAATCGGGGTGGCGGGGGGGGGGGACAATAAAGCAGACTGTAAACGGATGGGGTTTGTAGGCGCCCTTATCAAACACAAACAATAAATATAAATCAAGAACGTGCACGTTTAAGCTGTCAATATACAAGTACAGTTAGAAATAGAAATACAAATACTAGAGCTTCATAAGGAGGTATTAATAGAATATTCAAGAGGTTGCTAGTAAACATAAATCAACCCAATCAAATCATATGAAGCTCTGCGTAGTCCTGCGACCAATCAACAAACGGGCTTCCACATGGATAAAATTGTCATTCTGTGGAAATTGTGTCACGCACCTTGTGCAGAATCAAAGAACTAGCTTACAAGCAGTATTAAAAACAGGGAAGTGTTATTGAGTATGGCCAAAATTGTGATAAATCTGTGGACAAAAATCACAAGGGTATAAAAGAGGGACAACATCAAAGCTGCTTTCAAAGAAAACCTGGAAGTTTTCCTACAACAGATGGGAACATAAAAAGTCTGGGCTGAATGGTACTGCCCTTGATACTGCCATGTAGTTATAAACTGTAAGCTGGAGGTGAAGTCCCGTATCATAAATGTGGGCTGATAGTGCTGTCCTGGAGACAGTAATGGTGAAGCTGAGGTGCTGTCCGGGAGACAGTAAGGTGAAGCTGGAGATGCTGTCCTGGCAGACCAGTAATGGTGAAGCTGGAGGTGCTGTCCTGGAGACAGTAATGTGGTGAAGCTGGAGATTTTGTCCAGGTATCGGGAATTATACGCAGGAAGGAATCCATATAAATGACCTCATAGGGGACAGCCGCCTATAGGGAAACAAGTTTATCAAAGAATAAGGTAAAACCAATATGCCAAACGAGAATACCGCAGAAATACAAACCAAGAGGACTCCAGTAGCAATAGTGAGGATATATATACCAAAAACAACTGGTGGAGCTCCATTGTTGGTGCCAAGTAGGATAGGAGTAAGACAGGGAAACATGCACCAACAGGGATAACAGTCACACAACAAAGCAAACGGAAACCAAGCCTGTGCACATACTATTTCACATGTATCTGTCAGGCAATGGGAAATCTGGAAAAACAGACGGGACGGCAACTATGACCACCCTTGAAAATGAATGCCCATATGACAACATGAATATGCAAACTCCCTTCCTGTAGCCTTTTTCACCCCTTGAACTGTTTACCTCTTCAGTACAGGAAAGACTGTGCTATAACTTAAATTGCCAGGCCCACTATCTAAATGGGAAAAAAAGATAACAAAACATCCAGGCCAAGGAAAACCATGTAGCCACAGTCCACTCAATAAAGGGGGAGAGGTTTTTTAGTGCCAGGAAGGAAAAAAACGCGCAGGAAATGGCGAAATCGTACACCACATCCAGTCAATCTGGAGTGGAACCACAGTCTGTATGCCTCCCCTCTAAACCAACAGATACTGATACAAATGCGGAAAAAAAATCCCCTCCCAATACCAACAATACCACCAGTCTGATGACATTTCTCTTATGTCAAATATACAGTTCTAAAGCAGCAACAACAACAAAAATACTTTCATCCGGGACTGCTTGCAGAGGCAAAGGCAATGTTCGCGGCATTCACTGAGACCCACATAAAGGATCACTTGGTCAAAGAAATATGGATCCCAGGTTACAACCTATACAGATGTGACAGAGTGAACAGGCAAAAGGGGGAGGATGGATTGTACATTGCAGAGTCACTTGTTTGCACAGAACTGCTTAATGCCTCAAATGATGAAGTGGAAGTTTTAGCAGTAAAGGTCGAGAACCAAAACCTAGTCATTGTGGTAGTCTACAAGCCTCCGGATGCAACATCCCAGCAATTCCAGGAACAGCTGTTAAAAATTGACCACTGTCTGGAAAATCTTCCAGCTCCTGCACCCAACATCTTGCTCCTGGGGGATTTCAACTTAAGGCACCTAAAATGGAGGAATATAGCAAATAATATTGTTGCAGTAATAACACCAGGAGGCAGCTCTGATGAAAACTCACACTCACACGAGCTTTTAAATCTCTGCACAAAATTCAATTTAAACCAGCAAATAATAGAGCCTACTAGACTGGAGAATACACTAGACCTCATCTTCACTAACAATGATGATCTGATAAGAAATGTCACCATATCAAAAACAATGTACTCAGATCACAACATAATTGAGGTTCAGACATGTATGCGTGGAGCCTCAGACCGACAAAATGAGACTAGTCACGAGGGAGCATTCACCAAATTCAACTTCAATAACAAAAACATAAAGTGGGACCAAGTAAACCAAGTCCTAACCGATATAAGCTGGGAAGATACACTAAGCAACACAGACCCCAACTTATGCCTAGAACAGATTAACTCGGTGGCACTCGATGTATGCACAAGGCTTATTCCTCTAAGAAAAAGGAGGAGTAGATGTAAAATAGAAAGAGACAGGCGCTCCCTTTACAGGCGACGGAAAAGAATAACAGAGCGGCTAAAAGAGGTCAATATATCTGAAATGCGTAGGGAGACACTGGTCAGAGAAATAGCAAGCATCGAACTTAAGCTAAAAGAATCCTTTAGGAGTCAGGAATCGCGGGAAGAACTAAAAGCCATAAATGAAATCGAAAGAAACCCAAAGTATTTCTTCTCCTATGCCAAATCAAAATCGAGAACAACGTCCAGTATTGGGCCCCTACTTAAACAAGATGGGTCCTACACAGATGACAGCAAGGAAATGAGTGAGCTACTCAAGTCCCAATATGACTCAGTTTTTAGCAAGCCGCTAACCAGACTGAGAGTCGAAGATCAAAATGAATTTTTTATGAGAGAGCCACAAAATTTGATTAACACAAGCCTATCCGATGTTATCCTGACGCAAAATGACTTCGAACAGGCGATAAATGACATGACCATGCACTCTGCCCCAGGGCCAGACTCATGGAACTCTGTGTTCATCAAGAACTGCAAGAAGCCACTATCACGAGCCTTTTCCATCCTATGGAGAGGGAGCATTGACACGGGGTCGTCCCTCAGTTACTAAAAACAATAGACAAGCCCCACCCACAATGGGGCAGTAAAGCAATAGCAAAAAACTACAACCAATAGACAACACCCATACATAAAAATTTTTAAAAGGGGGCCCCTAAGAAAAGATCACCACCCCCAAAAACCCCTCTTTTACAAAACCCCGGGGAAACGGGTTTAAACGGGTCGCTCCTTCTGTCTCAACTATGGACACAGACAAGGTCCAAATGCACTAAAAACAAAAAGAATGCAATGTAATAAACAGATTTTGCAAAACCCTTTTCGCAATGGACCATGGCGTAATACGCACAAAATGCGTGCAAAGGAATAACGGGAAAAGGGGGTCATGGATCTAAAATTTTTTCCCACTAACAGAACCAGAGAGATGTCAACGAGTAAAGTCCAAAGGCAGCACGGTAAAACGTGTTCCCAAGGCACAGTACACTCCCATTTTGTTCCTCATCCTCATATCCGCAAGACAAGGATGTCACCACAGCACCGTGTCTTCCTTTGCAATGACACCCAATCTGCATGACAGGCTTCCTTGCAGACACTAAAGGGCTCCGGGCGGACATAAACCAAATCTTTCAGTGGGCGTGGAAACAATATGAAGTTCAACGATGAAAAATTTCAATTACCAATATGGTAAAAAAGGGGAAATTTAAAAAATCTTCATCAGAGTACAAAACAAATTCGGGCCACAAAAAAGCGAAACACCAACGTCAAAGACCTGGGAGTGATTTGTCAAGGATCTCCCCTTAAAGGACCATAACTTGTATCAATCGATCGCAGAAAATGACAGGAGGGGAAAATGAAACCCTTTAAAAAACTAGGGAGGCCAAGCCCAGATGACATTTTTCGGGTCACTTTTTCATCTAGGTGGAATATTGCTGCCTCTAACAGCCCCTTTTCAAGGCAGGTGAAATTGCCGACCTAAAAAACGTAAGAGAATTTCACGGCGCGCAAAACGAGAAAAAACACCTAAAATTACGGGGAGCGCTTAAGGTTTTCAAACCGTTTTCCCTGGAACCAGGGGAAGTTTTCATGATATATACACCGGGAAAACCAGAGGGACTATCCCGAACTTGCACACAAAATCACTCCTACGAAAATAAGACTTGGAAACGATGCACCCCCCCCCCCCAATGAAAACAGGGTGTCACTAGCTCGTTAAGAGACCAACAATAGTGCCGGGGGCCCGAGACTGTTCAACGCCTCCCACTACATAAGGGGATTGCCAACGACCCTGGCAGTCTTCAAGCGGCACTGGACAAGCACCTAAATGGGGCCCTGCCCACCCGGGGCGTGCTCGTACGGGGGTTTGCATGCACCAGCAGTAACAGCCTGGGACAGGCTTTTCCACTGGGGGGCCCTTTGTCATAGACGGGCCCCGGGGGGGCGTTGCCCCCCTGAACCCTCTCCGGGTAAACTCCAGGTAATGGGACCCCATCACTTTTTTTTTCACCAGTACAATATTTGGGAATCCCCTTTGCCCCAGCATGTCGGGGAAAATTTGATGGGAACATGTAGTAAAGAAAGCTTATCTGACCCCTTCCCCTTTAAAACAACTATGAAAAACCTAAAGGATTGCAAACGGGGGGCTACCAACAGGAAAAAAACATGCGTTAAAAGTCCAAACTAGCCAAACAAAAAACAACCACTAAAAACAATCTTTTTCAAAAAACTGATTTTCATAAATGAGTCCTTACCAAATAAACAAAACCTTCTTTATGGCTAAGAAAATTGCGAAAACCCCCAAAAAACCCCACCAGTGTTTTGGGGGGATGGAAAAATCGCAGTTAGGAACAGCCCACTGGAAGAATACTTTCATCCTATAAACATGACCTTAAAACACTTAAGTGGGCGGGAAAACAAAAACAGATAAAGTGCAGATAATCCCCATAGCCACATTTATGTTAATTGTCATAAATTCTCCCCCCCCTAAAATTCTAATACCCAAAACTACTTTTGTTGTCATTGTTGTTTTTCAACCCCTTCTCCTCCAGTCTTAATATGTTTTAATATCACAAATCTTCTCCTTTCTTTACAACTAACCCCATCACTTTCCATCTTATTTATTAAAAAAACAGCCATAACTTGTCCCAATAATTTCACCCTTTTTAAAAATACTCAATTGCCCAATTCTTTTCCCAAAAATCCCTTTATTGCCCAATTTTGCTTTAAACTATATTGATCAAATTTATTGTAAATTTCTTTTATTGACCTTTTTATTCTATACTTTTTTAAACAGTTTTTTTCAACTACAATTTTATATTATCCTTCACCATCTTACTACCATATTATAACCAAGTCATTGCCATTTTTATTTTTATCATTTTTTATTATTCTTTGCACCTAACTTGTGTATTTTACCCGGGTCAATTTAAATTAGTTATACTCTAACTAAAAACAATTTTTTAAAAACCTTAGTGCAATTACAATGAGAGTCTTGTGCCTTTTTTATAATTAGTTTAAACACGTTGTACTTTTGTCAATACCAAATTCATTAATTAGACCATAGTGCAATTACTAGGAAGACGGGTCTTTTTTTAATTTTTTATTTTTATTTTATTAGTTTAAATCTATTTGACTATAGCTCATTCTAGTCAAACATAACTCCACAAAAGTCATTAATTAGCCCTTTAGTGCAATTACAAGTGAGAGTCTTGTTCTTTTTTAAATTTGTATTTTTATATTACTATTTTTATACCTATTTACTTTATTCTTTCCAGCACAACACATAACAACATCAACTTCATTATGTTAGTATGACTAACCCAAAAAACCCAAAAACTCTAGCTATATACACCCAAAACTTCCCCCCACTACGATACAGTACTAGGCTAAACACACAACTCGGATATAAATAACTAAAATTTAAAACCTAGAAGATGATTGATTACGTTGACCCTGATCTAAACCTCCATAATCTGACACCCAATCGAAACCTTTTGGGAAAATAACTCCTTTATTACACAGCATCACAAGCCAGCACATCCTAAACAATGCAAAATCTATCATACTTAACACAACATCAGGCCTTAAGCAACACATGATACCTCCTGGCACCCTTGAAGCACTAAAGAAAACCCTTTCTCCTGCATTATTCTTACTGAGACCGGGCTTAAGCAGGACACAATAGATATCTACCCCCCCTACCAGGATCACAGCAATTCACAATGCAGCCCAAAACCAAGTTTGGGGTGGTTTGCAATTTTTTACTCAAACCCAAATTATTTTGTTTTACACCACTTGCTTTAGTGATGAATAGGGGGAATACATTTTTGCTAATTTTCTGTAAAAAAATTTAAAGACCCCTAAAACAACGTGCCTTTTACCGGAACCCCACAAAACATCCCAAATTTCAGTGAGAAATTAAAGTCCAATAACAAACAACAAATGAATAAGCACCACCTTCTTTTAGCGGGGGACTTCAACTTTTCAACTTTGGCTACAATGATCAGCCTTACTGTTTTCATCAACAATATGAACAACACACTTCTCATACCAACAATAACAAAACCCAAACCAGGCCACGAGAAAATGCAACCAAATAGCCAAATATGGCCCAATATACTAGCCCCCCTTAAACAGGGATAATCACAATACACTACAGACCACAAACCCTCCCTTTCCCCTACGAACATTAGAAAAACCCCATTAATTCAACAAAGTCTCATTTAACTCCATGCAGGCCTCAATAAGGAATTTCACACTGACCTAAGATTTTTTGATGGCCTAAAAATTCCCAAGGCCAATGGAAATGAGACTGGACAGACTTTTTCTTAACAAATTTACTTAGACTAAAAACCCAACTTTTTCCTAAAAAATGAAACAATCACAAACAAACGCTTTGTTGTCCAGGGCAACCATACCATTCGAAATCCATTGACAAGAAACACCAAATGAAAAGAAATATAGACAGGGCTAAAAACAAAGATATTCTTAAACACTTTTTCATCATTTTTCACCAAAGTAATGAAAAAGCCAAAAAACTAACTACCCAGTAGATTCACAGACACTAGGGGGAATATAAAAAGACCGGAAAACACTCCTCAAATTCTAGGGACCCCAAAAAAAAAAAAACAAAAATTTTGTCCTAACAAACCGCCGGCTGGGCTCGTACGTTGGTTTGCGTCGCCAGCAAAACCCGGGTTTGATAGGCGCTGATCCACCAGGGGGCCGGGGGTCACAGCCCGGGGCCCGCGGGGGCGTTGCCCCCGAAACCTCTCCAGGTAAACTCCAGTACATCCCACTGACACAGCTAACAAGAAAAACGACTTCTTCTCAACCATAGACTATCTCGCCAAAAAAATCCCACATGCCAATGCCCACCCGGGGGACACCAGAGGGGAATTTTCCCAATTCCTTCTTTTTCACCAACTGACCCCGAATCACCGAGATATAAAGTCATTTAAAAAAGAAACCGGGGAATCGTCTAAGTCCCCCCTTTTACGACAAGCGAGCAGCCCAATCCTTCGCATGCTTTTCATTATTTTTTTTAAACAATCACTAGAAACTAGCCCCTTTCCCGAAACTACTCAAGATGAAAGGGGGTTACACCAAATACATAAACGGTGACCCTACAGACTTAAACAACTAAGGCCAATTCAAATTTCCCTTTGCTATCCCAAATCTTTGAGAAACTGGGCTCGGGAACAAATTCATTTATAACAACACAAAACATACTCAACCCCCCCAGTTTGGGTTAGGAAAAATAAAAGCCAAAAAATGCAATCATAAAAATGCTAGATCTGCTTTACACAGCATTGGAAAATAAGGAAATCCACAGAATTTTTATTACCAAAGAAAAGCTTTTTTACACAGTAGACCTGGAGTACCTGGAGTTTTTCCTGGAGAGAGTTCCGGGGTCAACGCCCCCCGGCGGCCCGGTCTGTGACCAGGGCCCCCTGGGGATCAGACCTGATCAACCAGGCTGTTACTGCTGGCGCACGCGACCAAAAGTACGAGCCAAAGCCCGGCTGACAGGGGAAACCCACTTTAGGTCTTGTCCCGTGCCAGCTTAAATTGCAGGGGGCTGTTTGGGAATCCCCCTATGTCTGGGAGGCACGACATCCACTCCACAAACTTTACCATTACGGTAAAGGGCCACGCTTGCTTATTTCAAATCACCTTACTAAAAAGGGACAGATTTACCCCTTTAAAAACACAGCATCAACAAAACGGCCCCCTTGATACGGAGTTCCGCAAGGAAGTGTCCTTGTCCCCTGCTCTTCCCATATCATCAATGACTTTCCAAAAGATCCCCAAAACCTGAAAACCCTTTCTCTTTCTGACGACACACTATGTCATCTCTCACCCTAATCTTTCCCCCCCAACACCATTTTTTAACGAGGACGATCAAAACATCGACTTTTGGGTACAGCCAAAAAACTTCCTTAACACTGACAAAACCTACATATTATGTTTGGTAGCAGAGAGAGATCAAAAAAATTTCATTAAAAAAGACCACTCTAATTACCAGACATAATGAGGGGAAATTCTAGGCCTACCGATGTTATCCTGACGCCAAATACTTTGAACAGCGATAAATGACATGCCCAGCACTCTGCCCCCGGGGCCCAAATCATGGAACTTGTGTTCATCAAGACGCAAAAGCCCCTATCACGAGCCTTTTCCCTCCTAGGAGAGGGAGCAAGGACACGGGGGTCGTCCCCCCCAGAAATAAAAACAACAACAAGCCCCACCCACAAAGGGGGCATAAAGCAACACAAAAACACAGACCAAAACACAACATCCCCTACATAAAAACTTTTAAAGGTCCCAAAGCAAGATCACCACGCATCAGAAAAACCCCCATTACAAACCCAGGGGAACAGGTTAGAACAGGTCGCTCCGCTGTCCCCCAAATATTGGACCACTACGACAAGGTCCAAAAAGCACTAGAAGACAAAAAAAGCAATGTAATATATACAGCTTTCAAAAGCCTTCGACAAGTGTGCCAGGCGTAAAGCGCACAAAGCGTGCTAAAGGAATAACAGGAAAAGTCGGTCGAGGACAAATTTCCTCACTAACAAACACCCCAAAGTAGTCTCAACAAGTAAAGTCCGAGGGACTACGGTGAAAAGCCTGTTCCACAAGGCACATACCGCTCCCATCTTGTTTCCCCATCCTAAATCGACATAGACGGATGTCAGCCCGCACCCGGCTTCCTTTGCAGATACACCCATCTGCTACTGCTTCCATTGCAGACACCCGCAAAGCCCAGGCAGACACAAAACCCAAAACTTCAGTGGGCTGCAAAAACAATAGAAGTTCAACGATGGGAAAATTTTAATTTCTCAGATATGGTAAACAGGGAAATAAATCTTTTATCAGAACAAAACAAATTTTGGCCACAAAATAGAGCGAAAACCCAACGTCAAAACCTGGGGGATCATGTCGGAGGGTCTCACCTTTTAAGGGCCCTAACATTTTTATCAATCGCATCTGCTAGAAAAAGCGGATGGATAAAAACCTTCAAAAAGGGGGGCCAAGCCCATGAGAACTCTTCAGTCACTTGTTCATCAGGGTGAATAAATTTCTGCACCTAAAAGCACCCTTTTAAGGCAGGTTAAATTGCCGACCAGAAATGTACGAAACTATCACGGCCCCATAAAAAGATAAAACACCTCAAATTTCTGGGACGCTTGAGGTTCCTAAACCGTTTCCCTGGGAAAGCAGGAGGGGGAGATACATGTTATACACCTGGAAAATCCTAGAGGACTAGTACGGGAAATTCACACGAAAAAAACTCATTACGAAAGCAAAAGACTTGGCGACGAGCCCACCCCCCAAGAAAAGCAGGGGTCACTAGCCGTTAAAACCTCAATAACAGGGGGCCCGAACTGTTCAACGCCTCCCCCACACATAAGGGGATTACCAACAGACCCCTGGGGGCTCAAAACGGCACGGAAAAAGCACCTAAAGTCATTTCCGGATCGGCCGGCTGTGGCTCTAGTTGGTTTGTTGCACCAGCAGCAACACCTGGGTTTACAGGGCCCGATCCACCAAAGGGGCCTGGTCCAGACCGGGGCCCCGGGGGGGTTGACCCCCGGAACTCTCTCCGGAACTCCAGGTATGCCTGACAAAACCAATTTCCACCCATATCCAATCATAACCAAAAATGAACCAAAACGGGTTGGGATCCTTCCAAATACAATACTAGTGCCGCAAACTCCCAAACACACTATACCCTTCCACACAACCATACCTCACCTATGCTATTTGTGCTTGGGATAACTCACCAACACACCTAAAGCCCAAAAATAACCCAAAAAAAAGCGCAGTAAGAATAATCACTAATCCCTCCCTGCACACCCCCCCCCACTCTTTTATAGATCAAAATTACTCCCTCTTCAGTACACCCACTTACTACTGTTAATCTACATCACAGGGCCTTAAAATCCAATATCAAACCTTACCTAAAACCCTTTACCTGGATTTACCGAGAGAGTTTTGGGGGGAAAGCCCCCGCGGCCCCGGGCTGTGACCAGGGTCCTGGGGGATCAGCGCCTGACAACCAGGGTGTTTCTGCTGGCTCACGCAACCAACGACAGCCCACCCGGCGCAAACTGTCTTTAGGGCTTTTCCAGTCCAGCTTAAGACTGCCCGGGTCTGTTGGAAAACCCCCCTTAGTGTGCTGGGGGGCATTGAACACCCCCGGGGCCCCCGACACTTTTTGTATGGTCTCTTAAGTGCAGTGAACCCCTGCTTTTCATTGGGGATGTGCATCGTCGCCAATCTTTTGCTTTCGTAGTAGTGATTTTCGTGTGCAAATTTGGTACTAGTCCTCGATTTTCCAGGTGTAAAAACGTATCTCTCCCCCGCGTCCAGGGAATACGGGTTTTGAAACCCCAACGCTCCCAGTAATTGGGTGTTTTTTTCCCGTTATGCCCCCGCCGTAAAATTCTCGTACATTTCTAGGTCGCAATTTCACCTGCCTTTAAAGGTCTGTTAGAGGACAATATTCCAGCCCAATAAACAAGTACCTGAAATGTCATCAGGGGTTTTGGCCTCCCTTTCTTTATAGTTGGACAGAACCCACAGGCAAACCCCAGAAAAAAACATCTCTAAAACATTCCCCGTTCCCACAAAAACCCTTTACAAAAATTTTAAAGTATGTCAAGGGGCCCCAAAATCTGGAACACCCACCTGAAAATCTAGAACTGGAGACCATTTATCACCTTTAAAAAAATACCAAAAAACATCTTTTCTCCCTGAACACCCCATCAACTAACTACAAGAATACCACCTGGGGGTTCACACTACACTCACTCCACCCATTTACCATAAAAAGAAATATTTTAAACCAATCTTAAAATAATGAATCCTATGATACTCCAATACGAAAATTCTGGCCAAAACAAAAGCATTCACATTGCTAAAAATACAAACAAATATTTAGTCACTTAGCCATAATACCCAAATTACCTCATTATTTGTAATAATTAAAAAAAGAATTTAAAATAAGTCTGCCCGAAATGCCTAGCCACTAGGCTTTTATAGACACTCGAAATCATTATTTTAAATACATTTTAAACCCCCACAACAACCAAATTCTGTAAATCAAATGAAAAACTTTTAAGAATAAACTTTGAAATCGATTTCTTGACATGAAGAGTCTTCCTTAAACAACGTTTTTACATGCCGACATTCTTTTTATAAAACCGCCGTGCCATGGGATTTAGGAGGGAAAGACCCAAAAACAACTGCCCTTGATTCAGATCTGTTGTACTTCGGTTTTATCAAAGACTTCTTTTATAAGCAGCACCCGCAACAAACTTTGTTGCATTTCTGAAATCATCAGTCTGGACATGCCCTCTGCTCAAACCCTCTGAAAAATTTGATAAAGGTTTCAGCAACATGTCTGGGTACTTCGATGTACTGCTCTAGTCAAACCAATGAACAAACAGATGTACACCTTGATGGGAACTTTTTAAACTGTTTTGGTTTAAAATTTTTTGTCCATGTAATCTACACCTGTCACCTCAAATGGAGTGAATGACAAAAATCTTTCAGAGGGATATGGAGTGGGCCTTATACTGACAACTCGCAAAACGTAGTGACGACAATAAACAGTCCTTTATTTTTTTTTTCACCTTTTTTCGACCTTTGGGGATCCAAGGATTGTCGTATATGACAAAGGTGCAGCTACCCCCCCAGTAACACGTTTCGTGGGCGTTTTTCACAAACATTTTTGTTAGCCAAGTTCTTGGGGGTCAATATTGATTTTTGGCTTCTTTTGGTAGGGAAAAATTATGAATTCCTCCTCGACATCTTATAATCTTTTCTGAGTCGAGATAAAGTCCTAAAGAATTAATCATGACAAGTTTCTTTGGGGATTTATCTTGTGTTTCCAGAAATTTATATTCTGCAGAGAAAACCTCTTTCTGTATTAGTTTCACCCAGTATTTAATGGGTTTACCTGGAATTTACCTGGAGAGAGTTCCGGGGGTCAACGCCCCCGCGGCCCGGTCTGGGACCAGGCCTCCTGGTGGATCAGAGCCTGATCAACCAGGCTGTTGCTGCTGGCTGCACGCAAACCAACGTACGAGCCACAGCCCGGCTGGTCAGGAACTGTCTTTAGGTGCTTGTCCAGTGCCAGCTTGAAGACTGCCTGGGGTCTGTTGGTAATCCCCCTTATGTATGCTGGGAGGCAGTTGAACAGTCTCGGGCCCCTGACACTTATTGTATGGTCTCTTAACGTGCTAGTGACACCCCTGCTTTTCATTGGGGGATGGTGCATCGTCTGCCAAGCTTTTGCTTTGTAGTGAGTGATTTTCGTGTGCAAGTTCGGTACTAGTCCCTCTAGGATTTTCCAGGTGTATATAATCATGTATCTCTCTCCTTCTGCGTTCCAGGGAATACAGTTTAGGAACCTCAAGCGCTCCCAGTAATTGAGGTGTTTTTATCTCCGTTATGCGCACCGTGAAAGTTCTCTGTACATTTTCTAGGTCGGCAATTTCACCTGCCTTGAAAGGTGCTGTTAGTGTGCAGCAATATTCCAGCCTAGATAGAACAAGTGACCTGAAGAGTGTCATCATGGGCTTGGCCTCCCTAGTTTTGAAGGTTCTCATTATCCATCCTGTCATTTTTCTAGCAGACGCGATTGATACAATGTTATGGTTCTTGAAGGTGAGATCCTCCCACATGATCACTCCCAGGTCTTTGACGTTGGTGTTTCGCTCTATTTTGTGGCCAGAATTTGTTTTGTACTCTGATGAAGATTTAATTTCCTCGTGTTTACCATATCTGAGTAATTGAAATTTCTAATCGTTAAACTTCATATTGTTTTCTGCAGCCCACTGAAAGATTTGGTTGATGTCCGCCTGGAGCCTTGCAGTGTCTGCAATGGAAGACACTGTCATGCAGATTCGGGTGTCATCTGCAAAGGAAGACACGGTGCTGTGGCTGACATCCTTGTCTATGTCGGATATGAGGATGAGGAACAAGATGGGAGCGAGTACTGTGCCTTGTGGAACACAGCTTTTCACCGTAGCTGCCTCGGACTTTACTTTGTCGACGACTACTCTCTCTGTTCTATTAGTGAGGAAATTATAGATCCATCGACCGACTTTTCCTGTTATTCCTCTAGCACGCATTTTGTGTGCTATTACGCCATGGTCACACTTGTCGAAGGCTTTTGCAAAGTCTGTATATATTACATCTGCATTCTTTTTGTCTTCTAGTGCATTTAGGACCTTGTCGTAGTGATCCAATAGTTGAGACAGACAGGAGCGACCTGTTCTAAACCCATGTTGCCCTGGGTTGTGTAACTGATGGGTTTCTAGATGGGGGGTGATCTTGCTTCTTAGGACCCTTTCAAAGATTTTTATGATATGGATGTTAGTGCTATCGTCTGTAGTTCTTTGCTGTTGCTTTACTGCCCCCTTTGTGGAGTGGGCTATGTCTGTTGTTTTTTAGAAACTGCGGGACGATCCCCGTGTCCATGCTCCCTCTCCATAGGAATGGAAAAGGCTCGTGATAGGGGCTTCTTGCAGTTCTTGATGAACACGGAGTTCCATGTGTCTGGCCCTGGGGCAGAGTGCATGGGCATGTCATTTATCGCCTGTTCGAAGTCATTTGGCGTCAGGATAACATCGGATAGGCTTGTGTTTATTAATCAAATTTTGTGGCTCTCTCATAAAAAATTCATTTTGATCTTCGACTCTCAGTCTGGTTAGCGGCTTGCTAAAACTGAGTCATATTGGGACTTGAGTAGCTCACATCATTTCCTTGCTGTCATCTGTGTAGGACCCATCTTGTTTAAGTAGGGGCCCAATACTGACGTTGTTCTCGATTTTGATTTGGCATAGGAGAAGAAATACTTTGGGTTTCTTTCGATTTTATTTATGGCTTTTAGTTCTTCCCCCGATTCCTGACTCCTAAAGGATTCTTTTAGCTTAAGTTCGATGCTTGCTATTTCTCTGACCAGTGTCTCCCTATGCATTTCAGATATATTGACCTCTTTTAGCCGCTCTGTTATTCTTTTCCGTCGCCTGTAAAGGGAGCGCCTGTCTCTTTCTATTTTACACTACTCCTCCTTTTTCTTAGAGAATAAGCCTTGTGCATACATCGAGTGCCACCGAGTTAATCTGTTCTAGGCATAAGTTTGGGTCTGTGTTGCTTAGTATATCTTCCCAGCTTATATCGGTTAGCACTTGGTTTACTTGGTCCCACTTTATGTTTTTGTTATTGAAGTTGAATTTGGTGAATGCTCCCTCGTGACTAGTCTCATTATGTCGGTCTGGGGCTCCACGCATACATGTCTGAACCTCAATTATGTTGTGATCTGAGTATATTGTTTTTGATATGGTGACATTTCTTATCAGATCATCATTGTTAGTGATGATGAGGTCCAGTGTATTCTCCAGTCTAGTAGGCTCTATTATTTGCTGGTTTAAATTGAATTTTGTGCAGAGATTTAAAAGCTCGTGAGAGAGTGAGTTTTCATCAGAGCTGCCTCCTGGTGTCATTACTGCAACAATATTATTTGCTATATTCCTCCATTTTAGGTGCCTTAAGTTTAAATCCCCCAGGAGCAAGATGTTGGGTGCAGGAGCTGGAAGATTTTTTCCCGACAGTGGTCAATCTTTAACACTGTTCCTGGAATTGCTGGGGATGTTGCATCTGGAGGCTTGTAGACTACCACAATGACTAGGTTTTGGTTCTCGACCTTACTGCTAAAACTTCCACTACATCATTTGAGGCATTAAGCAGTTCTGTGCAAACAAGTGACTCTGCAATGTACAGGCCAACCCCCCTCTTTTCCTGTTCACTCTGTCACATCTGTATAGGTTGTAACCTGGGATCCATATTTCGTTGTCCAAGTGATCCTTTATGTGGGTCTCAGTGAAAGCCGTGAACATTGCCTTTTGCCTCTGCAAGCAGTCCACGGATGAAAGGTATTTTGTTGTTTGTTGCTGGCTTTAGACCCTATATATTTGCAAAGAAGAATGTTACGACTGGTGGTATTGTTGGTACTGGGGGCGGATTTTTTTTCCGGCATTAGTATCTGTATCTGTTGTTTGCAGTGGAGGCCATCGACTGTGGTTCCACTCCATGAACTGATTGGGTACGATTTCGCCATTTTCCTGCCGTTTTTTTT
>NC_069460.1:33073917-33095300 GCF_026875155.1 Cherax quadricarinatus | reverse complement strand
GAAAGGGGTCTAAGAAGAAAAGGGGACGGGTGAAATTAAAACAACGTTAAGCTAAAAGAATCCTTTAGGAGTCAGGAATGGGGAAGAACTAAAAGCCATAAATAAAATCGAAAGAAACCCAAAGTATTTCTTCTCCTATGCCAAATCAAAATCGAGAACAACGTCCAGTATTGGGCCCCTACTTAAACAAGATGGGTCCATACACAGATGACAGCAAGGAAATGAGTGAGCTACTCAAGTCCCAATATGACTCAGTTTTTAGCAAGCCGCTAACCAGACTGAGAGTCGAAGATCAAATAAATTTTTTTTATGAGAGAGCCACAAAATTTGATTAATAAACACAAGCCTATCCGATGTTATCCTGACGCCAAATGACTTCGAACAGGCGATAAATGACATGCCCATGCACTCTGCCCCAGGGCCAGACTCATGGAACTCCGTGTTCATAAAGAACTGCAAGAAGCCCCTATCACGAGCCTTTTCCATCCTATGGAGAGGGAGCAGGGACACGGGGATCGTCCCGCAGTTTCTAAAACAACAGACATAGCCCCACTCCACAAAGGGGGCAGTAAAGCAACAGCAAAGAACTACAGACCGATAGCACTAACATCCCATATCATAAAAATCTTTGAAAGGGTCCTAAGAAGCAAGATCACCCCCCATCTAGAAACCCATCAGTTACACAAACCCGGGGCAACATGGGTTTAGAACGGGTCGCTCCTGTCTGTCTCAACTTTTGGGATCACTACGACAAGGTCCTAAATGCACTAGAAGACAAAAAGAATGCAGATGTAATATAATACAGACTTTGCAAAAGCCTTCGACAAGTGTGACCATGGCGTAATAGCGCACAAAATGCGTGCTAGAGGAATAACAGGAAAAGTCGGTCGATGGATCTATAATTTCCTCACTAATAGAACAGAGAGAGTAGTCGGGCGACAAAGTAAAGTCCGAGGCAGCTACGGTGAAAAGCTGTGTTCCACAAGGCACAGTACTCGCTCCCATCTTGTTCCTCATCCTCATATCCGACATAGACAAGGATGTCAGCCAAACACCGTGTCTTCCTTTGGGAGATGACACCCGAATCTGCATGACAGTGTCTTCCATTGCAGACACTGCAAGGCTCCAGCGGACATCAAAACCCAAAACTTTCAGTGGGCTGCAGAAAACAATATGAAGTTTAACGATTAGAAATTTCAATTACTCAGATATGGTAAACACGAGGAAATTAAATCTTCATCAGAGTACAAAACAAATTCTGGCCACAAAATAGAGCGAAACACCAACGTCCCAAAGACCTGGGAGTGATCATGTCGGAGAATCTCACCTTCAAGAACCATAACATTGTATCAATCGCGTCTGCTAGAAAAATGACAGGATGGATAATGAAACCTTCAAAACTAGGGGGGCCAAGCCCTGATGACACTCTTCAGGTCACTTGTTCTATCTAGGCTGGAATATTTCTGCACACTAACAGCACCTTTCAAGGCGGTGAAATTGCCGACCTAGAAAATGTACAGAGAACTTTCACGTGCGCATAACGGAGATAAAACACCTCAATTACTGGGAGCGCTTGAGGTTCCTAAACCTGTTTTCCCTGGAACGCAGGAGGAAGAGATACATGATTATATACACCTGGAAAATCCTAGAGGGACTATACCGAACTTGCCAACGAAAATTCACTCACTACAAAAGCAAAAGTCTTGGCAACGATGCACCATCCCCCAAGAAAGCGGGGTTCCTAGCACTTTTAAGAGACCATACAATAAATGTCAGGGCCCAGAAATGTTCAAAGCCCCCCACAACATAAGGGGGAATTTCCAACAGACCCCAGGCAGTCTTCAACGGCACTGGGCAAGCACCTAAAGACGTTCCTCCACGGGGTGGCTCGTACTTGGTTTTCGTGCAGCTGAAACGCAAACCAAATTTACGGGCCCAGCCCGGGGGTTTCAGGAACTGTCTTTAGGTGCTTGCCAGTGCCAGCTTGAAGACTGCCTGGGGTCTGTTGGTAACCCCCCCTTATGTATGCTGGGGGGGATTTAAAACTTTTCTGGGCCCCCGGGACCCCTTATTGTATGGTCTTTAAAGTGCTAGGGACACCCCTGTTTTTCTTGGGGGGATGGGGGCATCGTTTGCCAAGATTTTTGGGTTTTTTGTGGGTGAGGGGGAATTTTCGGGGGGAAATTTTTCGGTATAGCCCCTCTAGGATTTTCCAGGTGTATATAATCATGTATTTTCTTTTTCCTGCTTTCCCCAGGGAATACGGTTTTTGGGAAAACCTCAAGCGCCCCCGTAATTGGGTTTTTTTTTATCTCCGTTTGCGCAGTAAAAGGGTTCTTGTACATTTTCTGGGGTCGGAAATTTTCCCACCCCCTTTGGGAAAGGGTTTGGCTGTTAGTGTGCAGAAATTTTCCCAGCCTAATTAGAACAAGGGGACCTGAAGAGGGGCATCAGGGGCTTGGCCCCCCTGTTTGAAGGTTTAATTACCCAAATCCTGTCATTTTTTTACCCAGCCCGGATTGATACAATTTTAGGTTTTTTGAAGGTGGATCCCCACATGATAAAATTCCCAGGTCTTTGACTTTGGGTGTTTCGCTTTTTTGGGGCCCAAAGAATTTGTTTTTTAATCTGATAAAGTTTTTTAATTTTCCCTGGGTGTTTACCATATTGGTAATTAAAAAATTTCAAAGGTTAAATTTTCATATTTTTTTTCTGCAGCCCACGGGAAAGTTTTGGGTTTTGATGCCCGCCTGGAGCCTTGCAGTGTTTTGAAAGGGAAGGGACACTGTCATGCAGATTCGGGTGTATCTGAAAAGGGAAAAGACACGGTGCTTGGTGACTCCTTGTCTAGGGTCGGATATGGGGAAATGAGGAAAAAGATGGGAGCGATTTACTGTGCCTTGGGGGAACACAGCTTTTCACCGTAGCTGCCTGGGAAATTTTCCCTTTGCCCCCCGGCCGACTATCTCTTTTGTTCTTTTTGTGGGAAAAATTTAGTTCCCCCCCCGACCGATTTTTCCCCTGTTTTTTCCTTTCTAGCACCCCATTTTGTGGGTTTTTTACGCCATGTCACACTTGTCGAAGGTTTTTGCAAAGTCTGTATTTTTTTAAACATCTGCATTTTTTTTTGTCTTCTAGGGGCATTTAGGCCTTTGGGTCCGTAGTGACCCTTTAGTTGAGACAGGACAGGAGCGCCCTTTCTAAACCCATGTTCCCCTGGGTTTTTGTTAACTGATGGGTTTCTGGGATGGGGGGGGGGATCTTGCTTTTTTGGGAAACCCTTTAAAAATTTTTTTTATGTTAGGGGATGTTAGTGTTTCCCCGGTCTGTTTTTCCCTTTGCTGTTGCTTTACTGCCCCCTTTGTGGTGTGGGGCTTGTCTGTTTTTTTTTAAAAATGCGGGCGTTTCCCCGTGCCCAATGCTCCCTCTCCTTAGGAGGGAAAAAAAGGCTCGTGATGGGGGCTTTTTTGCATTTTTCTTGATGAACAGGGGGGGTTTTTCCATGGTCGGGCCCCGGGGGCCCAGAGGGGGCATGGGAAATGTCATTTATCCCCTGTTCGAAGTCATTGGCGTCAGGATAACATCGGATGGGCTTGTGTTTATTAATCAAATTTTGTGGTCTCTCTTTAAAAAATTCATTTTTATCTTCGATCTCAGTTGGTTTGCGGCTTGCTAAAAACTGAGTCATATTGGGACTTGGGAAACTATCATTTCCTTGCTGTCACTGTGTAGGGGCCCATCTTGTTTAAGTAGGGGGCCCCAAAACTGGACGTTTTTTCTCGATTTTGAATTTTGGGATAGGAGAAAAAATACTTTGGGTTTCTTTCGATTTTATTTAGGCTTTTAGTTCTTCCCCGGGGTTCCTGACTCCCTTAAAGGGTTTTTTTAGCTTAAAATTCGATGTTTGGGGATTTCTCCCGACCCGTTTTTCCCCTTTTGCTTTCATAATATTGACCTCTTTTAGCCGCTCTTTTATCTTTTCCGTCGCCCGTAAAGGGAGCCCCTGTCTCTTTTTTATTTTTTAAAAATTTTCTCCCCCTTTTTCTTAAAGGAAAAAGCCTTGTGCATACATCGAGTGCCCCCGAGTTAATCTGTTTAGGATAAGTTTGGGTTTTGTGTTGCTTTGTATATCTTCCCAGCTTATATCGGTTTGCCTTGGTTTACTTGGTCCCAAATTTATGTTTTTGTTATTGAAATTTAAATTTTGGTGAATGCTCCCTCGTGACTAGTCTCATTATGTCGGTCTGGGGCTCCACGCATACATGTCTGAACCTCAATTATGTTGTGATCTGAGTATATTGTTTTTGATATGGTGACATTTCTTATCAGATCTTTTTTCATTGATCTATTTAGGGCTCTATTATTTGCTGGTTTAAATTGAATTTTGTGCAGAGATTTAAAAGCTCGTGAGAGAGTGAGTTTTCATCAGAGCTGCCTCCTGGTGTCATTACTGCAACAATATTATTTGCTATATTCCTCCATTTTAGGTGCCTTAAGTTTAAATCCCCCAGGAGCAAGATGTTGGGTGCAGGAGCTGGAAGATTTTCCAGACAGTGGTCAATCTTTAACAGCTGTTCCTGGAATTGCTGGGATGTTGCATCTGGAGGCTTGTAGACTACCACAATGACTAGGTTTTGGTTCTCGACCTTTACTGCTAAAACTTCCACTACATCATTTGAGGCATTAAGCAGTTCTGTGCAAACAAGTGACTCTGCAATGTACAGGCCAACCCCCCTCTTTTTCCTGTTCACTCTGTCACATCTGTATAGGTTGTAACCTGGGATCCATATTTCGTTGTCCAAGTGATCCTTTATGTGGGTCTCAGTGAAAGCCGTGAACATTGCCTTTGCCTCTGCAAGCAGTCCACGGATGAAAGGTATTTTGTTGTTTGTTGCTGGCTTTAGACCCTGTATATTTGCAAAGAAGAATGTTATCGGACTGGTGGTATTGTTGGTACTGGGGGCGGATTTTTTTTCCGGCATTAGTATCTGTATCTGTTGGTTTGCAGTGGAGGCCATCGACTGTGGTTCCACTCCAGGAATGACTGGATTTGGTGTACGATTTCTGCCATTTCCTGCCAGTTTTTTTTCCTTCCTGGCACTAAAAAACTCTCCCTCTTGAGTGGCTGTGGCTACCCAGGTTTTCCCAGGGCCCCTGGATGTTTTGTATCTTTTTGTCCCTTTAGATGGTATGCCTGGCAATTTAAGTTATAGCACAGTCTTTCCTGTACTGAAGAGGTACACAGTTCAGGGTGAAAAAGCTTACAGGAAGGGAGTTTGCATTTTCCTGTTGTCATATGGGCATGGCATTTTCTAGGGTGGTCATAGTTGCACGTCCCATCTGTTTTTCCAGATTTCCCATGCCAGCAGATACCAAGTGCATAGTATGTGCACAGGCTTGGTTTCCGTTTACCTTGGGCTTCTGTGACTATTCCCTGTTGGTGCATGTTTCCCTGTCTTACTTCTATCATCCCTAGCACCAACAATGGAGCTCCCACCAGTTTTTTTTGGTAATATATCCTCACTATTGCTAGTGGAGTCCTCTTGTTTGCTATTTCCTGCTTTATTTCTAGTTTGCAATATTGGTTTTATCTTATCTTTGACTACACTTGTTTCCCTACTATGGCTCCTGTCCCCTATGAGGTTATTTATATATATTCCTTCCTGCGTATAATTCCCGACTACCTGGACAAAATCTCCAGCTTCACCATTACTGTCTCCCAGGACAGCACCTCCAGCTTCACCATTACTGTCTCCCAGGACAGCACCTCCAGCTTCACCATTACTGTCTCCCAGGACAGCTTACCCTATATATATAAGTTCCTTTAATATAACAGGTATATCTATAAGAAACAAACTTTAACACAATCTTGTCTCTTAATTTCTGTTTATAAACATTATAAACACTATGTGTATATACACTCAGACAAACTGAACATCAGTTGGGTTGTTGTTGTCGTCGTAGTCAGCAATTTTCGAGATTGGAGCAGTGGATGCCGGGTGCCATCACCCGTTTTCTTGTTGGGTGAGTCACTCAGCTCCCGTTTTCTTTGGGTGAATGCTGGGTGAGCGT
Source organism: Cherax quadricarinatus (assembly GCF_026875155.1). NCBI lineage: Eukaryota > Metazoa > Arthropoda > Malacostraca > Decapoda > Parastacidae > Cherax > Cherax quadricarinatus. Next base: position 33,089,228 of record NC_069460.1, on the reverse strand, counting down.
CCGTTTTCTTTTGGCTGCCTATTCTCTGTGATTGAGTCTGGAGGGACTCATTTATACTGATTTATATTGTAAAACACTAGTTTTACAGCTTTTTTCGAAGGACCTTGGCTCATAGGTTATTTGTACACTGTAGTACAACATATTTGGACCACAGTGTGGCCTTTATCCGGTTCGAGCACGACCAAATTGTTGAGTGATGGCATTACCAGTTAAGTTTAAACAGTGAAAACTTAACTTAGAAAGACAACTCATCGCCTGCACCGCCGCCCCTGCAGACGAGGTCTTGAGAAGCTGTCGAAGTCATCTCTCAACGGGCTGTAAAGAGTTATAATTTGTAAGATTATAAATTACCCCTAGGGGTTGTTATGTGAGCATTTTTCATTCACTGATGGCTGAAAAATTTATTTTGGTGGACCAAAAGTCCGCACCTAACTGCCGATTAAGGTTGTTTACAAACTCCTTGTGACTCAAAAACTGCGCAGTCCCCCTACTACAAGAAATTCGTAACCTCCCTTGCTTTTGTACGTGAGCTATGGTGTTCTTCACCCTATGGGTGACTTGATAGAAGCTGAAGTGTCCTTGGGTTGTCCACTTTCTTCCATATCAGAATACGCACACTGTTACATAATTCCCACAAGATTTGTCTTTATTGTTCACAATCTTATCACAAAAGAAGTTTATCACATTTCTCTTAATTTTTTTGGGTTTTTTATGAGACACTTTGTTCACACAAACGCACAGATCGTTCTTTGTTTTTATCCTGCGTCAGGTCACCTCAGTAGAGCAAAAGAAATTGAAATCCCACAGCACCCCAAAACCATTACTGCCCCTTTCACAAAAAAACTGACCTATACTTTTGTTTCCTTGCCACTTCCTCGTGAAAAAAAAGCAGAATGTTTGATTCCGCTGTCTTAAGCAAGAAAACAATGCCCACTATCTTTACTAGGGTAAAAAGTGGGAGCAGGATTTCCTTTAAAATTGCCCCTGCAAAAGTAAGAGATTACTGTCTCTTATTAAACTAGCTTTCAACATGGACTGCAAGGAGCCACGTCCGCTTGACCACTCGCATACTTCGTTGAGGCATCTGTGATTTAAACTTGCTCTAAGCAGTAAACAAGATGCTTGACCCCTTCTGAGAGGGCTGGGCCTCAGGGCTGAAAGGGCTGAAAGTGCTGAAGGTGTGCTGATAACCCCACTCATGGAGAACAATTTCTCACAGCTGACACTACTGCCGTACCTAATAGTCGTCAACCTAACATCTGTCGAAACTCCTATCTGCTCAACCATATTATCTGCTGTACCCTACTATTTGCAGTGTCTACTATCTGTCGTACTACTATCTGTCGTACTACTATCTGTCGTACTACTATCTGCCGTACTACTATCCTACTGTACCTACTCTGCGTGCCATCACATATCTGTCTATATCAATCTGTCATCCTACTATCTGCTGTACCTATCTCTGTGACTATTTTTTGCCGACTACTATCTGCCGTACCTACTATCTGCCGTTCCTACTCTGCCGTACCTGCTATCGTTGTAAAAAATACTACTCTGTAACCTACATATCCTTCTACCTACTCTCTGCCGTACCTACTATCTTTGTCCTATTGCCCGTACCTACTATCTATCAAGCACTATTTTGTTCTATTCTACTATCTGCCCTACTACTATGTGTCGTCCTACTATCAGCGTTACCTACTATCTGTCCGACCTACTCTGCAGTACTACTTCTGTCGTACACTACTAACGATCGTACCTACGTCTGCAGTACCGTACTCTTGCACATTACTTTCTCAGTAACCAAAATCTGCCGTACCTGCTATCTGTGTAGCTCTATCTGTGACTAACTAAGTCGTACCTACTATCTGCCGACATACTATCTGCTGTACCTACTATCTCGTACCTACATCTGTCGTACCTACATCTGTCGTACCTCCTATCTGCCGTACCTATTATCTGCTGTACCTACTGTTTGCCGTTCCTACTATCTGTCGTACCTACTATCTGTCGTACCTACTATCTGTCGTACCTACTATCTGCTGTGCCTACTATCTACTGTACCTACTCTGCCGTACCTACTATCTGTAGTACATACAATCTGTCATACCTACTATCTGCCGTACCTACTCTCTGCCGGACCTATTTTCTGCTGTACCTACTATCTGCCGTACCTACTATCTGCCACACCTACTCTGCCGTACCTACTATCTGTCGTAAATACTATCTGTCCCTTTTGTGAGCTACTATATCATGCTATACCTACATGCCGTACCTACTGTCTGCCGTACCTACTATCTGTCGTACCTACTCTCTGCCGTACCTACTATCTGTGGCACCTACTATCTGCCGAACCTACTATCTCCTGTCCCTCCTCTCCGTATCTACTATCTGCCGTGCCTACTATCTGTCATACCTTCTATCTTCCATACATACTATCTGTCGTATCTAATATCTGCAGTAAATACTATCTGCTGTACCTACTCTGCCATACCTACTATCTGTCGTACCAAATATCTGTCGTACCTCCTATCTGCCGTAACTATTATATGCTGTACCTACTATTTGTCCTTGATACTATCTGTCTGCCTCTAATCTGTCGTACTTACTATCTGTCGTACTACTATCTGTCTGTACTACTATCTCCTGTACCTACTCTGTCCGTACTACTGATCTGTCGTACATACAATCTGTCGTACCTACTATCTGCCGTACCTACTCTATGCCGACCTATTTCTGCGACCTACTATCAGCCGTACCTACTATCTGCCGTACCTACTCTGCCGTACCTACTACTGTCGTAATACTATCTCCTAGTACACTACTATCTGCCTTACCTACTATCTGCCGTACCTACTATCTTCTGTGCCTATGTGCCGTACCTACTATCTATCGCACCTACTATCTGTCGTATCTACTATCTGTCGTACCTACTATCTGCCGTACATACTATCTGCTGTACCTACTCTGCCGCTCCTACTATCTGCCGTACCTACTGTCTGCTGTACCTACTCTGCCGTACCTATTATCTGCTGTACCTACACTGCCGTACCTACTGTCTCCCGTACCTACTATCAGTGGTACCTACTATCTGCAGAACCTACTATCTGCTGTACATTCTCTACCGTACCTACTATCTGCCGTGCCTACTATCTCTCACAACCTCTGTCTGTCAGTACCAACAGGACCCATGGCAGTACTCAAGCTGCACCGGACTTTTGCACCTCAAGTCGGTATCCCTGATCAGCCGGCTGTGGCTCGTACGTTATATTGCGTGCAGCCAGCAGTAACAGCCTGTTGATCAGGCTCTGATCCACTGGATGCTGGTCATAATCGGCCGGGGCGTTGACCCCGGAACTTCATCCAGGTAACTCCAGGTAAACTATCTGTCGTACCTACTATCTGCCGTACCTACTATCTGCTGTTCCTACTTTCCCCGTAACTAACTGTCTGCCGTACCTACTATCTGCCGTACCTACTATCTGTCATGCCTACTATCTGCTGTACCTACTCTCCTACCTACTATCTGTAGTACCTACTATCTGCGTGCCCCTACTTCTGCTACCTACTCTGACGTCCTACTATCTGCCGAACCTACTATCTGCCGTACCAACAATCTGTCGTACCTTCTGTCTGCGTACCCTTCTCTCGTGCTCTACCTACTCTGGCCGTACCTTACTATATGCCGTAAATACATCTGCTGTTCGTAGCTCTGCCTACCGTACTCTGCCGCAGCTACCCGATCTCTGCCGTACCTAACTATCTGCCGTACCTACTATCTGCCGTACCTACTCTCTGTCGTACCTACTATGTGTTTGTACCTACTCTGAGTACCTACTGTCTGCCGTACTACTATCTGCTGTCCTACTCTGCCGTTACCTACTACTGTCGTACATACTATCTGCCGTACCTACTGCCTGCTGTACCTAGTCTGCCATACCTGCCATCTCCTGTACCCACTCAGCCATGCCTACTATCTGCTGAACCTTCTCTGATGTCCCTACTATCTGCCGTACCTACTATCTGCTGTATCTACTATCTGAAGTACCTACTCTGCCGTAACCACTATCTTCCGTACCCAGTCTGCCGTAACCACTGTCTGCCGTACCTACTATCTGCCGTACCTACTATCTGCCGTACCTTCTATCTGCTGTATCTACTCTGCCGTAACTATGTGCCGTACCTACTACCTGCCGTACCTACTGTCTGCTGTTCCTACAATCTGCCGTACCTACTATCTGCCGTACCTACTATCAGCCGTATCTTCTATCTGCTGTACCTACTCTGCCGTACCTACTATCTGCCGTACCTTCTATTTGCTGTACCTACTCTGCCGTACCTACTATCTGCCGTACTTACTATCTGCCGTACCTACTATCTGCGGTACCTACTATCTGCCGTACCTACTATGTGTCGTGCCTACTATCTGCCGTACCTACTATCTGCCGTACCTACTCTGCCGTACCTACTATCTGTCGCACCTACTATCTGCCGTACCTACTCTGTGCCACCCCTACTTTCTCCCATACCTACTATCTGCCGTACCTGCTATCTGTCGTAATTACTATCTGTCGTACCTACTATCTGTCGTACCTGCTATCTGCAGTACATACTATCTGTTGTACCCACTATCTTCCGTACCTACTATCTGTCGTACCTACTATCTGTCGTACCTCCTATCTGCCGTACCTATTATCTGCTGTACCTACTATTTGCCGTGCCTACTATCTGTCGTACCTACTATGTGAGGGAAAAGTTCAATAGATAGGTGTAGAGGTATATATATAGTAACAGTAGTTTCACTGCCGGCTACTAGTTAAGGTAGGGTAAGTCAATCTCCCGTTTTTCCCGCCTTTTTTCCCCCTCCCTGAAATTGATAGTTTGTCTGCCGGCTACTAGTTAAGGTAGGGTAAGTCAAGCTCCCGTTTTTCAGTCCTTTTCTCCCCCTCCCTGAAAGTGATAGTTTGACTGCCGGCTGCTTGTTAAGGTAGGGTCAGTCTAGCTCCCGATATCCCTTCCCCTCCCTCTTCCCCCCCCCCGAAAGGTGACGTGTGGGGCTCTGGTTAAACAGTAAATCACTAGACTCACAGCTCCCAACTCTACTATAAGTACATGCCTGCCTTGTATTCTAGTGGATTTATTGGTTAAAAGCTTCACTTTTGACCAATAATAAACTTAGTCCTTTCAGTCTTGCTCTAGGTTGACTGTTGTAATAATCACCACATCTTTTGAATATTGTACACTACCATGAAGAGTGATTATTTAAGCAGTGGGTAACCTGTATCTTTCCAGCTTGGATGTCAGTGAGGGTCACCTGGCAATCAACGAGGAGAAATGATGGAGAAGGACTAACGTCCAGAGACTTCTCCATTTTGTATTGAAGTACCTGTGCACCTGTATGAAATTGCAGGACATAACCCCACATCATTGCAGCAGTAAAGAACCTGCTTTCCTGTCATCGGGATATTATACTCATGGCAATAATCTGTGAAGATCTAGCCAGTGGTGGTCCCCAACACCTGCGACCCCCCCCCTTCCATCAGCAATGGCTACGATTTCAACAACAGTGTCACCAACACCAGACACCCACGTTTTATATACCTTTAAATTAGCGTTGAATTCAGTTATTTATATTTTTCATTTTTCATTTTCTTTAATGTAGGATTAATATTTCATATTTAAGTGTTTTACATTTTATATTTTCTATATAATAAAGTGTTTATGTTTGTCTGTTATTATTTCTTTTTCTATTCACTAATTTTCCTGAGGAGGAGCCAGCCTTGGTAATACTGTCTGAAGTTGTTACAGGGCTGAGTAAGCCTTCACAAGTGGCGACCTTGCCAGGATAAACTCTACTGAAACAAGATTCAACTCCATCTCGAATCTACCATTGGAACTTCAACGCCGCATACCACAGACGGTTACCACCAGCCATGAGTGATCATTCTCTATGGTAGGACTACAGTACAGGTATTTGAAAGATTTGGTGATTATTATAGTCTCAATTTATTGTAAGTCAAGTCAGGCAGGATATAATATTTAATTCTGCCACCTTTTTGTAGCTTGAAACACTTTGGAGGATTAGACTCTAGGGACCCGAGATTTTCCAGTGACAAATTGTTTCATTGAGCTCTTCATTAAACCAAGGGAACTGTCATAGGACACTCTTGATTTGTTGGTGAGAAGATTGGATGGTCAAGTGACCCCATTCTACTTACTGTTTGTTCGGAGCCGGCATAGAACCCTCCGTTTTCGTTAATACATATTGTTTAATTGAAGCAGGGATCGAGCCTTCTGGTTTATTTATAGTTTGAGCGGAGCAGGAATTGAACCCTCCGTTTTCTTTGATACCCGTTTCATTTCCCCTGATAGTTTAAGTTATTCTTGCAAGTATGGAGGAATACCAGTTTTGGATGAATGCTGGAAGTAAGTTAGGAGTAACAGGGAAAAATTTAGAATCTTTCATTAGTGCTAAAATCCAAGAAAGACTTGAAAGAGAGAGAAGACAAAAAAGAGCGTGATAGACTTGATCGTGAGGAAAGAGCTAAAGTACGTGAAGAACAAGCTAAGATACGTGAGGAGCAAGTTAAATTAAGGGAACTTGAGGAAAGAGCAAAGGATAGAGAATATGAGTTAAGGGAGAGAAAAAGATCGCGAGCTCGAGCAAGCTCGCCTTGAATTAGAGAATAAAAAGTTAACTTTCTCACAACAGCAATTAGATGAAGGAGTAATGGAACAACGTGCAGCTAGTGCACATATTCCAACACCTAATTTACCTCCCTTCACAGAGGGTGAAGACATTACTTCATACATTATCAGGTTTGAGAATACTGCTACCCTCTGTGAATGGCCTGCTGACACTTGGGCTACCAGGTTAGGAATGTTATTTTCTGGTACAGCCTTGAATATCTATGCAACTTTGTCGCAGGATATCATATGTAATTATAACCTACTGAAGAAGGCAATCCTTAAAGCATATCAAAAAACCACTAATTCTTACAGGAAAGATTTCAGGCATGCCACCTTACAGCCTGGCCAGAACTTTCAGCAGCTACAGGTAACACTCTTTCGTTTGTTCGACTTTTGGATAGAGTTCAGGAATTGATCACAGTTATGAATCTCTTAGAGACTTCATGGTTGCTGACCAGTTCCTGACAGCTCTTCCCCATCAGATACGAACATTCATCAGAGAACATAACCTGATTAAAGCTGAGGAAGTTGCTGAGGCTGCTGACCTGTATGCTGAGGCTCACAATTCCTATAAAGACCTAAAGGGATCGAACCCTAAGGGCAAGGGTTCATCAGACCTTAAGAAATCAAAGCCTCTAGTGGAAAGTTAAATGACTTCTTTTATTCCTGTTTGTCATTTGTGTGGTGTTAAGGACATAAACGTCCAGATTGTCCGTCTAAGAAGGTCCAAAAAGTTGGAAGATGTTTTAAAGACTGTAATGACCAAGCACCCTTCTGTTCAGGAACAGTTAATGGACTTAATGTATCTACCATTTTACGAGACACTGGATGCACATGTATAGTCATTTCTGATAAGCTGTTCCCTAACCTTAAAGAAACTCATTCCTCTGCTATACTTTCAGACTACTTGGGCCGTACGGACACTTTTCCTACCATCCGTTGTTACATTAGGTCTAAATGGTTCACAGGTTGGTCTGAAGCCGTACTAGCTCCCATCACTTCTTGCTCCGTACTAATAGGTAATGTAAAAGGTGCCATTCTTCCTTCTGAGGTTGACCTTTCATCACCAAAGATGGACATAAGTGTTTCAGATCCTCTTCCTGTGGAGTCAGAGAAGCCCCTCGAAAGTTCAGATGAGACAATGTCTCGTGAGATTCATGTGGGATTAAAAACCAGTGATGCTACTCTCGAAAGCGAGGTAGTAGGATCACCGGTTCACTTGTTAGATGAAAGTGAAGATATCACCTCCGATACCATAAATGTCTTGACTAGGGCTCAGACCAAAGCCCAGGCTTCTCATACTGTCCATCCTTTGATTTTCCCTGACTTTAAGCCTTTAGACATATCGAAGGACTCCTTTGTCAAGTTACAACGTAATTGCCCTTCTCTTCAGAATTGCCATAATGCCGCTAAACAAAATCAAGTTATCCAAAGGAAAAACTTTTCATATAAATTTGAATATATAAAAGGTATCTTGTACAATCAAGTATTCAAATTAAATTCAGATGAGATAGACTATTCCATCTTAGTTGTTCCAAGTCAATGCAGAGAGACTGTTCTTAAAATGGCTCATGACCTGCCAGTGGCCGGACATTTCTCGCATCGTAAAACGTTAAATAAAATTAGGGAAACCTATTGTTGGCCAAAAATGTCCTCAGATGTCACTACCTATTGTAGATCATGTAAAGTTTGCCAACTGTCATCCTCCCGAGGTACCAGGCGAGTACCTATGGTCAAAATGCCTATCTTTATGGTACCGTTTGAAAGAGTAGCTATTGACATCGTTGGTCCTTTATCTCCACTTTCATCTGGGGGACATAGATATATATTAACATTAGTTGATTATGCTTCGAGTTTCCCTGAAGCCATACCCTTAAAGACCATAACTACTACAGAGGTGGCTGAAGCCCTTTTGTCCATCTTCTCCAGAGTGGGCATCCCTAGAGAAATTTTGTCTGACCATGGGACACAATTCACCTCTGACTTAATGCAACATCTATACCAACTTTTGGGAGTGAAGCCTCTCTTCACCACACCCTATCATCCCAGCTGTAATGGGAGGATTGAGCGCCAGCATTCGATTCTCAAGTCAATTTTAAGGAAACTTTGCTCCCTTAAACCTAAGGAGTGGCATCGTTACCTACCCTGTGCTTTGTTTGCCATGAGAGAAGTTCCCAGTGACTCTTGGGGTTTCACCTTTTGAACTTCTCTATGTAGACAGCCAGAGGTCCACTGTCCATCCTTCATGACTTATGGACTAATGAGGAGGTAAATGCTGAGGTTCAGTCTTCTTACCAGTTTCTCCTTGACCTTAGATGCCAAACTTGAGGAGACCTCTGACATACTTTTGAAAAACCTAAGTTTGTCAATGGACCAGTACAAAACCTATTTTGATTCCAAAAGTCAGAGGAGAAGTTTTAAAGTAGGAGATGAAGTTCTTGTACTTTTGCCTATCAAGTCAAATAAATTATTAGTAGCATGGAAAGGTCCATATAAAGTATTAAAAATTTGTGGGAAAGTTGACTACCTCATAGAAGTCAAGGGGAAACCTAAGCTTTATCATATCAACATCCTTAAGAAATATTACCGAAGAAATTCGGTTAACTGCCTTAATAACTTTGACTTAGTTTTTCCACACGAACTTGATAAGACAATTGAAGAATGTAAAGTGTGCGTAATTGACACCTCTAACTTAGACTATGGTGAAGAACTACATGAAATGGTGACTCTTGACCACTCGGATGCAACCAACATTAATATTAATGAATCTTTGGATGACCATAAGAGACATGAACTACTTCAATGTGTGAGTAACTTTTCAGACGTCTTTACTGATATTCCAGGTGTTACCTCCACGGTAGTCCATAAGATTGACTTAGTGACGGACAATCCTATCAAACGGAAATTATACCCAGTTCCAGTTCACCTTAGGGATGCATTTGACCGAGAGATAGACAAATTATTAAAACTAAAGATCATTGAACCTTCAGTATCTTCATATTGTTCACCAGTAGTCATGGTTAAGAAGGAAGATAACTCATATAAACTTGCTATTGACTTCAGAGGCCTTAATGCTATAACTCGGTGGGATGCTGAGCCTATGCCCTTAATAGATAGCGATCTACACAAATTTGATGACGCTTCCTTCTTTTCAGAGATTGATATTGCGCAGGCATATCATCAAGTAATGTTAGATCCTTCTTCTAAGCAGTACACAGCTTTTCCTACACACCAAGGATTGATGCAGTATAGAACTATGCCCTTCGGTTTGGTAACTGCCTGTGCTACCTACGTGAGACTGATGAGAAAGGTCTTGGGTAATATGCCAAATGTTTCAGTTTATTTTGATAACATTTACGTAATGACATCTACGTGGGGCGAACATATCCAAACATTAACATCAGTTTTGCGTTGGTTACGCTCACATGGCCTCACTGCCAAGCCGAAGAAATGCTTCCTTGGGTATAACAAGATTAGATATCTTGGACTGATACTTTCTAATAACTCTCTGCAGCCTCTCCCCAGTAAGATCAAAGCTTTATTAGAATTTAAATTCCCCAAAACCAAGAAACTCGTGCATAACTTTCTTGATTCTGTAAATTTTTATGCACGGTTTATCCCGAATCTTGCTGATCTTACAGGCATCTTATCTGACTTCCTTAAAAAGTCTGTGAAGGAACCTCTTGAACTTTCCGACGTAGCTCGGGAAAAGTTTAATGATATTAAAAGTATCTTCTCGAAAGACCCTGTACTTAAGATTCCAGATATTAATAAAACATTTTGTTTGAGAACTGATGCCTCCAATACTGGCTTAGGTGCGGTGTTACTACAATACCATGATGGTACTCCCTTCCCTGTATGCTTCCTTAGCCGGAAACTCCTTCCCGCAGAAACAAGATACTCCACAATAGAAAAGGAATGTTTAGCCCTTGTGTGGGGTATCTCCAAACTTAAATTTTATTTGTTGGGAAAAGAATTCATTTTAGAAACGGACCACAAACCTTTGATATACCTAGAAACTTTTAAGGGAACCAACAGTCGCCTCCTGAGGTGGACATTGGCACTCCAGGCTTTTAAGTTCCATATTGTGTATATCAATGGTTCATCCATTATTTCTGACTGGTTAAGTCGTGACAGTCAGTAGAAGATTTGTTGCCTTATGCGACTTCAACATTTAGAACTTTTTCCTCCACTCTATTCTTCTTATACTCCTTGACTATAAGTCTTGGTATGGGGGAGTGTGAGGGAAAAGTTCAATAGATAGGTGTAGGGGAATATATATAGTAACAGTAGTTTTCACTGCCGGCTACTAGTTAAAGTAGGTAAGTCAACTCTCCCCGTTTTTTCCGGCCTTTTCTCCCCCTCCCTGAAAGTGATAGTTTGACTGCCGGCTGCTTGTTAAGGTAGGGTCAGTCTAGCTCCCGATATCCCTTCCCCTCCCTCTTCCCCCCCCCCCCCAAAGGTGACGTGTGGGGCTCTGGTTAAACAGTAAATCACTAGACTCACAGCTCCCAACTCTACTGTAAGTACATGCCTGCCTTGTATTCTAGTGGATTTATTGGTTAAAAGCTTCACTTTTGACCAATAATAAACTCTAGGTTGACTGTTGTAATAATCACCACATCTTTTGAATATTGTACACTACCATGAAGAGTGATTATTTAAGCAGTGGGTAACCTGTATCTTTCCAGCTTGGATGTCAGTGAGGGTCACCTGGCAATCAACGAGGAGAAATGATAGAGAAGGACTAACGTCCAGAGACTTCTCCATTTTGTATTGAAGTACCTGTGCACCTGTATGAAATTGCAGGACATAACCCCACATCATTGCAGCGGTAAAGAACCTGCTTTCCTCTCATCGGGATATTATACTCACGGCAATAATCTGTGAAGATCTAGCCAGTGGTGGTCCCCAACACCTGCGAGCCCCCCCCCTTCCATCAACAACGGCTACGATTTCAACAACAGTGTCACCAACACCAGACACCCACGTTTTATATACCTTTAAATTAGCGTTGAATTCAGTTATCATTTATATTTTTCATTTTTCATTTTCTTTAATGTAGGATTAATATTTCATATTTAAGTGTTTTACATTTTATATTTTCTATATAATAAAGTGTTTATGTTTGTCTGTTATTATTTCTTTTTCTATTCACTAATTTTCCTGAGGAGGAGCCAGCCTTGGTAATACTGTCTGAAGTTGTTACAGGGCTGAGTAAGCCTTCACATACTATCTGTCGTACCTCCTATCTGTCGTACCTACTATCTGCTGTACCTACTACCTACTGTACCTACCCTGCCGTATATACTATCTGTCGTACATACAATCTGTTGTACCTACTATCTGCCACACCTTCTCTCTGCCGGATCTATTTTCTGCCGTTCCTACTATATGCATTACCTACTATCTGCCGTACCTACTATCTGTCGTACATACTATCTCTAGTACCTACTCTCTGTCGTACCTACTATCTGTCGCACCTACTATCTGCTGTACCTACAATGCTATGTACCTACTATCTGCCGTACCTACTATCTGTCGTACCTACTATCTGCCGTACCTACTATCTGCTGTACCTACTCTGCCGTACCTACTATCTGCTGTACCTACACTGCCGTACCTACTGTCTGCCGTGCCTACTATCTGTCGTACCTACTCTCTGCCGTACCTACTATCTGTGGTACCTACTATCTGCCGAAACTACTATCTGCTGTACCTACTCTGCTGTACCTACTATCTGCCGTGCCTACTATCTGTCATACCTTCTATCTTCCGTACCTACTATCTGTCGTACCTATTATCTGCTGTACCTACTATTTACCGTGCCTACTATCTCTAGTACCTGCTATCTGTCGTACTTACTATCTGTCGTACCTATCGCCGTACCTTACTCTACTGCCGAACTTCTTAATTCTGGCCTAATCCTACTATCTCCCGTACCTAATATCTGCCGTACCTACTTTTGCCGTACCTACTATCTGTCTGCAGTACCCATATCTTGTACCTACTACTCTAGTACCTACTATCTGTCGTACCTACTATCTGCCGTACATACTATCTGCTGTACCTACTCTGCCACACCTACTATCTGCCGTACCTACTATCTGCTGTACCTACTCTGCCGTACCTACTATCTGCGGTACCTATACTGCCGTACCTACTGTATGCTGTACCTACTATCAGTGGTACCTACTATCTGCCGAACCTATTATCTGCTCTTCCTACTCTGCCGTACCTACTATCTGCCGTGCCTACTATTTGTCATACCTTCTATCTGTAGTACCTACTATCTGCCGTACCTAGTATCTGCCGTACCTACTATCTGCTGTACCTACTGTGCCGTAACTACTGTCTGCCGTACCTACTATCTGCCGTACCTACTATCTGCTGTACCTACTATTTGCCGTACCTACTATCTGCCGTACCTACTATCTGCCGTACCTACTATCTGTCGTACCTACTGTCTGTCGTACCTACTCTCTGTTGTACCTACTCTGCCGTACAAACTATATGCCATACCTACTATCTGCTGTTCCTACTCTGCCGTACCTACTCTGCTGCAGCTACTCTCTGCCGTACCTACTACCTGCCGTACCTACTATCTGCCGTACCTACTCTCTGTCGTACCTACTATGTGCTGTACCTACTCTGAAGTACCTACTGTCTGCCGTACCTACTATCTGCTGTGCCTACTCTGCCGTACCTACTACCTGTCGTACCTACTATCTGCCGTACCTACTATCTGCCGTACCTTCTATCTGCTGTACCTACTCTGCGGTACCTACTATTTGCCGCACCTACTATCTGTCGTACCTACTATGTGCCGTACCTGCTACCTGCCGTACCTATTGTCTGCTGTTCCTACTATCTGCCGTACCTACTATCTGCCGTACCTACTATCAGCCGTATCTTCTATTTGCTGTACCTACTCTGCCGTACGTACTATCTGCCGTACCTTCTATCTGCTGTACCTACTCTGCTGTACCTACCCTCTGCGTACCTACTATCTGTCGTACCAACTGTGTGCCGTACCTACTATATGCCGTACCTACTCTCTGCTGTTCGTTCTATCTGCCGTACATACTATCTCCCGTACCTACTATCAGCCGTATCTACTATCTGCCGTACCTACTATCTCTCGTACATACTATTTTCCGTACCTATCTCCTGTACCTACTCTGCTGCACCTACTATCTGCAATACCTACTATCTGCCGTACCCACTATCTGCCGTACCTACTATCTGCCGCACCTACTGTCTGCTGTACCTACTATCTGCCGTACCTGTATCTGCCGTACTTACTATCTGCCGTACCTACTATCTGTGGTACCTAAAATCTGCCGGACCTACTATCTGCCGTACCTGCTATCTGTCGCACCTACTATCTGCTGTACCTACTCTGTCGTACCTCCTATCTTCCATACCTACTATCTGCTGTACCTACTATCTGCTGTACATACTCTGCCGTACCTACTCTCTGCTGTACCTACTATTTGCCGTACCTACTATTTGCCGTACCTACTATCTGCTGTACCTATTCTGCCTACATACTCTGCCATGCCTACTCTGCCGTAGCTACTCTCTGCCGTGCCTACTTTCTGCCGTACCTACTATCTGCCGTACCTACTATCTGTCGTACCTAATATCTGCTGAACCTACTCTAGAGTACCTTCTCTCTGCTGTACATACTATCTGCTGTTCCTGCTCTGCAGTACCTACTATCTGTAGTACCTACTATCTGACGTACCTACAATCTGCTGTACCTACTCTGCTATACGTACTAACTGCTGTAACTACTCTGCTGTACCTACTATATGCTGTACATACTCTGCCGCACCTACTATCTGCCGTACCTACTACCTGCTGTACCTACTCTGCTGTACCTACTATTTGACGTACCTACTATCTGATATGCCTACTCTGCCATACCTACTATCTGCCGTACCTACTATCTGTCGTACCTACTATCTGCCGTACCTACTATCTGCCATACCTACTACCTGCTGTTCCTACTATCTTCTGTACCTACTATCTGCCGCACCTACTATCTGCCATACCTACTACCTGCCATACCTACTATCTGCTGTACCTATCATCTGCTGTACCTACTCTGCCCTACCTACTATTGCCGTACCTACTATCTATCGTACATACTATATTCCGTACCTATCTGCTGTACCTAATCTGCCTGTACCTACTACCTGCCAAACCTTCTATTGCCATACCTACTATCTACCTTACCTATTATCTGCCGTACCTACTATCTGCCTACCAACTCTGCCGTACCTACTCTGTCGTTCCTACTAACTGTCGTACCTACTATCTGCCGTACCTACTCTCTGCCACCCCTAGTTCCTCCCGTAACTACTTTCTGCCGTACCTACTGTTATGCAAAAATGTGGGATAGCTGGGGGCTGAGCCTGGTCTAAGGGAAAAGGTAAAATTACTCACATCTCAAGCCCAAACAGGCCACCTAGGGCTACCCCAGTCAAAACAGAAAGGCTAAACTGGTATGTGCTCTTAAGGGGTTGGGCAACAGGGGTTATCAAAACCCTAATTGGGGAAAAATTTATCTATTTAGTCACAAAAAAACAAAAAAAAAAATTTTTTTAAAAAAT
>NC_069460.1:33038619-33073417 GCF_026875155.1 Cherax quadricarinatus | reverse complement strand
TACAAGCAAATGCATTCTCCAGTAGCGTCCCCAAGGGGTCAGGCAGGGTAATTCTGTCCTCCCATCATGTTCCACCTATACCTTCAAAATTGCAGGTGCCGATGCCTCAAGTGTCCGGGACGTCAGTTTGTTTGAGTGCCCCCCTATCCCTGCAATGCCTGCTATTCGAGTAGTATTTCTCCACAGGGGACGCCTTGTCGGAAAACAATTATTTGCAACTAAAATGCCTTCTTTTTGATGTCACATCCCGTCTGCAGAAAGGCTTTGTTGGGGCTAGTGCCTCACTAAGGTGTCTGATTTTTTCCTAGTTTTCCCAGTGGTGAAAACTCCTATTTGACGTGATTCCTGAAAAGAAAAAGGGTCTATTTTTGAACCATCCTTACATTTTGAAAAAGAGATATAAGATCCTTTTCTACCGGGCCAACATTCGGGTTCACAGTTTTTCCCCTTAAGCAAATACCAATTTGTTGGCCTTGTTCACTACCCTTACCCTTTCGGGTAGAGGTGGTTGTCCCCTGACCATGGGTGGGGTGCATTTCTGCCGGGGAGACCTCATCCACCTCACTGGATCAATCTTTCCACCATTGAGGAGAAAGACTTAGTCCCACTGACTTCCAAATAAAAAGAAAGCGTTTGTTGACTCTGTAAACCAAACGTCGTAAAGCCTTGTTTCCAGGTGAGAAGAGGGGTATAACGAACTTATTGTCCCACGTTTTCCCACTTGAACCTGGTATGACCTATCACATACCTGCGTCAGAATGCCTCATTCACAAGTTGCTGTCGCAGAAAAATTTTGATCAATCAAATCTTGAGATGAGTTTTGCACCTAGCAATTCCCTTGGAATCACCTTGATACTAGTACCAAAAAGGGGGGTTACTTGGGGCCCAGTAATTGACTTTAGGAAGTTAAACGCGAAAACCATTCCAGATCGCTTTCCACTCCCTGTATTTGGGTGATTTTTTTACGTAATACGGGGAAAAAAAAAAATCTTTTCAACCCTAGATTTTTACAAAGGGGTTTTTGGAAGTCCCTCTTCACAGGACGCCAAGAACTAACTGCTTCTCCCTCCTACGGGTCATTTCACTTCCTTTATGGCATTTGGTTTACGATCTTCCCCTATCACATTCTCAAGGCTCATGACTAATATCTTTAGAGGTCTCATAGGTAATGCACTTATGGGTATTTAGATGACGTAATCGTCATGTCTAAAGACGTGGATACACACTTGAAAAGATAAATGATTAGTACTTGGTAAGCTTGAAGAAGCCAATTTAAAGTTCAAACGGTCAAAATGTCAATTTTTCAGATCAGAAATTAAGTTTTTTGGGTCACGTAGCACTCCTAGAGGGGTTACGACTGACCAAAGTAAAGTAACTGCAGTACTAAATTTTCCAAACCCCCAAAAACCGCTATGCTGTAAGATCCTTTGTGGGCTTAGCAGGTTTTTATAGATCTTTCATTGCCAATTTTCTTCCATAGCTGCTCCTCTAACTGGTTGCTTAAGAAAGATGCTCTTTTTTTTGGGAAACCTTCCTCAAGAAAGAGCATTCCAAACTCAAAAAAGAAAAGCTAAACATCTGCCTCCAATTTTGAAATTTCCAGATTTTTTCTAAGCCTTCTATCTGACAACTGATGCTAGTTCAATTGCATAGGTGCCGTACTAGCTCAGAAGCCCGATGGCAAGTACAACGCAGTTGCATTTGCTAGTCGATCCTTACAAGGCTGAACGTAATTATACAGTAACTGAGCAAGAAGCTTTAGCAATAGTATGGTCTTTAAAGCACTTCCGGGGGACATTATTTATCAGTACTCTGTTCATGTCTTGACAGATCATGCTCCACTGAAAACCCTTATTCCAGAACAAACAACCTACTGGAAGGTTACTAGATGGACCTTGACTATCCAAGAGTTCAATCCCACCTTTGAGCATTTACCTGGAAAGTCAAATGTAGTCGCAGATGCCTTATCGCGACATGTTAGTATAGTAACTGCAGGACCCTCCATTTAGTGCTGAAGATGTAAAGAATGCTCAACGAACAGATCCCATGTGGTCTGGTGTGATACGATTCCTGCTCCCGGAAGATCTTATTCTGACTGTGAACCGCCAGCTCCCATCAGTGACTTTCTCATGAACCAAGAATTACTGTATCGAACAGCCGAGTTGGGTACTCCTAGCAGAAAAGTATCCAGTTAGTAATTCCCAGTCACTAGTGAATGTAGCCTTACAGCTAGTTCACGATGTACCAGGTGTTGCCCCACCCTGGTATGGATCGTTCAGTAAAACAAAACCAGATTGAAAAAACTTTTGGCCTCGTATGGCAACTGATATTTCTGATAGTTAGGAAATGTAGTGTCTGCATGCAACATAAAGGCAATGCTAATGGTCCTAATCCAATCCAAGTGTATCCAACTACTAGCGAACCTTGGGAAAGAGTTGCGCTAGATTGTTAACTAATTTCCAATGTTCCCTCCAAGGCAACAAACATCTGTGTGTTATGGTAGACCATTTCACCAGATATTGCGAGTTAGTTCCTATTGCAGATAAGACTGCCGAGACAGTAGCTAAAGCGTTTAAAGAACGCATTATCTGCAGGCAAACCACCCCTAAGTCCCTAGTAACAGATAATGGAGGTGAATTCTGTAATGAAATTCTTGAAAATTTGTGTACCTTGTACAAGATCTCTAATCCACCATTGTTCCTCATCATCCTGCCAGCAATGGGTTAGCGGAACGAACCAATAAGAAAGTACTTGATGTCTTGAGAGCCACTATCAATCCCAATAGTGAAACTTGGGATGAAGTTATACCTGATGTGCAGTGTGCTATAAATTCTGCTTACAATGTTTCTATAGGTGACACTCCACATTATGCATTGTTATGGTGTAGATAAACGTTTGCCTTATGAGTTGTTATATTCTAATCCGAAACCAAATTACAACCCTGATGATTTCGTAGCAACTCGTACCAGCTTAGCTCAAAGTGTTTTTAGAAGAATCCGTGAAACACTTCACAAATCAACAGCAGAATTTACAAGAGTCGCAAATACTCGAGTAAAGCCATCCAAAATCAAAGTAGGTTCGAGAGTTATGCTGACTAATTTTAACAAAACGTCTGCAATGCCAAAGCTTGATCAAAAGTTTGTTGGTCCTTATTGCGTAGTTGAACATATCACTGGTAATAAGTATAAGGTTAGAGAGATTAGTACTGGTCAGTATAAAGAATCGCATTTGGATCATATGAAGTTAGTATGTGATGATAATGATGTTCCAACCCAGACTAATGTGACAGACTCTGACAATCCTCCTGATCCTGTACTCTCTTCCTCTGATACTCAGTCAGATGATCAACCTGAATGTCGTTATTCCCTACGTACATGACAGGTATTGAGAAATCCTCAAGTATCATTTGTAACTTCCCAAATTCAGATTTGCCTCAAATACAGCATGAGTTAGCCAATGCTACAGAGTTTGACCCCCCCAGAGATGACACCCATTCTGCATATGCCAATTTTAAACCCTAGCAGAGTTGGGGTTAAGTAAATAACCTGTATAGATGAATAATTACAGTATCAATTATCAGTATTCAAAAATTTTTTTTTTTTGTGTTCATGTTCTCTCCGCATTCTGAGAGTTAACAGTCTAGATTTGCGTGAAACCGATCTGCCTTTCTGTTAAACACTCTTTCTTTGTTATATTCCTTCCTCAGAATCCGTAGATCACTGAATACAGATCGATCGATAAAAATTTTTGTTTTTATCACTTGAATCTCAATGTTGATTTTCGTTTTTCATTTGTTGAGTTTTAAGTTGTACTTTTAAGTATACCTTGTATTACATTACAGTTTCAGTTACGTAAGCTTTTCATTCCAATGTTCTATTTATGTATCTATAATGTTTCATGTTGTGTATTTTGACATTGTATAGACAGCCCAAGCCGTATACCTGCCATCTCTAGTTTGTATTAGTTGTATGTCGGGACGACATACGTTAGCGTCGCCGAGCTCTCAGTAGTAGTAACCAGTTACCAGTCTCAGTAGTAGTAACCAGTTACCAGTAACCTGTCCGTTGACTCAACGACCAACCGTCTTGAGTCACGGTCTGTGCTGAGCTGACATTATTTCAAAAGACCCACTACGGGGTACTGGCCAGCCGGCTAGTCAGTTTTACGAGTGTAGCCAAGGAGATAGGTAATGGCTGCGGGCTCTGTCCACATAACAGTAATAATACGTAATTAACAGCCTACGTGAGTATTTCTACCCTAATCCACGTATCGAACTCCCACATGATACACCAACACAACTTCTCACTGCTACACTTCTTCACCAACACAACTTCTCACTGCTACACTTCTTCACCAACACAACTTCTCACTGCTACACTTCTTCACCAACACAACTTCTCACTGCTACACTGCTTCACCAACACAACTTCCCACTGCTGCACACACACAACTTCCCACTGCTACACTGCTTCACCAACACAACTTCTCATTGCTGCACCGACACAGCTTCTCACTGCTGCACTTCTTCACCAACACAATTTCTCACTGCTACACTGCTTCACCAACACAACTTCTCAGTGCTGCACAAACACAACTTCTCACTGCTACACCAACACCATTTCCCAATGCTACACCAACACAATTTCCCAATGCTACACCAACACAACTTCTCACTGCTGCACCAAGACAACTTCTCACTGCAACACTACTTCATCAACACAACTTCATACTGCTACACCAACACAACTTCCCACTGCTACAGCAACACAAATTCCAACTGCTACACCAACACAACTTCTCACTGTTGCACCAACAAAATTTCTCACTGAAACACTACTTCACCAACACATCTTCCAACTGCTGCACTGCTTCACCAACACAACTTCTCACTGCTGCACCAACACAACTTCCCACTGCTACACCAACACAACTTCCCACTGCTACACGAAAACAGCTTCTCACTGCTGCACCAACACAACTTCTCATTGCAACACTATTTCACCAACACAACTTTCCACTGCTACACCAACACAACTTCCCACTGCTACACCAACACAACTCCTCACTGCTTAAGCAACAAAACTTCTCACTTCTGCACCAACACATATTCTCACTTCTGCACCAACTCAACTTCTCACTGCAACACTACTTCACCAACACAACTTACCACTGCTTCACCAACACAACTTCTCACTGCTTCACCAACACAACTTCTCACTGCTGCACCAACAAAATTTCTCACTGCTACACTGCTTCACCAACACAACTTCTCACTGCTACACTGCTTCACCAACACAACTTCTCACTGCTACACTGCTGCACCAACAAAATTTCTCACTGCTACACTGCTTTACCAACACAACTTCTCACTGCAACACTTCTTCACCAACACAAATTCTCACTGCTGCACCAACACAACTTCTCACTGCTTCACCAACAGAACTTCTCACTGCAACACTACTTCACCAACACAGCCTCTCACTGCTTCACCAACACAACTTCTCACTGCTGCACAACACAACTTCTCACTGCAACACTACTTCATCAACACAACTTCTCATTGCTTCACCAACACTACTTCTAACTGCAACAATACTTCACCAACACAACTTCTCACTGCTGCACCAACACAACTTCTCACTGCAACACTACTTCACCAACACAACTTCTCATTGCTGCACCAACACAACATCTCAATGCTACACCAACACAACTTCTCACTGCTGCACCAACACAAGTCACTGCTGCACCAACACAACTTCTCACTGCAACACTACTTCACCAACACAACTTCTCACTGCTGCACCAGCACAACTTCTTACTGCTGCACCAACACAACTTCTCACTTCTGCACCAACACAACTTCTCACTGCAACACTACTTCACCAATGCAACTTCTCACTGCTGCACCAACACAACTTCTCACTGCTGCACCAACACAACTTCTCACTGTAACACTACTTTGCCAACACAAATTCTCATTGCTACACCAGCACAACTTCACACTGCACCACTACTTCACCAACACAACTTCTCACTGCTGCACCAACACAACTTCTCATTGCTACACCAACACAACTTCTCACTGCTGCACCAACACAACTTCTCACTGCTGCACCAACACAACTTCTCATTGCTACACCAACACAACTTCTCACTGCTGCACCAACACAACTTCTCACTGCTGAACCAACACAACTTCTCATTGCTACACCAACTCAACTTCTCACTGCTGCACAAACACAACTTCTCACTGCAACACTACTTCACCAACACAACTTCTCACTGCTGCACCAACACAACTTCTCACTGCTACACCAACACAACTTCTCACTGCAACACTCCTTCACCAACACAGCCACTCACTGCTGCGCCAACACAACTTCTCACTGCTGCACCAACACAACTTCTCACTGCAACACTACTTCATCAGCACAACTTCTCATTGCTTCACCAACACAACTTCTACCTGCAACACTACTTCACCAACACAACTTCTCATTGCTGCACCAACACAACTTCTCACTGCAACCCTACTTCACCAACACAACTTCTCATTGCTACTCCAACACATCTTTTCACTGCTGCATCAACAGAACTTCTCACTGCTGCACCAACAGAACTTCTCACTGCTTCATCAACACAACTTCTTACTGCTACACCAACACAATTTCCCACTGCTTCCCCAACACAACTTCTCACTGCTTCCCCAACACAACTTCTTACTGCTACACTGCTTCACCAACACAACTTCTCACTGCTGCACCAACACAGCTTCTCACTGTTACACTGCTTCACCAACACAACTTCTAACTTCTACACTGCTTCACCAACACAACTTCTCACTGCTACACCAACACAACTTCCCACTGCTTCCCCAGCACAACTTCTCACTGCTTCCCCAACACAACTTCTTACTGCAACACTACTTCACTAACACAACTTCTCATTGCTACACCAACACAGCTTCTCTCTGCAACACTACTTCACCAACACAACTTCTCATTGCTACACCAACACAACTTCTCACTGCAACACTACTTCACAAACACAACTTCTCATTGCTACACCAACACAAATTCTCACTGCAACACTACTTCACCAACACAACTTCTCATTGGTACACCAACAGAACTTCTCACTGCAACACTACTTCACCAACTCAACTTCTCACTGCTGCACCAACACAACTT
Organism: Cherax quadricarinatus; assembly: GCF_026875155.1. Lineage (NCBI taxonomy): Eukaryota > Metazoa > Arthropoda > Malacostraca > Decapoda > Parastacidae > Cherax > Cherax quadricarinatus. The sequence continues at coordinate 33,066,224 of NC_069460.1, read as the reverse complement.
CTCACTGCTACACTGCTTCACCAACACAACTTCTCACTGCTTCACCAACACAACTTTTCACTGCAACACTACTTCACCAACACAACTTCACACTGCTGCACGAACACAACTTCTCACTGCAACACTGCTTCACCAACACAACTTCTCACTGCTTCACCAACACAACTTCTCACTGCTACACTATTTCACCAACACAACTTCCCACTGCTGCACCAACACAGCTTCTCACTGCAACACTACTTCACCAACACAACTTCACACTGCTGCACCAAAACAACTTCCCACTGCTACTCCAACACAACTTTTCACTGCTACACTGCTTCACCAACACACCTTCTCACTGCTGCACCAACACAAGTTCTCACTGCTACACTGCTTCACCAACACAACTTCTCACTGCAATACTACTTCACTAACACAACTTCTCACTGCAACACTACTTCACCAACGCAACTTCCCACTGCTACACCAACACTACTTCCCACTGCTACACCAACACAACTCTTCACTGCTAAACCAGCACAACTTCTCACTGTTGCACCAACAGAACTTCTCACTGCTGCACCAATACAACTTCTCACTGCAAGACTACTTCACCAACACAACTTCCCACTGCTACACCAACACAACTTCTCACTGCTTCTCCAACGCAACTTCTCACTGCTGCACCAACACAACTTCTCACTGCTACACTGCTTCACGAACACAACTTCTCACTGCTACACTGCTTCACCAACAAATTTCTCACTGCTGCACTGCTTCACCATCACAACTTCTCACTGCTGCACCAACACATCTTCTCACTGCTGCACTACTTCACCAGCACAACTTCCCACTGCTACACTAACACAATTTCTCAATGCTTCACCAACACAACTTCTCACTGCTGCACCAACACAACTTCTCACTGCTACACCAACACAACTTCCCACTGCTACACCAACACAACTCCTCACTGCTACACCAATACAACTCACTGCTTCACCAACACAACTTCTCACTGCTGCACCAACACAACTTGTCACTGCTTCACCAACACAACTTTTCGCTGCTAGACCAACACAACTTCTCGCTGCTGCACCAAACACAATTTCTCTCTGCAACACTACTTTACCAACGCAGCTTCTCACTGCTCTACTGACACAAGTTCTCACTGCTTCACCAACACAACTTTTCACTGCTGCACCAACAAAACTTCTCACTGCTACACTGCTGCACCAACACAACTTCTCACTGCTACACTGCTTCACGAACACAACTTCTCACTGCTACACTGCTTCACCAACAAATTTCTCACTGCTGCACTGCTTCACCATCACAACTTCTCACTGCTGCACCAACACATCTTCTCACTGCTGCACTACTTCACCAGCACAACTTCCCACTGCTACACTAACACAATTTCTCAATGCTTCACCAACACAACTTCTCACTGCTGCACCAACACAACTTCTCACTGCTACACTGCTTCACCTTCACAACTTCTCACTGCTGCACCAACACAACTTCCCACTGCTACACCAACACAACTTCCCACTGCTACACCAACACAACTCCTCACTGCTACACCAATACAACTCACTGCTTCACCAACACAACTTCTCACTGCTGCACCAACACAACTTGTCACTGCTTCACCAACACAACTTTTCGCTGCTAGACCAACACAACTTCTCGCTGCTGCACCAAACACAATTTCTCTCTGCAACACTACTTTACCAACGCAGCTTCTCACTGCTCTACTGACACAAGTTCTCACTGCTTCCCCAAACACAACTTTTCACTGCTGCACCAACAAAACTTCTCACTGCTACACTGCTTCACCAACACAACTTCTCACTGCTACACTGCTTCACCAACACAACTTCTCGCTGCAACACTATTTCACCAACACTACTTCTCACTGCTGCACCAACACAACTTCTCACTGCTACACTGCTTCACCAACACAACTTCTCACTGTTTACACTTCTTGACCAACACAACTTCTCACTGCTACATGGTTCACCAACACAACTCTACACTGCTACACCAACACAACTTCTCACTGCAACACTACTTCACCAACACAACTTCCCACTGCTACACCAACACAACTTCTCACTGCTTCACCAACACAACTTCTCACTGCTGCACCAACACAACTTCTCACTGCTACACTGCTTCACCAACACAACTTCTCACTGCTCCCACTGCTTCACAACACAACTTCTCGCTGCTACACTGTTTCACCAACAACTCTCACTGCTGCACAAACACAACTTTTCACTGCTACACTGCTTCCCCAACACAAACTTCTCACGGGCTGGACTAAAAACAACTTCTAAACTGCTGGACTAACACAACTTCTCACTGTTTACACTACTTCACCAACACAACTTCCCACTTGTGAAGGCTTACTCAGCCCTGTTACAACTTCAGACAATATTACTCAGGCTGGCTCCTCCTCAGGAAAATTAATGAATAGAGATAAAATAAGATAAGATAAGATTTCGTTCGGATTTTTAACCCCCGGGGGGTTAGCCCCCCAGGATAAACCCCAAAAAAGTCAGTGCGTCATCGAGGACTGTCTAACTTATTTCCATTGGGGTCCTTAATTTGTCCCCCAGGGTGCGACCCACACCAGTCGACTAACACCAGGTACCTATTTGCTGCTAGGTGAACAGGACAAAAAGGTGTAAAAGGGAAAAGTGTCAAATGTTTCCACAGCCGGGAATCGAACCCGGGCCCTCCGTGTGTGAAGCGGGAGCTTTTGCCACCAGACCACCGGGCACCCCCAGAACCCGGGCCACCCCCAGACCACCGGCCACCCCCAGACCACCGGGCCACCCCCAGACCACCGGGCCACCCCCAGACCACCCAGACCACAAAGATAAACACTATTTTTTTAAATCAAACATTAAAAAAACAAAACATGAAAGGTATATCCTATTTGAAAGAAAAATGAAAAATGAAATGAATAAAATAACATTTGAACTCAACACTAATATCTACAATGGTGTCTGGTGTTGGTGACACTGTTGTTGAAACCGTAGCCGTTGCTGATAAGGGGGGGGGGTCGCAGGTGTTGGTGACCATCCACTGGCTAGTTCTTCACAGTATGCCAGTGAGTATTCTATCCCGAAGACAGGAAAGCAGGTTCTTTACCGCTGCAATGCTGTGGACTTACGTCCTGCAATTTCATGCAGGTGCACAGGTACTTCAATACAACTTGGAGAAGTCTCTGGACGTTAGTCCTTCTCCATCCGTTCTACTCGTTGATTGCCAGGTGACCCTCTCTGACATCCAAGCTGGAAAGATAGACAGGTTACCCACTGTTTAAATAATCACTCCCCATGGTAAGTCTGATACTTGAAAGATGTGGTGATTATTACAACAGTCAACATAGAGCAAGGCTGAAAAGACTAAGTTTATTATTGATCAAAAGTGAAGCTTTCAACCAATAAATCCACTAGAATACAAGGCAGGCATGTACTTACAGTAGAGTTGGGAGCTGTGAGTCTAGTGATTTACTGTTTAACCAGAGCCCCACACGTCACCTTTCGGGGGGGGGGAGGAAGAGGGAGGGGAAGGGATAGCGGGAGCTAGACTGACCCTACCTTAACAAGCAGCCGGCAGTCAAACTATCACTCTCAGGGAGGGGGAGAAAAGGCGGGAAAAACGGAAAAACGGGAACTTGACTTACCCTACCTTATCTAGTAGCCGGCAGACAAACTATCAATTTAGGGGTTGGGGGAGAAAAGGCGGGAATATCGGGAGCTTGACTTACCCTACCTTAACTAGAAGCCGGCAGTGAAACTACTGATACTATATATATTCCCTCTATACCTATCTATTGAACTTTTCCCTTACACTCCCCCATACCAAGACTTATAGTCAAGGAGTATAAGAAGAATAGGCGAGGAAAAAGCTCTAACATGTGGAAGTCGTGTAAGGCAACAAATCTTCTACTGACTGTCACGACTTAACCAGTCAGAGAAATAATTGGATGAACCATTGATATACACAATATGGAACTTAAGAGCCTGGAGTGCCAATGTCCACCTCAAGAGGCGACTGTTGGTTCCCTTAAAAGTTTCTAGGTATATCAAAGGTTTGTGGTCCGTTTCTAAAATGAATTCTTTTCCCAACAAATAAAATTTAAGTTTGGAGATACCCCACACAAGGGCTAAACATTCCTTTTCTATTGTGGAGTATCTTGTTTCTGCAAGGAAGGAGTTTCCGGCTTAGGAAGCATACAGGGAAGGGAGTACCATCATGGTATTGTAGTAACACCGCACCTAAGCCAGTATTGGAGGCATCAGTTCTCAAACAAAATGTTTTATTAATATCTGGAATCTTAAGTATAGGGTCTTTCGAAAAGATACTTTTAATCTCATTAAACTTTTCCCGAGCTACGTCGGAAAGTTCAAGAGGTTCCTTCACAGACTTTTTAAGGAAGTCCGATAAGATGCCTGTAAGATCAGCAAGATTCGGGATAAACCGTGCATAAAAATTTACAGAACCAAGAAAGCTACGCATGAGTTTCTTGGTTTTGGGGAATTTAAATTCTAATAAAGCTTTGATCTTACTGGGGAGAGGCTGCAGAGAGTTATTAGAAAGTATCAGTCCAAGATATCTAATCTTGTTATACCCAAGGAAGCATTTCTTCGGCTTGGCAGTGAGGCCATGTGAGCGTAACCTACGCAAAACTGATGTTAATGTTTGGATATGTTCGCCCCACGTAGATGTCATTACGTAAATGTTATAAAAATAAACTGAAACATTTGGCATATTACCCAAGACCTTTCTCATCAGTCTCACGTAGGTAGCACAGGCAGTTACCAAACCGAAGGGCAAAGTTCTATACTGCATCAGTCCTTGGTGTGTAGTAAAAGCGGTGTACTGCTTAGAAGAAGGATCTAACATTACTTGATGATATGCCTGCGCAATATCAATCTCTGAAAAGAAGGAAGCGTCATAAAATTTGTGTAGATCGCTATCTATTAAGGGCATAGGCTCAGCATCCCACCGAGTTATAGCATTAAGGCCTCTGAAGTCAGTAGCAAGTCTATATGAATTATCCTCCTTCTTAACCATGACTACTGGTGAACAATATGAAGATACTGAAGGTTCAATGATCTTTAGTTTTAATAATTTGTCTACCTCTCGGTTAAATGCATCCCTAAGGTGTACTGGAACGGGGTATAATTTCCGTTTGATAGGATTGTCCGTCACTAAGTCAATCTTATGAACTACCGTGGAGGTAACACCTGGAATATCAGTAAAGACGTCTGAAAAGTTACTCACACATTGAAGTAGTTCATGTCTCTTATGGCCATCCAAAGATTCATTAATATTAATGTTGGTTGCATCGGAGTGGTCAAGAGTCACCAAGTCATGTAGTTCTTCATCATAGTCTAAGTTAGAGGTGTCAATTACGCACCCTTTACATTCTTCAGTTGTCGTATCAAGTTCGTGTGGAAAAACTAAGTCAAAGTTATTAAGGCAGTTAACCGAATTTCTTCGGTAATATTTCTTAAGGATGTTGATATGATAAAGCTTAGGTTTCCCCTTGACTTCTATGAGGTAGTCAACTTTCCCACAAATTTTTAATACTTTATATGGACCTTTCCATGCTACTAATAATTTATTTGACTTGATAGGCAAAAGTACAAGAACTTCATCTCCTACTTTAAAACTTCTCCTCTGACTTTTGGAGTCAAAATAGGTTTTGTACTGGTCCATTGACAAGCTTAGGTTTTTCGAAACTATGTCAGAGGTCTCCTCAAGTTTGGATCTAAGGTCAAGGAGAAACTGGTAAGAAACTGAACCTCAGCATTTACCTCCTCATTAGTCCATAAGTCATGAAGGATGGACAGTGGACCTCTGGCCTGTCTACCATAGAGAAGTTCAAAAGGTGAAAACCCCAAAGAGTCACTGGGAACTTCCCTCATGGCAACAAAGCAAAGGGTAGGTAACGATGCCACTCCTTAGGTTTAAGGGAGCAAAGTTTCCTTAAAATGGACTTGAGAATCGAATGCTGGCGCTCAATCCTCCCATTACAGCTGGGATGATAGGGTGTGGTGAAGGGAGAGGCTTCACTCCCCAAAAAGTTGGTATAGATGTTGCTTTAAAGTCAGAGGTAAATTTTGGCCCCCGGCCGAAAAAAATTTTCTGGGGAAGCCCACTCTGGAAAAAGAGGGGAAAAAGGGGGCCTTCCCCCACCTTGTAGTATTAGGGTTTTTAAAGGGGAAAGGCTTAAAGGGAAACCAAAGAAAAAACAAAAATTTTAAAATTTATCTATGTCCCCCAGTTTGAAAGTGGAGAAAAAAGGGACCAACGAGCCCAATAGCTACTTTTTCAAACGGTCCCCAAAAGATAGGCTTTTTTTGCCCAAAGGGTACTCCCCCGGGTACCTCGGGAGGAGGACATTGGCAAATTTTACAGATCTCCCAATATTTAGTGAATCTGAGGAAAATTTTTGGCCAAAAAAGGTTTCCCTAATTTTTTTTAAAAGTTTACGATCCGAAAAGAAATGTCCCCACTGGCGGTCATAAGCCATTTTAAGAACAGTCCCCTCTGCATTGACTTGGAAAAAAGATGGAATAGTCTCTCTTTTCTAAATTTTAATTTGAATATGACTTTACAAGATACCTTTTATATATTCAAATTTAATGAAAATTTTTTCCCTTTTTGGAAAACTTGATTTTTTTAGCGGCATTATGGCAATTCTGAAGAAAAGGGCAATTACGTTGAAAATTGACAAAAAGCCCTTTCGATATTTCTAAAGGCTTAAAGTCGGGGAAAAAATCAAAGGATGGACGTAGGAAAAAGCCTGGGCTTTGGGTTTCTGACCCCAAAGTCAAGACTTTTAAAGGTTTTCCGGAGGTGATATCTTCACTTTCTTAACAAGTAAACCCGGTGATCCTACCCTTGCTTTTAGAGTAGCACACGGTTTTTTAAACCCCACATAAAATCCCCGGAACATTTTCATCTGAATTTCGGGGGGCTTCTCTTTTTTCCCCCGGAAAAGGGGAAATCTGAAACACTTATGTCCATTTTTTTGGTGTGAAAGGCAACCCAGAAGGAAAATGGCCCCTTTTTAAACATTCCCAAGTACGGAGCAAAAAGGATGGGAGCTAGACGGCTTCAGCCCAACCTGTAAACCCATTTTAAGAACCTAAATTTTAAAAAAAAAATTTTTTTGTTTGGGGTTAAGGACAAACAGGACCTTTTTAAAAACGCCCCCAAAGGGTTTTTAAGCCCTTTTTTTTTTGGAAAAAGGTAATTTAAGCCAAAAAAAAAAGGAATGAGTTTTTCTTTATTTGGGGTTTTTAGGGACCCGGGGCATTTTTTCCCAGAAAAAAAATTTAAACCAAACCCCATTGGGGCATCCCATTTTGTCTAAAAATAAAGGCTTAAAGGCCTTTATTTGTTTGCAAAGGGTGCTTTGTTTTAAGTCTTTTAAAAAACTTCCAAACTTTTTGGGCCCCCTTTCTTAACGGAAAAACGTTTTTAAGGGGTCCTTTAACCCCACAAAGAAAAACCCGGGAATGAATCTTTTTTTTGGGGCAGGGGTTTTTTAAGGCGGGGGTTTTGAATTGCCCCGGGTTCAATCCCCTTTTTGGGTTCTTTTTAAGATTTTTAAATCCTCAGCATACATCCCCACCCCCTCAGCAACTTCCCGCTTTAATCAGGTTTGTTCTCTGATGAATTTCGTTTTTGGGTGGGAAGAGCTGTCAGGAACTGGTCACCCAACCTGAAGTCTCTAAGAGATTAAAAAACTTTTAATCAATTCCTGAATCTATCCAAAAGTCGAAAAAAAGGAAAAAAGTGTTTCCCGTACTGCTTTAAAAATTCTGGCCCGGGCTGAAGGTGGGATCCTTTAAATCTTTTTCCCGTAAGAATTTGGGGTTTTTTTTTATATGCTTTTAAAAATTTGGGCCCCTTTTTCAGTAGGTTATAATTTCAAAAAATTTCCCCCCGACAAAAATTTTCATGATATTCAAGGCTGTAAACCAAAAAAAAACATTCCTAACCCGGTTTCCCAAGGGGTCAGCAGGCCATTCACAGAGGGTTAAACGGATTTCAAACCTGAAAAATGTATGAAGTTTAAATCTTCCCCCTCCCGTGAAGGGAAAATTTTTTGTTGGGGAAATGTGCACCCAGCGCACTTTTTTCCCTTTCTCCTTTTCAATTGCTGTTGTGAAAAGTTAAATTTTTATTCTTCCCAAAATTTAAGGCGAGTTTGTTTGAGCTCGGATCTTTTTCCTTCCCCTTTAATCATATTTTTTTCCTTTGCTCCCTTTTCCCCAAGTTCCTTTTTTAAATTTTAAACTTGCCCCCAGTAATCTTAAGCCTTTTTTTTTCTTTAACTTCCCTTTCCCTTTTTTTTCCTCCGATTTTTAATTCCTTTTTTTTCCCTTTCCCTTTTAATTTTTTTTTCTTCTCTCTCTTTCAATCTTTTTTTGGCTTAGCCTAATAAAGATTTTAAAAATTTTCCCCCGTTTTTCCTAACTTACTTCCAGCATTCATCCAAAACTGGGATTCCCCATCTTGCAAGAAAAACTTAAACTACAGGGGGAAAAGAAACGGGGATTAAAGGAAAAAGGGGGGGTTTAAATTCCCGCTTTTGCCAAAATTAAATAAACCCCAAAAACCGATCCCCCTTTTAAATTTAAAAAATAGTTTTTAACGAAAAAAGGAAAGGGTTTTTATGCCGGCCCCCGAACAAAAAGAAATAGGAAAGGGGGGCCCTTTACCATCCAATTCCTACCAAAAAATCAAGAGGTCCTATGAATTTTTTAAAAAAGAGCTCAATGAAACAATTTTTCACTGGAAAAATTTTGGGTCCCCAGGTCTAATCCTCCAAAGGTTTCAAGCCAAAAAGTGGCAAATTAAAAAAATTAAAAACTCCCGGGACTTGACTTACAATAAATTTTAGACTAAAAAAATCACCCAAAACTTTTAAATCCCGTCTGTAGTTCCCACCCTAGAGAATATTACTCTGGCTGGGGGTACCCCTCTGTGGGATGGGGGCGTTTGGGAATTTCCAAAGGTAGATTCCCCGATGGGGTTTAATCTTGGGTTTTAGTAGGTTTTTTAACCTGGGGAAGGTTTTGGGCCCCTTTTTTAAGGCTTTTCCCGCCCGTAACAACTTCCAAAAAATATTACCAAAGGCCCTTTGGCCTTCCCCCCCTCAGGAAAATTTTTTTTTAATGAATAAAAAAAAAATAAAAAACAAAAAAATAAACACTTTTTTTAAATCAAAATAAAAAAACCCCAAAAAAAGAAATATAAACCCCTTAAAAAAAATGAAAAATGAAAAATATAAATAACTGAATTCAACGCTAATTTAAAGGTATATAAAACGTGGGTGTCTGGTGTTGGTGACACTGTTGTTGAAATCGTAGCCGTTGCTGATGGAAGGGGGGGGGGTCGCAGGTGTTGGTGACCACCACTGGCTAGATCTTCACAGATTATTGCCGTGAGTATAATATCCCGATGACAGGAAAGCAGGTTCTTTACTGCTGCAATGATGTGGGGTTATGTCCTGCAATTTCATACAGGTGCACAGGTACTTCAATACAAAATGGAGAAGTCTCTGGACGTTAGTCCTTCTCCATCATTTCTCCTCGTTGATTGCCAGGTGACCCTCACTGACATCCAAGCTGGAAAGATACAGGTTACCCACTGCTTAAATAATCACTCTTCATGGTAGTGTACAATATTCAAAAGATGTGGTGATTATTACAACAGTCAACCTAGAGCAAGACTGAAAGGACTAAGTTTATTATTGGTCAAAAGTGAAGCTTTTAACCAATAAATCCACTAGAATACAAGGCAGGCATGTACTTATAGTAGAGTTGGGAGCTGTGAGTCTAGTGATTTACTGTTTAACCAGAGCCCCACACGTCACCTTTCGGGGGGGGGGAAGAGGGAGGGGAAGGGATAGTGGGAGCTAGACTGACCCTACCTTAACAAGCAGCCGGCAGTCAAACTATCACTTTCAGGGAGGGGGAGAAAAGGACTGAAAAACGGGAGCTTGACTTACCCTACCTTAACTAGTAGCCGGCAGACAAACTATCAATTTCAGGGAGGGGGAAAAAAGGCGGGAAAAACGGGAGATTGACTTACCCTACCTTAACTAGTAGCCGGCAGTGAAACTACTGTTACTATATATATTCCCTCTACACCTATCTATTGAACTTTTCCCTCACATAGTAGGTACGACAGATAGTAGGCACGGCAAATAGTAGGTACAGCAGATAATAGGTACGGCAGATAGGAGGCACGACAGATAGTAGGCACGAACTAGTAGGTACGGAGATAGTGGGTACAACAGATAGTATGTACTGCAGATAGCAAGTACGACAGATAGTAGTACGACAGATAGTATACGACAGATAGCAGGTACGGCAGATAGTAGGTAGGAGAAAGTAGGGGTGCACAGAGTAGAGATACGGCAGATAGTAGGTACGACAGATAGTAGGTACGGCAGATTGTAGGAACAGCAGACAGTAGGTACGGCAGGTAGTAGGTACGGCACATAGTTACGGCAGAGTAGATACAGCAGATAGAAGGTACGGCAGATAGTAGGTACGGCAGATAGTAGGTACGGCAGCAGTGTTACAGCAAACTGAAGGTACGGCAAGATAGTAGGTACGGCAGAGTAGGTACAGCAGATAGAAGATTCGGCTGATAGTAGGTACGGCAGATAGTAGGTACGGCAGATTGTAGGAACAGCAGACAGTAGTACGGCAGGATAGTACGGCACAAGTACGGCAGAGTAGATACAGCAGATAGAAGGTACGGCAGATAGTAGGTACGGCAGATAGTAGGTACGGCAGACAGTGGTTACGGCAGACTGGGTACGGAAGATAGTGGTTACGGCAGAGTAGGTACTTCAGATAGTAGATACAGCAGATAGTAGGTACGGCAGATAGTAGGGACATCAGAGAAGGTTCAGCAGATAGTAGGCATGGCTGAGTGGGTACAGGAGATGGCAGGTATGGCAGACTAGGTACAGCAGGCAGTAGGTACGGCAGATAGTAGGTACGACAGGTAGTAGGTACGGCAGAGTAGGCACAGCAGATAGTAGGTACGGCAGACAGTAGGTACTTCAGAGTAGGTACAACACATAGTAGGTACGACAGAGAGTAGGTACGGCAGATAGTAGGTACGGCAGATAGTAGGTACGGCAGAGAGTAGCTGCGGCAGAGTAGGTAAGGCAGAGTACGAACAGCAGATAGTATTTACGGCATATAGTAGGTACGGCAGAGTAGGTAGAGCAGAGAGAAGGTAACGACAGACAGAAGGTACGACAGATTGTAGGTACGGCAGATAGTAGGTACGGCAGATAGTAGGTACGGCAGAGTAGGTACAGCAGATAGTAGGCACGGCAGATAGTAGGTACTACAGATAGTAGGTAAGGCAGAGTAGGTACAGCAGATAGTAGGCACGACAGATAGTAGGTACGGCAGATAGTAGGTACGGCAGACAGTAGTTACGGGAAAGTAGGAACAGCAGATAGTAGGTACGGCAGATAGTAGGTACGACAGATAGTTTACCTGGAGTTTACCTGGAGAGAGTTCCGGGGGTCAACGCCCCCGCGGCCCGGTCTTTGACCAGGCCTCCTGGTGGATCAGAGCCTGATCAACCAGGCTGTTACTGCTGGCTGCACGCAAATCAACGTACGAGCCACAGCCCGGCTGATCAGGAACCGACTTGAGGTGCTTGTCCAGTGCCAGCTTGAAGACTGCCAGGGGTCTGTTGGTACTACAGACAGAAGGTTTGAGAGATAGTAGGCACGGCAGATAGTAGGTACGGTAGAGAAGGTACAGCAGATAGTAGGTTCTGCAGATAGTAGGTACCACTGATAGTAGGTACGGGAGACAGTAGGTACGGCAGTGTAGGTACAGCAGATAATAGGTACGGCAGAGTAGGTACAGCAGACAGTAGGTACGGCAGATAGTAGGAGCGGCAGAGTAGGTACAGCAGATAGTATGTACGGCAGATAGTAGGTACGACAGATAGTAGATACGACAGATAGTAGGTGCGATAGATAGTAGGTACGGCACATAGGCACAGAAGATAGTAGGTACGGCAGATAGTAGGTAAGACAGATAGTAGGTACTAGAGATAGTATGTACGACAGGTAGTAGGTACGGCAGAGTAGGTACGGCAGATAGTAGGTACGGCCGATAGTAGGTTCGGCAGAAAATAGGTCTGGCATAGAGTAGGTACGGCAGATAGTAGGTACGACAGATTGTATGTACGACAGACAGTAGGTATGACAGAGTAGGTACAGGAGATAGTAGGTACGACAGATAGTAGGTACGACAGATAGTAAGTACGACAGATAGTAGGCACGACAGATAGTATTCAAGGCAAATAGTAGGTACAGCATATAATAGGTACGGCAGATAGGAGGTACGACAGATATTTGGTACGACAGATAGTAGGTACGGCAGAGTAGGTACAGCAGATAGTATTTACTGCAGATATTAGGTACGACAGATAGTACGTACGGAAGATAGAAGGTATGACAGATAGTAGGCACGGCAGATAGTAGATACGGAGAGGAGGGACAGCAGATAGTAGGTTCGGCAGATAGTAGGTGCCACAGATAGTAGGTACGGCAGAGAGTAGGTACGACAGATAGTAGGTACGGCAGACAGTAGGTACGGCAGTGTAGGTACAGCATATAGTAGGTACGGCAGATAGTATTTACGACAGATAGTAGGTACGGCAGAGTAGGTGTGGCAGATAGTAGGTACGGCAGATAGTAGGTACAGCAGAAAATAGGTCCGGCAGAGAGTATGTACGGCAAAATAGTAGGTAGACAGATTGAAATGTACTACAGATAGTAGTACGGCAGAGAAAGGTACAGTAGATGTAGGCACAGCAATAGTAGGTACGACAGATAGTAGGTACGACAGATAGTAGGTACGACAGATAGTAGGAACGGCAAACAGTAGGTACAGCAGATAAAGGTACGCAGATAGGGGGTACGACAGATAGTGGGTACGACAGATAGTTGGTAGGGAAGATAGTAGGTACAGCAATAGTATGTAGGGCAGATATGGGTACGACAGATAGTAGGTACGACAGATAGTAGTTTACACAGATAGCAGTACGGCAGATATTAGGTACTGGAGAAAGTAGATGTGGCAGAGAGTAGGTACGGCAGATAGTAGGTACGACAGTTAGTAGGTACGACAGATAGTAGGTACGGCAGAGTAGGTACGGCAGATAGTAGGTACGGCAGATAGTGGGCCCAACGACACATAGTAGAAACGGCAGATAGTAGATACGACAGATAGTAGGCGTGATAGATAGTAGGTACGGCACATAGGCACAGAAGATAGTAGGTACGGCAGATAGTAGGTAAGACAGATAGTAGGTACTAGAGATAGTATGTACAACAGATAGCAGGTACGGCAGAGTAGGTACGGCAGATAGTAGGAAACGGCAGATAGTAGGTTCGGCAGAAAATAGGTCCGCAAGATTAGGTACGGCAGATATAGGTATGACAGATTGTATGTACGACAGATAGTAGGCACGGCAGAGTAGGTACAGTAGATAGTAGGACGGCAGATAGTAGGTACGACAGATAGTAAGTACGACAGATAGTAGGTACGACAGATAGTAGCCCACGGAAATAGTAGGTACAGCAGATAATAGGTATGGCAGATAGGAGTTTCGACAGATGTTAGGTATGACAGATATAGGTACGGCAGAGTAGGTACAGCTGTTGGAGAAATTTCTCCATGAGTGGGGTATCAGCCCCCTTCAGCCCTTTCAGCCCCTTTCAGCCTGAGGGGCCCACCCCTCTCAGAAGGGCAAGCACTTGTTTACTGCTAGAGCAAGTAATTGATCACAGATGCCGTACGAGTAAGCGACGTGGTCAAAGGGGGACCTGCTCCTTGCAGTCCAGTGTTTCAAAGCTTAGTTTAATTTAAGAGACAGTATATCTCTTACTTTAGCAGGACAATTAAGGTAAATCCTGCTCCCACTTTATTACCATAGTAAAGATAGTGGACATTGTTTTCTATGCTTAAGACAGCAGGAATCAAACATTCTGCTTTTCTTCATCGAGGAAGTGGCAAGGAAGCAAAAGTATAGGTCAGCTTTTCCTTTGTGAAAGGGGCAGTAAGGGGTGGGTGCGTGGCTCTTCCCAAATTACTTTTGACTCTACTGAGAGTGACACTGACGCCAGGATAACCAACAAAGAACGATCTGTGCGTTAGTGTGAACAAAGTGTCTCATAAAACACAATAAACACTTAAGAGAAGTGTGATCAGCTTCTTTAGTGATAAGATTGTGAACAATAAAGACAAATCTTGTGGAACTTAGTGTACCAGTGTGCGTATTCCTAGACTATGGAAGACGTGGACAACCAAGGACACTTCAGCTTCTATCAAGTCACCGATAGGTGTGAAGAACACCATAGCTCACGCTACAAGAGCAAGGTAGGTTACGAATTTCTTGTAGTACGGGGGACTGCGCAGTTCTTGAGTCACAAGGAGTTTGTAATCAACCTATAATCGGCAGTTAGGTGCGGACTTTTGAGTCCACACAAGTAAGTTTGTCAGCCATCAGTGAATGAAATATGCTGACATAACAACCCCTAGGGGTAATTTATAATCTTACAAATTATAACTCTTTACAGCCCGTTGAGAGATGACTTCGACAGCTTCTCAAGACCTCGTCTGCAGGGGCGGCGGTGCAGGCGATGAGTTGTCTTTCTAAGTTAAGTTTTCACTGTTTAAACTTAACTGGTAATGCCATCACTCAACAATTTGGTCGTGCTCGAACCGGATAAAGGCCACACTGTGGTCCAAATATGTTGTACTACAGTGTACAAATAACCTATGAGCCAAGGTCCTTCGAAAAAAGCTGTAAAACTAGTGTTTTACAATATAAATCAGTATAAATGAGTCCCTCCAGACTCAATCACAGAGAATAGGCAGCCAAAAGAAAACGGACGCTCACCCAGCATTCACCCAAAGAAAACGGGAGCTGAGTGACTCACCCAACAAGAAAACGGGTGATGGCACCCGGCATCCACTGCTCCAATCTCGAAAATTGCTGACTACGACGACAACAACAACCCAACTGATGTTCAGTTTGTCTGAGTGTATATACACATAGTGTTTATAATGTTTATAAACAGAAATTAAGAGACAAGATTGTGTTAAAGTTTGTTTCTTATAGATATACCTGTTATATTAAAGGAACTTATATATATAGGGTAAGCTGTCCTGGGAGACAGTAATGGTGAAGCTGGAGGTGCTGTCCTGGGAGACAGTAATGGTGAAGCTGGAGGTGCTGTCCTGGGAGACAGTAATGGTGAAGCTGGAGATTTTGTCCAGGTAGTCGGGAATTATACGCAGGAAGGAATATATATAAATAACCTCATAGGGGACAGGAGCCATAGTAGGGAAACAAGTGTAGTCAAAGATAAGATAAAACCAATATTGCAAACTAGAAATAAAGCAGGAAATAGCAAACAAGAGGACTCCACTAGCAATAGTGAGGATATATTACCAAAAACAACTGGTGGGAGCTCCATTGTTGGTGCTAGGGATGATAGAAGTAAGACAGGGAAACATGCACCAACAGGGAATACAGTCACAGAAGCCCAAGGCAAACGGAAACCAAGCCTGTGCACATACTATGCACTTGGTATCTGCTGGCATGGGAAATCTGGAAAAACAGATGGGACGTGCAACTATGACCACCCTAGAAAATGCCATGCCCATATGACAACAGGAAAATGCAAACTCCCTTCCTGTAAGCTTTTTCACCCTGAACTGTGTACCTCTTCAGTACAGGAAAGACTGTGCTATAACTTAAATTGCCAGGCATACCATCTAAAGGGGACAAAAAGATACAAAACATCCAGGCCATGGGAAAACCTGGGTAGCCACAGCCACTCAAGAGGGAGAGATTTTTTAGTGCCAGGAAGGAAAAAAACTGGCAGGAAATGGCAGAAATCGTACACCAAATCCAGTCATTCTGGAGTGGAACCACAGTCGATGGCCTCCACTGCAAACCAACAGATACAGATACTAATGCCGGAAAAAAAATCCCCCCCAGTACCAACAATACCACCAGTCCGATAACATTCTTCTTTGCAAATATACAGGGTCTAAAGCCAGCAACAAACAACAAAATACCTTTCATCCGTGACTGCTTGCAGAGGCAAGGCAATGTTCACGGCTTTCACTGAGACCCACATAAAGGATCACTTGGACAACGAAATATGGATCCCAGGTTACAACCTATACAGATGTGACAGAGTGAACAGGAAAAAGAGGGGGGTTGGCCTGTACATTGCAGAGTCACTTGTTTGCACAGAACTGCTTAATGCCTCAAATGATGTAGTGGAAGTTTTAGCAGTAAAGGTCGAGAACCAAAACCTAGTCATTGTGGTAGTCCACAAGCCTCCGGATGCAACATCCCAGCAATTCCAGGAACAGTTGTTAAAGATTGACCACTGTCTGGAAAATCTTCCAGCTCCTGCACCCAACATCTTGCTCCTGGGGAATTTCAACTTAAGGCACCTAAAAATGGAGGAATATAGCAAATAATATTGTTGCAGTAATGACACCAGGAGGCAGCTCTGATGAAAACTCACTCTCACACGAGCTTTTAAATCTCTGCACAAAATTCAATTTAAACCAGCAAATAATAGAGCCCTAGACTGGAATCCTGGACCTCACTCACTAGAAATGATGCTGATAAGAAATGTCACCATATCAAAAACAATATACTCAGATCACAACATAATTGAGGTTCAGACATGTATGCGTGGAGCCCCAGACCGACATAATGAGACTAGTCACGAGGGAGCATTCACCAAATTCAACTTCAATAACAAAAACATAAAGTGGGACCAAGTAAACCAAGTGCTAACCGATATAAGCTGGGAAGATATACTAAGCAACACAGACCCAAACTTATGCCTAGAACAGATTAACTCGGTGGCACTCGATGTATGCACAAGGCTTATTCCTCTAAGAAAAAGGAGGAGTAGATGTAAAATAGAAAGAGACAGGCGCTCCCTTTACAGGCACGGAAAAGAATAACAGAGCGCTAAAAGAGGTCAATATATCTGAAATGCATAGGGAGACACTGGTCAGAGAAATAGCAAGCATCGAACTTAAGCTAAAGAATCCTTTAGGAGTCAGGAATCGGGGAAGAAAACTAAAAGCCATAAATAAAATCGAAAGAAACCCAAAGTATTTCTTCTCCTATGCCAAATCAAAATCGAGAACAACGTCCAGTATTGGGCCCCTACTTAAACAAGATGGGTCCTACACAGATGACAGCAAGGAAATGAGTGAGCTACTCAAGTCCCAATATGACTCAGTTTTTAGCAAGCCGCTAACCAGACTGAGAGTCGAAGATCAAAATGAATTTTTTATGAGAGAGCCACAAAATTTGATTAATTAACACAAGCCTATCCGATGTTATCCTGACGCCAAATGACTTCGAACAGGCGATAAATGACATGCCCATGCACTCTGCCCCAGGGCCAGACTCATGGAACTCCGTGTTCATCAAGAACTGCAAGAAGCCCCTATCACGAGCCTTTTCCATCCTATGGAGAGGGAGCATGGACACGGGGATCGTCCCACAGTTTCTAAAAACAACAGACATAGCCCCACTCCACAAAGGGGGCAGTAAAGCAACAGCAAAGAACTACAGACCGATAGCACTAACATCCCATATCATAAAAATCTTTGAAAGGGTCCTAAGAACCCAGATCACCCCCCCATCTAGAAACCCATCAGTTACACAACCCAGGGCAACATGGGTTTAGAACAGGTCGCTCCTGTCTGTCTCAACTATTGGATCACTACGACAAGGTCCTAAATGCACTAGAAGACAAAAAGAATGCAGATGTAATATATACAAACTTTGCAAAAGCCTTCGACAAGTGTGACCATGGCGTAATAGCGCACAAATATGCGTGCTAAAGGAATAACAGGAAAAGTCGGTCGATGGATCTATAATTTCCTCACTAATAGAACAGAGAGAGTAGTCGTCGACAGAGAAAAAGTCCGAGGCAGCTACGGTGAAAAGCTAGTGTTCCACAAGGCACAGTACTCGCTCCCATCTTGTTCCTCATCCTCATATCCGACATAGACAAGGATGTCAGCCACAGCACCGTGTCTTCCTTTGCAGATGACACCCGAATCTGCATGACAGTGTCTTCCATTGCAGACACTGCAAGGCTCCAGGCGGACATCAACCAAATCTTTCAGTGGGCTGCAGAAAACAATATGAAGTTAAAGATTAGAAATTTCAATTACTCAGATATGGTAAACACGAGGAAATTAAATCTTCATCAGAGTACAAAACAAATTCTGGCCACAGAATAGAGCGAAACACCAACGTCAAAGACCTGGGAGTGATCATGTCGGAGGATCTCACCTTCAAGAACCATAACATTGTATCAATGCATCGGATGCTAGAAAAATGACAGGATGGATAATGGGGAACCTTCAAAACTAGGGAGGCCAAGCCCATGATGACACTCTTTAGGTCACTTGTTCTATCAAGGCTGGAATATTGCTGCACACTAACAGCACCTTTCAAGGCAGGTGAAATTGCCGACCTAGAAAATGTACAGAGAACTTTCACGGCGCGCATAACGGAGATAAAACACCTCAATTACTGGGAGCGCTTGAGGTTTCCCAAACCTGTATTCCCTGGAACGCAGGAGGGAGAGATACATGATTATATACACCTGGAAAATCCTAGAGGGACTAGTACCGAACTTGCACACGAAAATCACTCACTACGAAAGCAAAAAACTTGGCAGACGATGCACCATCCCCCCAATGAAAAGCAGGGGTGTCGCTAGCACGTTAAGAGACCATACAATAAGTGTCAGGGGCCCGAGACTGTTCAACTGCCTCCCAGCATACATAAGGGGGATTACCAACAGACCCCAGGCAGTCTTCAAGCTGGCACTGGACAAGCACCTAAAGACGGTTCCTGACCAGCCGGGCTGTGGCTCGTACGTTGGTTTGCGTGCAGCCAGCAGCAACAGCCTGGTTGATCAGGCTCTGATCCACCAGGAGGCCTGGTCACAGACCGGGCCGCGGGGGCGTTGACCCCCGGAACTCTCTCCAGGTAAATTCCAGGTAAACCCATTAAATACTGGGTGAAACTAATACAGAAAGAGGTTTTCTCTGCAGAATATAAATTTCTGGAAACACAAGATAAATCCCCAAAGAAATCTATCATGATTAATTCTTTAGGACTTTATCTCGACTCAGAAAAGATTATAAGATGTCGAGGAAGAATTCATAATTCTTCACTACCTAAAGAAGCCATAAATCCAATATTGATCCCCAAGAATCATTGGCTAACAAAACTGATTGTGCAAAACGCCCACAGTAACGTGTTACTGTGGGTTAGCTGACACACTATGTCCATATACGACAATCCTACTGTATACCTCAAGTCGACAAAAAGTGGTGAAAAAACAAATAAAGGACTGTATTACAGGTCCGCCACTACGATATGCAGTATGTCAGTATCCAGGTCCACCTCCATATCCCTCCTGAAAGAGTTTGTCATATCACTTCCCATTTGAGTGACAGTGAAGATTACAACTTGATCCAATAATATTAAACCAAAACATTTACAAAGTTCCCATCAAGGTGGTACATCTGTTGTTCACTGAGCTAACGACTAGAGCAGTCCATCCTAGAAGTAGCCCCTGACATTCAGCTGAAACCTTTAACAAATTATTTCAGAGGTTTGCAAGCCAGAAGGGCATGTCCCATACGATGATTTCAGATAATGCAAAACGAAGTTTGTTGCTGGTGCTGCTATATAAGCAAGATCTTTGAAATCAACCAGAGTACAACAGAATGCTGAATCATCGCAGTTGTTGTTGGAGATACATTCCTTCTAAACTCCATGGCACGGCGGATTTTAAGAAAGAATGATCTGCATTGGTAAAACGTTGTTTAAAGGAAGACTCTTCATCGTCAAATAATCGACTTCAAAGTTTATTCACTATAAAGCTTACAATATTGGTAATTTAACAGAATTTCATTGTTGGTGTTTACATTAGTTTAAATAATGATTACAGAGTGTACCACAGAACGCCAAGCAGGGCTAGCATTTCGTGGCAACTTAGTTTAATTCTTTATTTTAAAATATTACAAATTCTGAGGTAAGTTGGTATTATGGCTAAGTTACTAAATACTAGTTTGTGAGTTAAAGCAATGTGGAATGCTTTTGTTTTGGCACAGTAGAAATTTTCAGTATTGGAGTATCATAGGATTCATAATTTAGATTGAATTAATATTTCCTGTTTATGTCAAATAGGTGAGTGAGTGTAAGTGGTGAACCACCAGTGTAATCCGTGAAGTTTAGATGACGGGGTTATCAGGAAAAGATGTTTTCATAATGTAGTTTTTTTGAAATGGTGATGAATGTGTCTCCAGTTCTAGATTTTCTCAGGTAGGGTGTTCCAGATTTTAGGGCCCTTGACATACATTGAATTTAATGTAAAGGTTTAGTCCGGACACGGGGAATGATCGTAGAGATGTTTGTGTCTGTGTTATCCTTGGTTTCTTCACAACTATCCACGAAAGGTTTTTTAGGTCCACGGTTGATATTTGGCGATTAAGGTCCTGAGATGTTAGATTAACACAACAGTAGTAAGTGTGGATGTATCGAACAGTGGAGTAAGTTAGCTTATGAAGAGGTGGGGTGGGTGTGTGCCAGGGGATGGGATTTATGATTATTCTTACTGCAAAGCTTTTTTTGGGTTATTATTGGCTTTTAGGTTGATTTGGTGCAGTTGATCCCCAAGCCACAAATAGCAAGGTGAGGTAAAGGAATATGTGTGTGAATGGTAAGTGTGATAAGGGCAGTTTGCGGCACGCAGTATGTATCTTGGAGAGGATCAGCCAACCGTTTTGGATTCTTTTTTGGTTATGTAATTGGATATGTGTGCGAAAATGAGGTTGTTTTCAAGTCATAGGCTAGGAATTTGGCCCTCATATAATGTCCTGGTATTTAAGAGTTGTCGATTTTAATGTTCTTTGTGCATCTCCTGCACTGCACCAAACATACTATAGTAGAGTTTATTATTTTTTTTTCCAGTGTTAAGCGTAAGTTTGTTGGCTGTCCATCCAAGTCCGATGTTTTGATCACTCCTCGTTAACAAATGGTGTTGAGGGTGGCAAGCTTAGGGTGAGGAGATGACATAAGTCGTGTCGTCAGCAAAGATAATGGTTTCAGGTGTTGGGAACTTTGGAAGATCATTGGATGTATTTGAAGGAAGAGCAGGCGACCAAGGACACTTCCTTGCGGAACACCAGTATCAAGTGGCCGAGTTGTTTGATGTCTGTGTCCTTTAATGGTGACATACTGAACCCAATAAAAAAACTCAATACAAATAATTGAGGTTCAGACATGTATGCGTGGAGCCCCAGACCGACATAATGAGACTAGTCACGAGGGAGCATTCACCAATTCAACTTCAATAACAAAAACATAAAGTGGGACCAAGTAAACCAAGTGCTAAACCGATATAAGCTGGGAAGATTACTAGCAACACAGCCCCAACTTATGCCAGAACAGATTAACTCGGTGGCACTCGATGTATGCACAAGGCTTATTCCTCTAAGAAAAAGGAGGTACATGTAAAATAGAAAGAGACAGGCGCTCCCTTTACAGGCGACGGAAAAGAATAACAGAGCGGCTAAAAGAGGTCAATATATCTGAAATGCATAGGGAGACACTGGTCAGAGAAATAGCAAGCATCGAACTTAAGCTAAAAGAATCCTTTAGGAGTCAGGAATCGGGGGAAGAACTAAAAGCCATAAATAAAATCGAAAGAAACCCAAAGTATTTCTTCTCCTATGCCAAATCAAAATCGAGAACAACGTCCAGTATTGGGCCCCTACTTAAACAAGATGGGTCCTACACAGATGACAGCAAGGAAATGAGTGAGCTACTCAAGTCCCAATATGACTCAGTTTTTAGCAAGCCGCTAACCAGACTGAGAGTCGAAGATCAAAATGAATTTTTATGAGAGAGCCAAAAATTTGATTAATAACACAAGCCTATCCGATGTTATCCTGACGCCAAATGACTTCGAACAGGCGATAAATGACATGCCCATGCACTCTGCCCCAGGGCCAGACTCATGGAACTCCGTGTTCATCAAGAACTGCAAGAAGCCCTATCACGAGCCTTTTCCATCCTATGGAGAGGGAGCATGGACACGGGGATCGTCCCACAGTTTTCTAAAAACAACAGACATAGCCCCACTCCACAAAGGGGGCAGTAAAGCAACAGCAAAGAACTACAGACCGATAGCACTAACATCCCATATCATAAAAATCTTTGAAAGGGTCCTAAGAAGCAAGATCACCACCCATCTAGAAACCCATCAGTTACACAACCCAGGGCAACATGGGTTTAGAACAGGTCGCTCCTGTCTGTCTCAACTATTGGATCACTACGACAAGGTCCTAAATGCACTTGAAGACAAAAAGAATGCAGATGTAATATATACAGACTTTGCAAAAGCCTTCGACAAGTGTGACCATGGCGTAATAGCGCACAATATGCGTGCTAAAGGAATAACAGGAAAAGTCGGTCGATGGATCTATAATTTCCTCACTAATAGAACAGAGAGAGTAGTCGTCGACAGAGTAAAGTCCGAGGCAGCTACGGTGAAAAGCTGTGTTCCACAAGGCACAGTACTCGCTCCCATCTTGTTCCTCATCCTCATATCCGACATAGACAAGGATGTCAGCCACAGCACCGTGTCTTCCTTCGCAGATGACACCCGAATCTGCATGACAGTGTCTTCCATTGCAGACACTGCAAGGCTCCAGGCGGACATCAACCAAATCTTTCAGTGGGCTGCAGAAAACAATATGAAGTTCAACGATTAGAAATTTCAATTACTCAGATATGGTAAACACGAGGAAATTAAATCTTCATCAGAGTACAAAACAAATTCTGGCCAAAATAGAGCGAAACACACAACGTCAAAACCTGGAGTGATCATGTCGGAGGATCTCACCTTCAAGAACCATAACATTGTATCAATCGCATCTGCTAGAAAAATGACAGGATGGATAATGAGAACCTTCAAAATAGGGAGGCCAAGCCCATGATGACACTCTTCAGGTCACTTGTTCTATCTAGGCTGGAATATTGCTGCACACTAACAGCACCTTTCAAGGCAGGTGAATTGCCGACCTAGAAAATGTACAGAGAACTTTCACGGCGCACATAACGGAGATAAAACACCTCAATTACTGGGAGCGCTTGAGGTTCCTAAACCTGTATTCCCTGGAACGCAGGAGGGAGAGATACATGATTATATACACCTGGAAAATCCTAGAGGGACTAGTACCGAACTTGCACACGAAAATCACTCACTACGAAAGCAAAAGACTTGGCAGACGATGCACCATCCCCCTAATGAAAAGCAGGGGTGTCACTAGCACGTTAAGAGACCATACAATAAGTGTCAGGGGCCCGAGACTGTTCAACTGCCTCCCAGCATACATAAGGGGGATTACCAACAGACCCCAGGCAGTCTTCAAGCTGGCACTGGACAAGCACCTAAAGACGGTTCCTGACCAGCCGGGCTGTGGCTCGTACGTTGGTTTGCGTGCAGCCAGCAGCAACAGCCTGGTTGATCAGGCTCTGATCCACCAGGAGGCCTGGTCACAGACCGGGCCGCGGGGGCGTTGACCCCCGGAACTCTCTCCAGGTAAATTCCAGGTAAACCCATTAAATACTGGGTGAAACTAATACAGAAAGAGGTTTTCTCTGCAGAATATAAATTTCTGGAAACACAAGATAAATCCCCAAAGAAATCTATATGATTAATTTTTGGATTTTATTTCGACTCAGAAAAGATTAAAGATGTCGGGAAAGAATTCAAAATTTTTCCCTTTACCAAAAGGGAAGCCAACATCCAATATTGATCCCCAAGAATCATTGGTAAAAAATGATTGTGCAAAAACGCCCACAGTAACGTTTTTACATGGGGGGTAGGGACACACTTTGCATATACGACAATCCTATGGTACCTCGGTCGCAAAGTGTGAAAAAAAAAATAAAGGACTGTATTACTTGTCGTCATACGATATGCGAGTATGCAGTATCCAGGTCCCCTCCTATCCCTCTGAATGGTTTGTCATATACTCCATTTGGGGTGACAGGTGTAGTTTACCTGGCCCAATAATTTTAAACAAAACAGTTTACAAAGTTCCCATAAAGGGTGTACTCGTTTGTTCATTTGTGCCGCTAAAACAGTACACGAAGTACCCATGCATGTTGCTGAATTTTTACAAATTATTCAGAGGGTTTTGCAGCCAGAAGGGCATGTCCGACTGATGATTTCGTAATGCAACGAAGTTTGTTGTGGTGCTGCTTATTAAGCAGATCTTTGATCAACCAGAAGTACAAACAGTGCTGAATAAAAGCAGTTGTTGTGGAGTACATTCCTTCCTAAATTCCATGGCAGGCGGTTTTTATGAAAAATGATGGGATTGTAAAAAGTTTTTTAAGGAAGACTTTCATCGTCAAAGAATGGGACTTTAAAAGTTTATTTTTTTTGTTTAAAATTTTTTTTGTTTTTTTTTACAAAATTGGGGTTGTTGTGTGGTTTAATGAGTTAAATAATGATTCAGAGTGTACCACTAAAAACCCCTAGCTGGCTAGACATTTCGGGCGACTTATTTTAAATTCTTTTTTTAAAATATTAAAAATTAGAGGTAAGTTGGTATTTGGCTAAGTGTAAATACATTTTGGGGTTTTTGCAATGTGAATGTTTTGTTTTGGCCAGTATATAGTTTCAGATTGGGTATATGGGATTCATTTTTTTAAGATTGAGATTAATATTTCTGTTTAGGGTAAAATGGGTGAGTGGGTGAAAGTTAACACCGGTGGTATTTGTGTAGTTAGT
Source organism: Cherax quadricarinatus (assembly GCF_026875155.1). NCBI lineage: Eukaryota > Metazoa > Arthropoda > Malacostraca > Decapoda > Parastacidae > Cherax > Cherax quadricarinatus. Next base: position 33,041,263 of record NC_069460.1, on the reverse strand, counting down.
TGAGGGGGGGGATCGGGGATAAGATGTTTTTAATGGGAGTTTGAAGGTGATGAATGTGTCTCCAGTTTAGATTTCTCAGGTGGGGGTTCCAGATTTTAGGGCCCCTTTACATACTTGATTTTTTTAAAAGGGTTTGTCGGACAGGGGGAAAGTCGTTGAGATGTTTTTTGGGCTGGGGTTATGCTGTGGGTTCTGTCCAACTATCAAAAAAGGGTTTTAGGTCAAGGTTGTTTTTGGATTTAAGGTCCTGTGATGTAGATTTCACAGTAGTAAATGTGGTGTAGAACAGGGGGGTAAGTTTAGATCTAGAAGGTGGGGGGGGTTGCCAGGGATGGGATTTAGTGATTATTTTTACTGCAGCTTTTTGTTGGGTTTTATTGGCTTTGGTGTGTTTTGCGTTTTCCCCAAGCCCAAAAAGCATAGGTGGGATGGTAGTGTGTGAAGGTTTAGTGTGATAAGGGCAGTTTGCGGCAGCAGTATTGTTCTTGGAGAGGCTCCCAAACCCTTTTGGTTTTTTTTGGGTTTTGTTTTGGATATGGGTGCTGAAATTGGGTTGTTGTCAAGGCATAGGCCCAGGAATTTGCCCCCATTTGTTGGTAAATTTGAGTGTTGTCGATTTTTTAAAGTTAATTTTTGGGATCCCTGCTCTGCTACCAAACATAAAATAGGGTTTTTTCAGTGTTAAACGTAAGTTTGTTGGTGTCATCCAAGTCGATGTTTTGATCAGCTCCCCGTTTAAAAATGGTGTTTAGGGTGGCAAGTTAGGGTGAGAGTGACATAAGTCGTGTCGTCAGCAAAGTAAGGGTTTCAGGGGTTGGGGTACGTTTTGGGTCATTGATGTATATGAGGAAAAGGGGGGGGGACCAAAAGGGCCTTCCTTGCGGAACCCCGTATCAAGTGGCCGTGTTGTTGATGCTGTGTCTTTAATGGTGAATACTTATACCTATTAGTAAGGTAAGATTTGAAATAAGCAAGCGCAGGCCTCTTTTACCGAATGGTCAAGTTTGTGGAGAGGTGTCGTTTCCCCCCAGCTTTCATAAGGGGGGTTACCAACAGACCCCCGGCAGTCTTCAGCTGGCCCTGGAAAAACACCTAAAGTCGGTTCTGATGCCGGGGTGTGGCTCGTTCGTTGGTCGCGTGCAGCCGCAGTAACAGCCCGGGTTTATCAGGGTTGATCCCCCGGAGGCCCGGTCACAGACCGGGCCCCCCCGGGGGGGTTTCCCCCCGGAACTCTCTCCGGAAACTCAGGTCTCCAGGGTTACTGTGTCAAAAAACTTTTTTGGTCAATAAAAATTCCTAGGGGTATTCCTTTTTTTCCAATGTGTGTAAAGCAGTCAGCATTTTTTTTGATTGCATCATTTGTGCTTTTATTTTTCCTAAATCCAAATTGGCAGGGGTTGAGTATGTTTTGTGTTGTTATAAATGAATATAGTCTCCTGAGCACGAGTTTCTCAAAGATTTTGGATAGCAATGGTAAGTTTGATATTGGCCTATAGTTGTTTAAGTCTGTAGGGTCACCACCTTTATGTATTGGTGTAACCCTTGCCATCTTGAGTAGTTTCGGGAAGGTGCTAGTTTCTAGTGACTTGTTAAAAAGTAATGAAATAGCATGCGAAAGGATATGGGCTGCTCGCTTGTACAGTAATGGTGGGACATTAGACAGATTCCCTGAGTTGTTTTTAAGTGACTTTATAATCTCGGTGACTTCCGAGGGCTCAGTTTTGGGGCAAGATAGAAGGAATTTGGGAAATTCCCATCTAGGTAGTCCCCGGCATGGGCATTGGCATGTGGGATTTTATTGGCGAGATTAGATCCTATGGTTGAGAAGAAGTCGTTTATCTTGTTAGCTGTGTCAGTGGGATGTACTGGTGTTTCATCAGGTTTAGTTAGGACAATATTCTTGTTTTTTTTCAGTTTGTGGGTCCCTAGAATTTGAGAGAGTGTTTTCCAGGTCTTTTTTATATCTCCTCTAGTGTCTGTGAATCTACTGGAGTAGTATAGTTGTTTGGCTTTCTTCATTACTTTGGTGAAAACTGATGAATAGTGTTTAAGAATATCTTTGTGTTTTAAGCCCTGTCTATATTGCTTTTCATATTGGTGTTTCTTGTCAATGGATTTCAGAATGGTACTGGTTAGCCATGGACAACCAAGCCGTTTGTTTGTGATCTGTTTCATTTTTATAGGAAAATGTTTGTTGTATAGTCTAAGTAATTTGTTAAGAAAAATGTCTGTCCAGTCATCAATACCATTGGCCTTGGAGAATTCTGTAGGCCAGTCAACAATCTCTAGGTCAGCTGTGAACTTCCTTATTGAGGCCTCGTCATGGAGTCTAAATGAGACTTTGTTGAATTCAAGTGGTGGTTTACTAATGTTCGTCAGGAGGAAGGTAGGGTAGTGGTCTGTAGTGCTATCTGTGATTATCCCTGATTTAAGGGGGGCTAGTATATTGGTCCATATGTGGTCTATTATGGTTGCACTTGTCTCAGTGAGCATGGTTGGTTTAGTTATTGTTGGTATGAGAAGTGTGTTGTTCATATTGTTGATGAAATCAGTTACAGGCTGATCATCTAGTATGCCAAGGTTGATGTTGAAGTCTCCAGCTAAGAGGTGGTGCTTATTCATTTTTCTGTTGTTATTGTGACTT
>NC_069460.1:33019123-33038119 GCF_026875155.1 Cherax quadricarinatus | reverse complement strand
GAACAAATAAAGATGTAACTAATATCAGTGACCATTCTATAAATGGAAGGATTGCGGAGATCATGAGAGCGCACATAGTGGCGAAGGCAATGGGCATCACAGCAATCAGACAAGGATGGAACATTCGCTTCTGCATAGAGGCTCTCAACAGGGGAAGAGCAAAAAGCACCAAGGCATAAACGTAATCCTTGGTGATGGATAGGGTTAAGGCTAGAGAGAGTAGCAGGAGAGGCCGCTGAATAGATCTGGTCACCATAATCGAGTTTTGATAAAATGAGGGCTGAATGTAGGTGAAGGAGAGTTCAATGATCAGCTCCCCATGAAAGATGAGCAAGGGTTTTAAGAAGATTCAGCCGGCTGTGACAAGTTGCCTTTAGAGAGGTAATGTGGGGTTTCCAGGATAACCTACGGTCAAAGAGAAGGCCTAGAAACCTGACTGTATCACGTTCAGGGATACGGGAGCCATAGAGGTACAAAGGATGATCGGAGATGACAGAGCGTCTAGTGAAAGTAATTTGGTGAGTTTTGGTACTGGAAAATTTAAACCCATGCATGGTGGTCCAATTGGAAACATGGTCAACCACATGCTGGAGAGAAACTGTAATGAGGTGACAGTCAGCGCCTGCACAAGCAATAGCGAAGTCATCTACATAGAGTGATGACCAAATATTGGATGGAAGAACAGAGGCCAAATCATTTATAGCAAGGAGAAAAAGTGTTGTGCTCAGAACACATCCCTGAGGGACACCTTCAGCTTGGACAAAGTCTGGGGAGAGCACATTATTGACTCGAAAACAGAAATGTCTGTCACTTAAAAAGTTCTTAAGGAAAGATGGTAGATTGCCTCGGAGGCTTAAGGAGTAGGCTTGGGCCAAAATATTATTCCTCCAAGTTGTGTCATATGCCTTCTCAAGGTCAAAAAATATGGCAATAACTGAGTGGTTATTCACAAAGGCATTACGAACATATGTATCCAAACGTAGTAAGGGGTCTATGGTAGAATTGGCCTATACGAAAGCCATATTGACGAGTGGAGAGACTGTTGTGTGTCTCTAAATACCATATTAAATGTCTATTTATCAGACGTTCCATCACTTTGCAAACTGCACTAGTAAGAGCGATGGGACGATAATGGGAGGCTTCATGTCCCGTAGTACCTGGTTTGCGGAAAGGGAGAACAATGGCAGATTTACACAGCTGTGGAAGAACTCCTTGTGACCAAATAAGATTGAAAAGCCTCCAACTGAGCCCACGGAAGTCACCGAGATTATAAAGTCACTTAAAAATAACTCAGGGAATCTGTCTCATGTCCCACCATTATTGTACAAGAGAGTGGCCCATGTCCTCTCGCATACTATCTCAATGCTTTTTAACAAGTCACTAGAAGCTAGCACCTTCCCGAAACTACTCAAGACGGCAAGGGTTTACACCAATACATAAAGGTGTGACCTACAGATTTAAACAACTATAGGCCAATATCAAACTTACCATTGCTATCCAAAATCTTTGAGAAACTCGTGCGCAGGAGACTATATTCATTTATAACGTCACAAAACATACTCAACCCCTGCCAATTTGGATTCAGGAAAAATAAAAGCACTAACGATGCAATTATAAAAATGCTAGATCTGCTTTACACAGCATTGGAAAATAAGGAATATCCACTAGGAATTTTTATTGACCTAAGAAAAGCTTTTGACACAGTAGACCACGGCATCCTACTCCACAAACTTGACCATTATGGTATAAGAGGCCATGCGCTTGCATATTTCAAATCTTACCTTACTAATAGGTATCAGTATGTCACCATTAAAGACACAGCATCAACAACACAGCCACTTGATACTGGAGTTCCACAGGGAAGTGTCCTTGGTCCCCTGCTCTTCCTCATATACATCAATGATCTTCCAAACGTATCTCGACACCTGAACCCCATTCTCGTTGCTGACGACACGACTTATGTCATCTCTCACCCTAATCTTGCAACCCTCAACACCATTGTTAATGAGGAGCTGATCAAAATATCGACTTGGATGACAGCCAATAACTTATGCTTAACGTTTACAAAACCTACTACATTAGTTTTGGGAGCAGGCAGGAGATTTCGCAAATTTAAAATTTAAAATCGACAACACTCTAATTACCAGGTAATGAGGGGGGGCAAATTCCAGGGCCCATACCCCGACAAAAAACCTGAAATTCGCACCCATATCCAACAAAAACCCAAAAAAATATCCAAAACAGTTTGGGGTCCCCTTTCCAAAATTGATACAGTGCCGCAAACTGCCCTTCTCACATATACTTCATTATATATCCATACCTACCTTGCTATCTGTGTTGGGTTAACTGCAGCAACCACCCAAAAACCAATAAAAACCCAAAAAAAAGCCGCGTAAGAATAATCACTAATTCCCCTCCCGGCAAAACACACCCCCCCTTTCATAGACTAAACTTTCTCCCTGTTCAGTACTCCACACATCTCTGTGCAATTACTCTACGGACTTAAATTCCAATATTTAACCCTTTACCTAAAATGCTTTCTTGACAGTTGTGACAGAACCACAGGGAAAAACCAGAACAAACATCCTATGACATTCCCCTGTTGACAAACCTTTTCAAAAATTCAATTCAATTCAAAATTTAATTTTTAAAATTTTTTCTTATAAAGATTACATGTTGAATTTTCAGAATTTGGTTGTTTTGTGGTTTACATGTAGCTAAATAATGATTACAGAGTGTACCACTAGAACGCCTAGCATGGCTAGGCATTTCGGTCAGACTTAGTTTAATTCTTTATTTTAAAATATTACAAATTATGAGGTAGGCATTTCGGGCAGACTTAGTTTAATTCTTTATTTTAAAATATTACAAATTATGAGGTAAGTTGGTATTATGGCTAAGTGACTAAATACTAGTTTGTGAGTTTTAGCAATGTGAATGATTTTGTTTTGGCACAGTACATAGTTTCAGTATTGGAGTATCATAGGATTCATTATTTTAAGATTGAGATTAATATTTCTGTTTATGGTCAAATGGGTGAGTGAGTGTAAGTGTGAACCACCAGGTGGTATTCGTGTAGTTAGTTGATAGGGTGTATCAGGGAGATAAGATGTTTTCTAATGGTAGTTTTGAAGGTGATGAATGTGTCTGCAGTTCTAGAGTTCTCAGGTAGGGTGTTCCAGATTTTAGGGCCTTTGACATACATTGAATTTTTGTAAAGGTTTAGTCAGACATGGGGAATGTCGTAGAGATGTTTGTGTCTGGTGTTATGCCTGTGGGTTCTGTCACAACTATCAAGAAAGCGTTTTAGGTCAAGGTTGATATTGGAGTTTAAGGTCCTGTAGATGCAGATTGCACAGTAGTAAGTGTGGATGTACTGAACAGGGAGTAAGTTTAGATCTATGAAGAGTGGGGGGGGGGTTGTTGCCAGGGATGGGATTTAGTGATTATTCTTACTGCAGCTTTTTGTTGGGTTATTATTGGCTTTAGGTGTGTTGCTGCAGTTGATCCCCAAGCACAAATAGCATAGGTGAGGTATGGATATATAAGTGAATGGTATAGTGTGATAAGGGCAGTTTGCGGCACGTAGTATCATATCTTGGAGAGGATCCCAACATTTGGATACTTTTTGGTTATGTGTTGGATATGGGTGCTGAAATTCAGGTTGTTGTCAAGGTATAGGCCTAGGAATTTGCCCTCATTATGTCTGGTAATTAGAGTGGTGTCGATCTTAATGTTAATTTGTGCATCTCCTGCTCTGCTACCAAACATAATATAGTAGGTTTTGTCAGTGTTAAGCCTAAGTTTATTGGCTGTCATCCAAGTCGATATTTTGATCAGCTCCTCGTTAACAATGGTGTTGAGGGTGGCAAGATTAGGGTGAGAGATGACATAAGTCGTGTCGTCAGCAAAGAGAATGGGTTTCAGGTGTTGGGATACGTTTGGAAGATCATTGATGTATATGAGGAAGAGCAGGGGACCAAGGACACTTCCCTGCGGAACTCCAGTATCAAGTGGCCGTGTTGCTGATGCTGTTTACCTGGAGTTTACCTGGAGAGAGTTCCGGGGGTCAACGCCCCCGCGGCCCGGTCTTTAATGGTGACATACTGATACCTATTAGTAAGGTAAGATTTGAAATAAGCAAGCGCATGGCCTCTTATACCATAATGGTCAAGTTTGTGGAGTAGGATGTCGTGGTCTACTGTTTCAAAAGCTTTTCTTAGGTCAATAAAAATTCCTAGTGGATATTCCTTATTTTCCAATGCTGTGTAAAGCAGATCTAGCATTTTTATGATTGCATCATTAGTGCTTTTATTTTTCCTGAATCCAAACTGGCAGGGGTTGAGTATGTTTTGTGTTGTTATAAATGAATATAGTCTCCTGTGCACGAGTTTCTCAAAGATTTTGGATAGCAATGGTAAGTTTGATATTGGCCTATAGTTGTTTAAGTCTGTAGGGTCACCACCTTTATGTATTGGTGTAACCCTTGCCATCTTGAGTAGTTTCGGGAAGGTACTAGTTTCTAGTGACTTGTTAAAAAGTAATGAAATAGCATGCGAAAGGATATGGGCCGCTCGCTTATACAGTAATGGTGGGACATTAGACAGATTCCCTGAGTTGTTTTTAAGTGACTTTATAATCTCGGTGACTTCCGAGGGCTCAGTTGGTGCAAGATAGAAGGAATTTGGGAAATTCCAATCAAGGTAGTCCCCGGCATGGGCATTGGTATGTGGGATTTTATTGGCGAGATTAGATCCTATGGTTGAGAAGAAGTCGTTTATCTTGTTAGCTGTGTCAGTGGGATGTAGTGGTGTTTCATTAGGTTTAGTTAGGACAATATTCTTGGTTTTTCAGTTTGTGGGTCCCTAGATCTAAGAGAGTGTTTTCCAGGTCTTTTTTATAATCTCCTCTAGTGTCTGTGAATCTACTGGAGTAGTATAGCTGTTTGGCTTTCTTTATTACTTTTGGTGAGAACTGATGAATAGTGTTTAAGAATATCTTTGTGTATAAGCCCTGTCTATATTGCTTTTCATATTGGTGTTTCTTGTCAATGGATTTCAGAATGGTACTGGTTAGCCATGGGCAACCAAGCCGTTTGTTTGTGATCTGTTTCGTTTTTATAGGACAATGTTTGTTGTATAGTCTAAGTAATTTGTTAAGAAAAATGTCTGTCCAGTCATCAATACCATTGGCCTTGAAGAATTCTGTAGGCAGTCAACAATCTCTAGGTCAGCTGTGAACTTCCTTATTGAGGCCTCGTCATGGAGTCTAAATGAGACTTTGTTGAATTCAAGTGGTGGTTTTAACTAATGTTTGTCAGGAGGAAGGTAGGGTAGTGGTCTGTAGTGCTATCTGTGATTATCCCTCATTTAAGGGGGGCTAGTATATTGGTCCATATGTGGTCTATTATGGTTGCACTTGTCTCAGTGAGCATGGTTGGTTTAGTTATTGTTGGTATGAGAGTGTGTTGTTCATATTGTTGATGAAATCAGTTACAGGCTGATCATCTAGTAAGCCAAGGTTGATGTTGAAGTCTCCAGCTAAGAGAAGGTGGTGGTTATTCATTTGTCTGTTTGTTATTAGTGACTTTAATTTCTCACTGAAATTTGGGATGTTTGTGTGAGGTATCCGGTAAATGGCACCGATTGTTATAGGTGTCTTAAGGTTTTTTACAGTAAAATTAGCAAAAATGTATTCCCCTAATTTCATCACTAAAGCAAGTGGTGCTAATACAAGATAATTGGTTAGAGTAATAGATTGCAATACCACCCCCAACTTGGTTTGGTCTGCAGTTGTGAATTGCTGTGTATCCTGGTAGAGGGTAGATATCTATTGTGTCCTGCTTAAGCCAGGTCTCAGTAAGAATAATGCAGGAGAAGGGTGTCTTTAGTGATTCAAGGAGTGCCAGGAGGTCATCATAGTGCTTGCTTAAGGACCTGATGTTGTAGTTAAGTACTGATAGACTTTTAGCATTGTTTAGGATAGTGCTGGCTTGTGTTGCTGTGCAATAAAGGCAGTTACTTTCCAATAGGCTTTGATTGGGTGTCAGATTATGGAGGTTTAGATCAGGGTCAATGTAATCAATCATCTTCTAGGTTTAAATTATGGTTATTTATATCCTGAGTTGTGTGTTGAGTTCTGGTACTGATATCTGTAGTGGTGGGAAGTTTGGATAAGTATATAGCTAGAGTATTTTGGTCATATAGAGTATAGTCACTACTCCACATAATGAAGTTGATGTTGTCTATGTGTTGTGCTGGAAAGAACTAAAGTACAACTAGGTATAAACTAGTAATATAAAAATACAAATTTAAAATAGAACAAGACTCTCACTTGTAATTGCACTAAGGTCTAATATAATGACTTTTGTGGAGTCTATGTTTTGAGCTAGAATGAGCTATAGTACAACTAGATTTAATCTAATAATATAAAAATACAAATTAAAAATAGCACCAGTCTCTCACTAGTAATTGCACTATGGTCTAATATAATGAATTTGGTATTGACTATAGTACAACTGAGTTTTATCTAATTATATAAAAAAGGCACAAGACTCTCAATTGTAATTGCACTAAGGTCTTATTTAAGTTGTTTACAAGAATTAGAGTATAACTAGACTTAAATTGACAGGATAAAATACACAACTTAAGGTAGTTAAAAAAAAAAAAAAAAAAAAAAAAAAAAAAAAAAAAAAAAAAAAAAAAGGCAATGACTTGGTTATAATATGCTAGTAAGATGGTAGACAGGATAATATAAAAGTTGTAGTTGAAAATACTAGTTGAAAAAAGTATAGAATAAAATGGTCAATAAAAGAAGTTTACAGTAAGTTTGATCAATATAGTTTAAAGCAAAACTGGGCAATAATAGGGATTTTAGAATAAAATTGGGCAATTGAGTATTTCTTAAAGTGAGGTAGAGTTATTGAGGACAAGTTATGGCTAGTTTATAATAAAATAAGATGGAACAGTAATGCGGTAAGTTGTAAAAAAAGGAGATAGATTCTGTAGATATTAAACAAATTAAGACTATGAGGTAGAATGGTCATTGAATACAACAATGACAATCAAAAGTAGTTGGGGTATTAGAATTTTAGGGGGGCACAAATTTATGACAATATAACACTAACTGTGGACTGTGGGTATTATCTGCACTTTACTCCGATTCTGTTAGTCCAGCCTCACTTAGGAATGTTTTAAGGTCCTGTTCTGTAGAGATGAAGTATCTCTTCCCAGTGGGCTGTTTCCTAACTGCGATTTTTCCATCCCTCACAAAGCACTGGTGGATTTTTTGGGCATAGCGTAATTTTCTTAGCCGATAAAGAAGGTTTTGTCTTGTTTTGGTAAGGCACTCATTGACGTAAACATCAGTTTTCATAGAAATAGATGTTTTTAGTAGGTTGTTTCTTTGTAGGCTAGTTTGGGAATTTTAACAGCACTGTTTTTTTACCTGCTTGGTAAGCCATCAGTTTTCAATCCTTTAGGTCATCACTACGTATGTTAAGGCGAAGGTGGTCCTTGATAAGCTGCAGGGTGGTCTCCATGCAGGTCTCTTGGGTGACTGTGGGTGGGAGATGTTTGCTGTTAACTAACAACAGCGTCAGATAGCTGTTGTTGGTCATTATGGTCTTGGAAGTTGGTTATGACATTGGCAAGTTGTTGGTCCACTCTTGATCTTTCCTCTGTAATGTTGGTAGTAAGTAGGGTGACTTGGTCTTTTAGAGTGTTGATGGTGTCTAGGGACTGGGTGTGGGTGTTGCTTTGTTGTTCCAGAGTGTCTAGTTTATGTTCTAGAGCAGTGATCTTGTTGAGGTAATCTGCATTGCTAGCTTTTAGTTCCTGCATTTCTTGAGTTAGTCTGGTGATCGTTTGGTTCTGAATCGTAAGGAGTTTAGCTATTTCTGGGTCGGTGATCTTCTTGACATCAAATACTGGGAAGGAGTTATCTTGGACTGTGACGGCGGCCATGTTTGTTGTTGTCTGTCGTGTGTTGTGGTGGTGCCGGTGGGTGATGAGGGTTGTGTCCTGGCTGCCAGTACCACAAGTTTTCCTCGTGTTTTTACTGCTCTCACCTTTGATGTTAGGAGTCCTTAGCTGGTTACTGGATCTTCTTTTATTGTTCTGACCCTTGTCCATTGGCTGTGGCTTCGGGTGAATAGTGGCGATGGGTGAATGTTGTGGAGTATCACTTCAGTGGCAGCGGGGTAGGAGGTGGTAGTACGAGTCCTATTAGTTGGTAATTTGTGAACTTTTGGGTGATTTCTGCAGTTGATTTATATCATTCTGGGTATCCACACATGTTAGTGTTATGTGGGTCTTGATTATGTCATCACTGGGCTGCTGGGAACCTCAGGTAGAAGTAAAAATAGAGGACAAGGTTCGTGTTGCCGCTGCCGCTGCCGCTGGGGGGAAAGTATGTCAAAGGCCCTAAAATCTGGAACACCCTACCTGAAAATTCCAAAACTGCAGACACATTCATCACCTTCAAAACTACCATCAGAAAACATCTTATCTCCCTGATACAACCCTGTCAACTAATAATACGAATACCACCTGGTGGTTCACACTTACACTCACTCACCCATTTGACCATAAACAGAAATATCAATCTCAATCTCGAAATAATGAATCTTAACTAGTCAAAAGTTGGCCTGTGATACTCCAATACTGAAACTATGTATAGTGCCAAAACAAAAGCATTCACATTGCTAAACTCACAACTAGTATTTAGTCACTTAGCCATAATACCAACTTATCTCATAATTCTGTAACATTTTAAACCTAAGATTTAATATAAGTCTGCCCGAAATGCCTAGCCATGCTAGGCGTTCTAGTGGTACACTCTGTAATTATTATTTTACTACATGTAAACCACACAATAACCAAATTCTGTAAACTCAGCATTGTAATACTTATAGAGAATAAAGTTTGAACTGAATTGAATTGAAAGAGGACTGCAAGGGCTGACTGATATAAATGTTTTAACATACGAATATGAATATCGTCGGGCCCAGCTGTCGATGATCAGCAAGCTGATAGTGTTGCCTCCAGTTCTCGAAGTGTAAAAGGCACATTATACGGTTCTTCTCTGAGAGAAGAAAAAGAAAAATCCAAGGGTGCTAACTCTCTGGCAGACTTTGAGGAAAGAAACGAGGGGCAGAGATGGAGCCCCAGAGAAATACGGACCAGACGATTGCCAATTTCAATGGCAACATCTAGAGGGTTTGCTATATCAACATTGGCAACCTGCAGAACAGGAGCCAGGTCAGGGGAATATTTATCTCTCAGTTTCTGTACTTTTTTCCAGACTGCACTCATAGAGGAAGCAGAGGTGATGGTGGAGACAATCTCGCCAGCAAGTGTGTTTAGCATCATGGATGACACGGCGAGCGATCGCACACTTCTGCTTAAAATCAAGAAGTCTCTCAGTGGTTTTATTATACCGGTACCTGCCCCACGCAGCGTTTCTCAAACGTACTGCACGAGCACAAGCAGGAGACCACCAAGGCACACATTTCTGAGAATGCCTCCCCGAGGTTTGGGGTATAAAATGAGAAACTGAGGACAAGAAGAGGTGTAAAAGCTCATCAATGGAGGACGAAGAAGGAACCTCACTAAAAACAGTTAGTTGTGAGTAAAGGTCCCAATTTGCCTGATCAAATTGCCAGTGTGGGATATGAAGAGGTGGTGAATATGAAGGGGAAGTAAGAATGATTGGAAAATGATCACTGTCATGTAAATCCAGGAGAACAGACCAAGTGAAGTCTAGTGCGGCGGAGGAAGAGCAGACTGAGAGATCGATGCAAGAGAGAGTATGAGTACGAGGATCAAAATGGGTGTGAGTACCTGTATTTAAAACATGGAAGGGGTGGGAAGCAAGAAAAGCCTCTAGCTGAATGCCACGGGAATCACAGTCAGACCCCCCGAGAGGAAATGCTGGGCATTAAAATCGCCAAGTAACAGAAGTGGTGGTGGTAATGACGAAACAAGAAAGGCAATATCCGGAATAGATAATGCTCGAGTAAGTAAGTAAGTAAGTAAGTTTATTCAGGTATACACAAATACAGTTACATAGAATTATCATACATAGCAGCATATGTGTAGAGAACCTAGGATAACCCAAAAAAGTCAGACAGAGTGACTTATTTCCATTGGGGTCCTTTTACCTTATTATTATAATATAAAGGTTATAATATTTTCTTATTATTCTACAATGAAGATAACATCTTATTATCATACTAAAAAAGACTATCTACTACACGAGAGTCATTAAGACTATCTACAATACGAGGGTCATTACTAAGAATAAGGTAAAATTTACACGTATGTTAGCTAAAAAATAGAAAATCATTCCCCTCCCTTTCTGTAGCTACATTCATCAGACACCTTTTGGCACTCTACTTGAACTGGTTCATGCTATGACTGGCTTTGACATGTGCGGGTAGTCTGTTCCATTCCTTTATTGCTGTACAATAAAAGGTGTTTGACGCCTGGCCAATGAGTGTGGGTACTACAAAGTTGTGCTCTCTCCCCCTAGTACTATGATTGCTTTGGTTCCCAACCTTGACAAAATTGACAGCAAGATATTCTGGACACTGTTTGTAAGCAATTTTATAAAGATGATTTAGCTTTAGTTGTTTTACTCTGTCTTCAACATTCAGCATATCCAACTGCTGTAATTCATCCTGGCCTACATGTTCTCTTGGTCCCAGCCCCAGGATGAATCTTACGATTTTGTTCTGGGTGATTTGCAGTCTATCTTTCAGTTTTTTTGTCAAGGCAGAGTACCATGAAGAGCAAGCATAATCCATATGGCATTGTATAAGGGCTAGACATAGGGTCCTGCAAGCCTCAGTAGGTAGACACTGTGCTTGTCTATACAGGAACTTCAGTCTGGCATTCGCTTTCTTTACTACACTGTTCCCTATCAATTCTCCTGACATGCATGGGTCAAAGGGGATTCCCAGATATTTTACTGATGAAACCAAAGTGATGAGCTCCCCATTACACTGAACATTAAAATTATTTACCCTTCTCAGTTTATGTTTCGTGCCAAAGAGAATGGCTTCAGTTTTCCCTAGGTGTAATGATAGTTTGTTGTCTACTAACCATTTGCTGCAGGACTCCAGTTCCAGTGTTAAAACATTAGCAATATCTTGTGGGTCTTTACCTGTCACTAACAGAGCACTGTCATCTGCATACAGTAGGAGTTTGCACTTGACACTGATAGGCATATCATTGACATATTATTATTATTATTATAATCAAGGGGGAAGCACTAAACCCATAGGATTATACAGTGCTTGGGGGAGGGATGGAAGGTATTCAGGTTTAACTCAGGGAACTGGAGCACAGATCCAGTTCCCTAAATCAAGAGCCCCTCACCAGCATCAAGGAACCTTCCTTGAGGGGATCATTGACATAACATAAGAATAATAAGGGACCCAGAATACTACCTTGGGGAACTCCATATGTTAACGGCAGGGGTTCTGATTCCGTTTTGTTGATTTTGACTATTTGTCTCCTGTTGCTAAGGTAGGTCTTAAACCAGTCTACAGAACCTGTACCGATAGCCTGAAGTTTCTTACATAATATATTGTGGTTGACAGTATCGAAGGCCTTTTGCAGGTCTAAGGTTACCATACCTATGAGGTTCCCCTTTGACATTTCAGTTCTCAGGTAATCCATCAGATTAATAAGGGAGGTGTCGGTTGAGTAGGATCTTCTAAAGCCCGATTGATAGCTATGGAGAATGCTGTTGTCATTAAGGTACTTAACTACTTGAGAATACACTGCCCTCTCCAGAATTTTAGATATTATACTGAGTATACTAACAGGCCTATAGTTGTTTACATCAGACCTATTATTTTTCTTGAAGATAGGAGTAACTCTGGCCTCCTTGAACCCCTCTGGTAGGGTATTAGTGGTGATTGATAGATTTATTATGTGAGCAATAGGGACTGACAGTTCAGAAGCACCATCTTTTAGGAACTTAGACGGGATGTTATCAGGGCCTGTGCTCTTAGTTGGGTTTAACCTGCTTAGTACTTTTTGAATGAAGTCATGAGATACACTTACTAGTTGACAACTGTTTAGGGTTACCCCTTTATTGGTATAGTATGTTTGAAACTTATCAGAGTCTGTGTTAAAGGTATTTGATGCAGCTGGTAGTTTACTTACTAGTGTTGATGCAACAGATGTGTAGTAGGAATTAAAGCAATTTGCCACCTTAGATGTTTCGTGGCATACCTCATTATCGATAGTGAGTACTATGTTAGACCTATCTACTGGCTTATGGCTATATCCCAACTGTTTTAGTTGTTGCCAGAGCTTTCTGGGGTTATGCTTATACTCTTCAATTTTTGAGCAATAGTGCTTTGCCTTTGCTCCTTTTATAAGTCTCTGTACTCTGTTCCTCACCCTTTGGAATTCATTTAGTGCTGCAATATCCTGTATGTTTGCTTTAAATCTTTTAGCAGCTGGTCTCTGAATTTCATATTATCTAATATCTCAGTAGTCATCCAGGGTTCAGTTCTTCGTTTAATCCTAACCTCTTTAACTGGTGCAATATTATCAAGGATGGTAGTGAACATTGTTTTGAATTTTTCCCAGGCATCGTTTACGTCCGTGCAACTTGTTATCTCTGTCCAGTCACAATTGTGTAGCCTATTTACCAGTGTTTCTTTACTGTAGTATCTAGTTGACCTCATTTTTATTGTCCTGTGTAGGCCTATCTTATCCCTAGTGATTTTCCTGGTGCAGTAAATGATGAAATGATCACTAAGACCTGTGGTAATGATGCCTGACTGACTAATGTTCTCAGAGCGGTTACAAAGTATGTGGTCAATTAGGGTGGCTGAGAACTGTGTGATCCTGGTTGTTGTATTAATTAGTTGAGTGAAGCTATTTAATCCTAGAATTTGCTTATACCTTTTGCATAGCCCGTTATTTTGCTGCTGAAAACAGATATTGAAAACAGAAGGAGAAGGAGAGAGATACAAAGAACAGAGTGTATACCACCTATGCAAGTGGATATGTGCTGCTGTGTAATGCAGCAAAGTACGAACAAATAGCTGATGGTACGGAATATCAGTGCGTTGAAGAAGGGCACTTTCGTTAAAGGTCCCATCAGAAAAAGGATCAGAAGAATACAATAAATTATAGCCTGAGATGGGATAGATAACAGCAGAGTGTAATTTTGGTTCTTGTAAGCAAACATCAACAGGTGGCCTGGTGGCTAAAGCTCCCGCTTCACACATGGAGGGCCCGGGTTCGATTCCCGGCAGGTGGAAACATTTCGACACGTTTCCTTACACCTGTTGTCCTGTTCACCTAGCAGCAAATAGGTACCTGGGTGTTAGTCGACTGGTGTGGGTCGCATCCTGGGGGACAAGATTAAGGACCCCAATGGAAATAAGTTAGACAGTCCTCGATGACGCACTGACTTTCTTGGGTTATCCTGGGTGGCTAACCCTCCGGGGTTAAAAATCCGAACGATATCTTATCTTATCTTATCTGTCTGAAGCTCATCCTGATTACCCGAGGCCTTGTATATTCCACTGTAAATAGGCCATGATTGGCAACGATAAAGATACTAGAAATCCACAGGTAAGGTTACTTATGGACTAGAGGGGTTAGAAAAGTCCACATGTGGTGGCAGCGGAAAATGTTCAAGCAGCAAGGAACGGTGTGCTGTGAAGAAAGGAGCTGCACAGATGGAGAACAGGAAATAGAAGGAACTGAGGGTGGATCAGTGTCCAGTGATGGTTTGATTTCTGCAATATATTCAGAGATTGCTTCAAGTGTTTCAGAGTTCAGAGATGTCGTATGGGAGACAATATTGGAGATGGAAGGAGGAGGAGTTTGAGCAAAGATCAAAACTGTAATGGACTGTACCAAGGTGGGGGGGGGGCAAAAGGGTGGAGGGAACTGGTGAAGTGTGGGAGGGGACAGAAGAGGCAGAAACCTGGGAGGTGGCAGAAGAGGAAGAAACTTGGGAGGGGACAGGGGAGGAAGGCACAGTATGAGGAGGATGAACCTCCACACTTGTAACAGAGCCAGTGAAAGGGGAAGATCCAGGAACAGAGACCGGGAAGGTAAAATGTGGAGGTGGATGAAGGGAAGGAGGGGTTAAAGGAGATTTTTTGGACTTCTGAGAAGTAGAGGGACAACTGGGAGGAGGTGTCGTACGAGGTCTTATTGATACCGGGGTTTGTGAGGGAGAACACGAAGAAGTGAGAACAGACTGAGGTGTTGAAGTAGGGACGTCTGAGCCCAGGACAGCAAAAGAATTAGATACAGGAGTGACTATGGGACTGGCAACCGCAGAGGAGGCTGCAGAAGATGGGACCCCAGAAGTGAGGGGACGTTTTGAAACACGAGAATAAGAAACACGGGGTAGTCTCCCTTGGAAGTGGAGATAAGAAACTGCCATAGCATAAGGGAGACCTTCTGCCTCTTTGAGGCAACGAATTTCCCGCTCATTTAAGTAGATGTGGCAACGGCAAGAGTACAAAGGGTGACAATTAAGGCAAGAGGGAGGTCGACTGCAAGACGTATTAGAATGGTCATCTGCACCACAGACTGGGCATTCGGCTATAGATCTGCAATATTTTGCTGGGTGGCCAAATCGCCAGCAATTTCTACACTATTGCGGTGTAGGGATCACCTTTCAAACTTGTAACCGATGTCCTGCTACATAAACAAAGGATGGGAGTTCATGGCTGTCAAGAGTTAAATGAGCCACATTGCAAGGGTATCGTCTCCACCCTCAGGCAGGAAGAACATAAGTGTCTACCTTGAGAATTGGGAGATCTTGGAGTTCCAGCTGTTCGAGAATGTCACTGCCACATGTCTGGAAATTCTGTTGGACTATGGTATAGGGCAGAATAACAGTACCACTACAAGAATTGAGGGAATGATGTTTTTCGACAGTGATAGGAAGAGTATCTATATGTGAAAGAAGAGAAAGATCATGAGCTTGGGTAGCATTCTGGACTGCGATGATGCGCGTACCACTCTTAAGAGCATGAAAGGAAATATCTCTACCAACATGGCGTAGGAGCGCTTTGCCAATACTATGGTCGGAAAGATAGGCAGTAGTAGAAGTCAGTCTTAAAGTAAAGAATTTAGTCCATTGTGTGGTCCGAAACTGAATGTGGAGAGGGAGTGCATGACGTGTCAGTCTTTTCTGAGTAAGTAACAAAAAAGGCACAATACCGTGACTGGAAAGATACACAAATAACCCGCACATAAAAGAGAGAAGCTTACAACGACGTTTCGGTCCGACTTGGACCATTTACAAAGTCACACTAACCAGAAGTGGAGCAGAACGGCTATATATAGGCAGGAAGAGGTGGTGGTAGTAGTAGTACAAGAATGGTATATAATACCAACAAGATGAAATTAAGACACATGCGCAACACCCGGGCATCCCTATCATAGACGTTTCGCCATCCAGTGGCTGGCTGGATGGCGAAAGGTCCACAACAAAGACAACCAGACACCGCACATGTGTCTTAATTTCATCAGTAGTAGTAGTAGTAGTAGAAGAGGTAGTAGTAGTGGTAGTGGCAGAAGTGGGGAAAAAGGAGGATGAGCCAGTCAAATACAAAGGAAGGGGAGCACTGCAAGAGAGCTAGGTGCCCACTGAGGGAGAGCAAGTGCACAGAGGTGTGTGAAAGGGGAAGTGGTGAAATAAATGAAGAAGGAAGAAACAGAAACATGAGACAGAAGAGAGAAAGACAACCCAGAGGAGAAAAGGAAAGAGGAAAGGGGAAGAGGGAGAAGAAGAAAAAGAAAAAGAAAAAATAAGGAGTCAGGTTAAGTCACGGGTGTTCTGAAGTTTGGAGCATTTTACAATGTAGTGGGAGAGGAAGGCATCTACAGAGACGAATCCAGGGCTAAGATTCATACAAGGAAAGTTGTGTATTAGAGAGGATTCAACTAGACGGCGACTGTTCGAGTTGGAAGTAGGGAAGACAGTTTTAGCAGAAGACCAGTCAATAGGATGGCTATGATCTCTGACGTGACAGAAAAGAGCATTGTTAGTGTTGGCAAGCCTAACACTATTTTTGTGCTCCCTAAGTCTGTCAGAAAGAGATCGACCTGTTTCTCCGAAGTATTGAAGAGGACAGGAGGAGCAAGAAATAGAGTAGACACCAGGAACATCTGTAGAGGGAGGAGAGGTATGAACGAGATTAGTGCGAAGAGTGTTAGTCTGGCAGAAGGTAAGCTTGATGTCTAAGGGACGGAGAGAATTGTTAAGATTAGAAAGACCGGAAATGTAGGGAAGGCAGAGGATAGAAGAGTTCCCAGGAGTAGAGAGTTTGGGAGAGAAGAAATTGCATTTAGCACGTGAGAGGGCAGAGTCTATGAAATGGGAAGGGTAGCCAATACGGGAAAACAAATTATGAAGAGTGGAAATTTCTGCTGGAAGGAACTGAGGATCACAAATGTGGAGGGCAGGGAGAAAGAGGGAGATAAGAACACTTTTCTTGACAGGGGAAGCATGATAGGAAAAGTAGTGAATGTACATGCCACTGTGCATAGGTTTTCAGTAAACGGAAAAGGAAAAACCTGTATCTGAGTGGTGGACATGGACATCAAGGAAAGGAAGCAAGGAATTAGATTCCCATTCAACTTTAAACTTAATGGAAGGGGCAAGATTATTAAGAGCTTCAAGAAAAGGTTGGAAGAGACTGGAGTCATGAGGCCACAGATCAAAGATGTCATCCACATAGCGGAGCCAGAGTGAAGGTTGCACATCGAGGGTAGGAAGAAGAACAGTCTCGAAGTATTCCATGTAAAGATTAGCAAGGACAGGAGAGAGAGGAGAGCCCATAGTGACACAGAGTAGAATGGGAAGGTAACGAAGTAACATCATCAGGAGATTGTCACTGGCGTTTAGAAGTGGGACCAGAGTTGGTCCGACGTGGGACGGGCTGACGATTCGAAAATCGCCGCACCATAGAGGGAGAGGCCGGAAGCATAGTCAAAGGAGAGCGGAGGTCAGACAAATCGGAGTCAGTCAAAACCCCGGCACCTGAAGCGGGTGACGAAACAGCACCAGCAAGAGGTACAGGGGCCTTAAGAGTGTCTGAAGAGTGGCCAAAAGACGAGGTGAGGTCAGAACGGGGTGCGGTAACAATAAGGGGCCCGGGGGAAGCGAGGTCATGGATTGGGGACCCCATAGCTAGGTTACTTCTTTCTTTTTGTTTTTAAGAAAATAAAAGAAAGAAGAAAAAATAAAAATAAAAGAAAAAGAATAAAAAAGGGGGGACCGAGGAGGGATAGTTCCTAGCAGGAATGAAAGGGCCAGAAATCTTCCTCTGTGCTCAAGAGGATCTCAGCACTGCAAGTAGCGCAGATGCAGCATGGAACCCGTGCCATACCCTACCCTTCATGCCAGTAAACCAGCAATCCAGGATAGCAACCTCACATCTGCCGAGCTACCTCAGTAGACAAAAGAGAGGGCGGCCAGATATCCGCCACAAAGCATACCTCCTTCGGCCACCAACCCCAGAATCTGAAAGGTGGCTTCCAGAGATACACCTGTTACCCGAAAGACACCCGGGATACCGGAGAGGGAGCGGAACATCCCCAGGCGATCCAGATTCCACAGCAAACTACGCCACCGCCAAGAACCTCAACGGAATGGGATGGACCCCAGTACCCTTTCCCCTACCTAGGAACTACAGCGCCTGTGGGAAAAATCCCAAAGGGCAAAAAGAGGAAGGGTAAAAGGGAGGGATGGGGAGGAGGAGGAGGAGGAAAGGAAAAAGGGGAGAATGGGATAGGGAAGGGGGGATTGGGGGGTAATTAGGTTCGGTCTGAGGAAGGAGACTGGCAGGTCTAATTCCTCAGACCAAGAACCTCTTCACCACCCCAAGGAGCCCCCTTTGAAGAGGTGCATGTGTATATATTATAGAACAATAGTAATAAACAACTTTTTTTATTGTTGGTTTGTATAAACAGGCTTTGTAAAAACTATAATGATAATGTTTGTATGCAGTTATTGAGCTGAATACAATGAGTGGATATATATGCATTACACATTATATTGGTCTCACAGGCCACAAAAGTTACTTGAAAAAATAAAATGATAAAAAATAAAAGAAAAAAGTAGAATAAAAATAAAAATAATATTACGTACTCGTGAGCAGCAGTCGCCTATGTTGCCGTAAGCAGTTCATTTTCTGTCAACTTCACACCTCAATATCTTGGTAAGTAGTGACTGCAAAAATCTGTTTTTCTTTTAAAACACTCACAAAAATATTTTAAAGATTTTGGCAAGAATTTTTTTTTTTTAATACATATTTTTCGACAGAGAGACTTTAGGATCAAAGGTCTCGGCAGTGAAAGTGTTTGTCAAGATATGGTCAAGTAATGAGGCACTTGACTCAGAGATTCTTCTAGGTTTTGTTATAGTTGGCAGAAGTAAGCAGTTGCTCACAGTGTTTGTGAACTCAGTTACATGTGGGTTGTGGTCATGGATGAGGTTTGTGTGTTTGTGTTGAAGTCACCTGGAGTACCTGGAGTTTACCTGGAGAGAGTTCCGGGGGTCAACGTCCCCGCGGCCCGGTCTGTGACCAGGCCTCCTGGTGGATCAGAGATAGATCAACCAGGCTGTTACTGCTGGCTGCACACAATCCAACGTACGAGCCACAGCCCAGCTGGTCAGGTACCGACTTTAGGTGCTTGTCCAGTGCCAGCTTGAAGACTGCCAGGGGTCTATTGGTAATCCCCCTTATGTATGCTGGGAGGCAGTTGAACAGTCTCGGGCCCCTGACACTTATTGTATGGTCTCTTAACGTGCTAGTGACACCCCTGCTTTTCATTGGGGGGATGTTGCATCATCTGCCAAGTCTTTTGCTTTCGTTGTGAGCATCAGGTGCTGTTTATTCATCTCTGTGTCAGTCATCATTTTTTTAGGTTTTCACTAAAAGAGTAAATACTGGAGGTACTCTGTAGACTGCTCCAACTGTTAAAGGATTCAAGT
>NC_069460.1:32970476-33018623 GCF_026875155.1 Cherax quadricarinatus | reverse complement strand
CGCATACTCGTACGGCATCTGTGATCAATTACTTGCTCTAGCAGTAAACAAGATGCTTGCCCCTTCTGAGAGGGCTGGGCCCCTCAGGGCTGAAAGGGGCTGAAAGGGCTGAAGGGGGCTGATACCCCACTCATGGAGAAAATTTCTCCACAGCTGTACCTACTCTGCCGTACCTACTATCTGTCATACCTAACATCTGTCGTAACTCCTATCTGCCATACCTATTATCTGCTGTACCTACTATTTGCCGTGACTACTATCTGTCGTACCTACTATCTGTCGTACTTACTATCTGTCGTACCTACTATCTGCCGTACCTACTATCTACTGTACCTACTCTGCCGTGCCTACTATCTGTCGTACATACAATCTGTCATACCTACTATCTGCCGTACCTAATCTCTGCCAGACCTATTTTCTGCCGAACCTACTATCTGCCGTACCTACTATCTGCCGTACCTACTCTGCCGTACCTGCTATCTGTTGTACATACTATCTCTAGTACCTACTATCTGTCTTACCTACTATCCGTACCTACTATCTTCTGTGCCTATGTGCCGTACCTACTATCTATCGCACCTACTATCTGTCATATCTACTATCTGCCGTACCTACTATGTGTCGTGCCTACTATCTGCCGTACCTACTATCTGCCGTACCTACTCTGCCGTACCTACTATCTGTCGTACCTACTAATTGTCGTACCTACTATCTGCCGTACCTACTCTCTGCCACATCTACTTTCTCCAGTACCTAATATCTGCCGTACCTGCTATCTGTCGTAACTACTATCTGTCGTACCTACTATCTGTCGTACCTACTATCTGCCGTACATACTATCTGCTGTACTACTATCTTCCGTACCTACTATCTGTCGTACCTACTATCTGTCGTACCTCCTATCTGCCGTACCTATTATCTGCTGTACCTACTATTTGCCGTTCCTACTATCTGTCGTACCTACTATCTGTCGTACCTACTATCTGTCGTACCTACTATCTGCTGTACCTACTATCTACTGTACCTACTCTGCCGTACCTACTATCTGTAGTACATACAATCTGTCGTACCTACTATCTGCCGTACCTACTCTCTGCCGGACCTATTTTCTGCTGTACCTACTATCTGCCGTACCTACTATCTGCCATACCTACTCTGCCGTACCTACTGTCTGTCGTAAATACTATCTGCCGTACCTACTATATGCTGTACCTACACTGCCGTACCTACTGTCTGCCGTACCTACTATCTGTCGTACATACTCTCTGCCGTACCTACTATCTGTGGCACCTACTATCTGCTGTCCCTCCTCTCCGTACCTACTATCTGCCGTGCCTACTATCTGTCATACCTTCTATCTTCCGTACGTACTATCTGTCGTACCTAATATCTGCCGTAAATACTATCTGCTGTACCTACTCTGCCATACCTACTATCTGTCGTACCTAATATCTGTCGTACCTCCTATCTGCCGTACCTATTATCTGCTGTACCTACTATTTGCCTTGAATACTATCTGTCGTGCCTACTATCTGTCGTACTTACTATCTGTCGTACCTACTATCTGTCGTACCTACTATCTACTGTACCTACTCTGTCGTACCTACTATCTGTCGTACATACAATCTGTCGTACCTACTATCTGCCGTACCTACTCTATGCCAGACCTATTTTCTGCCGAACCTACTATCGGCCGTACCTACTATCTGCCGTACCTACTCTGCCGTACCTACTATCTGTCGTACATACTATCTCTAGTACCTACTATCTGTCTTACCTACTATCTGCCGTACCTACTATCTTCTGTGCCTATGTGCCGTACCTACTATCTATCGCACCTACTATCTGTCGTATCTACTATCTGTCGTACCTACTATCTGCCGTACATACTATCTGCTGTACCTACTCTGCCGCTCCTACTATCTGCCGTACCTACTGTCTGCTGTACCTACTCTGCCGTACCTATTATCTGCTGTACCTACACTGCCGTACCTACTGTCTCCCGTACCACATCATGTACGACTTTCTGCAGAACCAAACTGCTGTACCTTCTTACCGACCTACTATCTGCCGTGCCTCTATCTCTAAAACCTTTCTATCTGTAGTACCAACAGCCCCCCGGGGCATTTTCAAGCCACTGGACAAGCCCCAAAAGGGGGTTTTCCGGCAAACCACAACAAAAATTTTTTCCAAAAAAAAATTCCAAACGAGTTAATCTTTAGAAAAATACTTAACTCTCTGGCAACAAAATGGTACCAAATCATTGTTCTACACTTTCCAAAGGAAATTATGGCTTTAAATACCCCAGGGCGTCACCACCCGCGCAGGTGTGCTCACCGTCGTCAATTTTTTTTTTTTTTTTCCCTTTTTTTTTTTTCGTGTATTTACTGTATATTTTTCTAAGATAAAATTGACGTTTTTGGCATCAAATACTGGGGGGATTTTTAACGAAAGGTTCCAACCAACAGGAACCTCCCGACACCATTTCCCTACTCAGGGAAAACCCCTCTCGGGGGGCCGGGGAAATATGGCTAAATTAAACCTTTATAGCTTCTAGGCTTATTTACATAAAATTTGATCAATTGACATAATAAAAAATATAAATAACAAAAAAATAGGTAAATACCCAAAGAAAATATAGGGCATATTCCCAGGCTCCTGGGGAATAATAGTTTCCCATTCCCAAAAGGGGCTTCCATTCTCTTTCTTTCACCTCCGGGGTCTTATATTAAAAAAAAAACAGGGGTAACTTATTACACCGTAATGAGTATAAACTGAAAAAATTTTTTCTGAAAAAAAAAAAAAAAAAAAGGTGTGGGGCTGTTTCGGGGTTTCTGGAATAATTATTCACTAAGGCAAAAAATTGTTAATAAAGCGGGAATTAATGAAATTCACAGAGAACATAAAGGAAAAAAAAAAAAGGTTTGTTTTTTTAGATATATAAATTTGTTTTTGATTTATGTGACAAAAGCAAAAAATTTGCTGAAAGTCAAAACCAACAAAATTTTATTTTTTTTAAAAGAAAGAAAAAAGGGGTAAATTACAGAACTCTAAACCTTTAAAAAAACATTTAATTGTTTTATGCAGATAAGCCAAAACACTTCTCCAATCCCATTTCCAGACTTTTCAAAAGTTTATTATTAGTAAAATAATTTTTTTTTCATTTTTTTTGAGCTACTTTTTGAAACTTTGGCCATTATATTGAAATCTTTTTACGTACAAAAAAAAGAAAAAATCGAACGAAAAAAAAAAAAAATTTCATGTGTTAGCCTTGAAAATTTCCCCCTAAAGCGTTCCGACAGCCGGGGGTGGGGTCGACTTGGGTTTTCGTGCACCCAGTAACAGCCTGGTTGATCAGGCTCTGATCCACCCGGAGGCCTGGTTCAAAGACCGGGCCCCGGGGCGTTACCCCGGGAACCCTTTTCCAGGAAACTCCCGGTAAACATCTTCGTTTCCCACATCTCCTGACCTACTATCTGCTGCCACTTTCCGGGAACTACGTTGCCCACCTACTATCTCCGACCTCTATCTGTCGTACCTCCCATCCGTACCTTCTGCCTACCTACCCCTGTAGTACCTACTATCGCCTGCCTACTATTGCTGTACCTACTTCCGTACTTAAAAATTTTCCGTACCTACTATCTGCCGTACCTACAATCTGTCGTACCTTCTGTCTGTGTTTCCTTCTGTCTCTCTACCACCTGCCGTACCACTAAAAAAAAGGCCTAAAAAACATATATTCAGCTGACCAGTATATAGTGAGAGAATCATAGCAGAAAAACGCCAAATATATGTCTATAAACTCAAGGGAAAGTCAGGTTGTAGGTGGCCTTACTCCCTCAGTGTTTTTAAAAAATGTGAGTCAGCGGAACAGGGTCAGGAGGACAAACAACACCACAACCCCCAGTAAATGGAATTGAGGGGGATTTGGAAGGATAAAACCATTGGATTAACACCTTTCTGATCTACCAGAATGGATAGGAGTTAGAAGTTATTGGGGAAGCCAGATTGTGAGTGAGATGGGAAGGGGAGTGTGTAATTAAGGGGTTAAACTGTTAAGATGGGGTTTGTGAAGTTAAAGGGAAAAAGTGAGCAGTGAGAGGGTTTTGTGGAAGGGAAATTTTACTAGTAATTCAGTGGTGATTTGCTACAAGCAGATGCTAAGTGTACTAGGGACTGGAAAAGAGAAGAAAAATAAATATGATTGTATATGAGTGTAAAGAGCGAAAAGAGTTGAAAATGGCAGGCACTTAGGGGGTACAGGCTTCCAAATTATATTTATCGTTTACTTCTTCAATTCCATGAAGAAAGAAATCAGTCATGGGGGGGGTGGAAAAGGTGAGTGGATAACAGGCCTGGACAGTAAAAAGCCCAACAGTGCCATCCCTACTCAGAAAAGTAAATATCACTATCGCCGCAAAGGTATGGCAACACGCATACCCAAACAAAAAAACAGTGGCACCAGCTCTTATTGTAGCGCTCGTAAGTGGTGTATCCAATTAACCAGGACCCTCATAAAAAATACTATTGTGCAGAGGCCAAAACAGGACAGATAAATGACCGGTGATAATGAAGGTCCTAGTAGCTAGGAATGATAGAACTTAATCCATATGTAATGCGTACATAGGTTCAAATGGAGACATACAGCCTTATTATCTCTCAAACACTACCAAACAGGTGCATACATGTATAAAGTATGCATGAAAAACAGAAAAGGCACCACTTATGTAATATGTGTAAGGGTGGGTGCATGATGGATTGTATGTACAATTATAGTAACGGTGCCAGAATTCAATTTTGTGTTTGTAACAAATGCACTTTGGCACAGTTACCCTTTAGCAGTGATGACATTGATTTACCTAATTTTAATACAAAATGACCCATATGCCATATATTGATGATTATGATTGTTTTTATGAAAACAAGGCCTTCATTTTTTATCATGGTCAATGCAGCATCACTTATTCCTAATTGGCAGAGATTAGGATTTCTAGCTAACAAATTATGGGCGGGCAGTTATAACATCTCTGAATCGTGGTTGGATGATTACGGTGACTGACGACGAGGTCAAAATAGAAGGTTATCAATATAAAACACTTATATAGGAAACACAAAAGGGTGGCGGGGTATGTGCTAACATTAGAAATTGTGGTGGGGACTTAGATTACAACCCAAGGAAAAAAAAAATACCTGATTTACAAATCAATATACTGGAAGATGCTATGGTTTGAGTGATGCTTTCCAAGACACCAAACAATCTTAGTAGGGAAATAGTTTACCGCCCCTCCTACCCAGGACCAGTTTCTTAGAAGACTTTTTCCAGAGTCTTGTACAGGAGTTGAAAAACAATTGCGAGGACAATAATACTGGGCGACTCCCCCCCCCCCTCAATATCTTGTTTTCAGCAAGCAAAATAACGGGCCTATTGTCAAAAAGGTATAAGCAATATTCTAGGATCAAATAGATACAACTCATCTAATTATTACTCCAACCGGATCACACAGTTCTCAGCACCCTAATTTGACCACATTACTTTGTAACCGCTCTGAGAACATTTAGTCAGTCAGGCGTCTTTACCACAGGTCTTAGTGATCATTTCATCATTTGACTGCACCAGGAAAATCATAGGGATAGGAATGGGCCTACACGTGGACATAAAAAATGAGTCATACTAGAAACTACAGTAAAGAAATCACTGGTAAAAAGGCTACAAAATTGTGATGAACCAGAGATAACAAGTTGCACGGGATCGTCCGTATACACGATGCCTGGGAAAAATTCAAAACAATGTTCAATACACATCCTTGATAATATTGCACCTGTTAAAAGAGGTTAGGATTGAACGATGAACTGAACCCTGGAATGAATACTGAGATATTAAGATATATGAAATTCAGGAGCAGCTCAGATTAAAAAGATTAAAGAAACAGGAAGGTGTATTGCAGCACTAACTTGAATTCCAAAGGGTGAGGAACAAGAGTTCAGAGGACTTATAAAGGAGCAAAGGATAAAGATACTACTGCTCAAAAATTGATAGGATAATAAGCTAAACCCAGAAAGCTCTGGGCAACAACTAAAAACAGTTGGGGTATAGGCCATAAGCAGTAGATAGGTTAACATAGTACTCACTGATCGATAATGAGGTATAACACGAAAATCTAAGGTGGCAAATTGCTTTAATTCCTACACATCTGCTTGCATCAACACTAGTAAGTAAACTACCAACTGTATCAAATTCCTTTAACAGGACTCTGCTAAGTTTCCAAATCTCATACTATACCAATAAAGGGGTAACCACCACCAAAACATGTTGTCAACTAGTAAGTGTATCTATGTCTTTATTCAAAAAGAACTAAGCAGGTTAAACCCAACTAAGAGCACAAATCCTAATATACATACGTCTAAGTTCCTAAAAGATGGTGCTCTTCTGGACTGTCTATCCGTATTGCCACATAATAAATCTATCACTCACCACTAATACCGTACCGGAGGGGGTTCAAGGAGGCCAGAGTTTCTACTATCTTCAAGAAAAACAGTAGGTCTGATGTAAGCAACTATAGGCTGTTAGTATTCTCAGTATAATATCTAAATATTCTAGAGAGGGCGGTGTATTCTAAGTAGTTAAGTACCTTAATGTCAACAACATTCTCCATAGCTATCATAGGGCTTTAGAAGATCTACTCAACCGAACCTCCCTTATTAATCTGATGGTTTACCT
The DNA here is from genome assembly GCF_026875155.1 of Cherax quadricarinatus. Classification (NCBI taxonomy): domain Eukaryota; kingdom Metazoa; phylum Arthropoda; class Malacostraca; order Decapoda; family Parastacidae; genus Cherax; species Cherax quadricarinatus. The sequence goes on along the minus strand of NC_069460.1, from coordinate 33,011,905 downwards.
GAGAAAATGAAATGTCAAAGGGGAACCTCATAGGTATGGTAACTTAGGGACTGCAAAAGGCCTTCCGATACTGTCAACACAATTTATTATGTAATAAACTTCAAGCATCGTATGGTTCTGTAGACTGGTTTAAGTCCTACCTTAGCAAGAGACAAAATAGTCAAAATCAAAACAAAAACAGAATAGAACCCTGCCGATAAATGTGGAGTTTCCCCAAGGTAGTATCTCTGTGTCCCTTATTTTCTTCTGTTATGTCAATTGATATGCCTACAGTTTTCAAGTGCAAACTACTACTGTATTGCAGATGACAGTGCTCTGTTTTTGTGTAGGTAAAAGACCCACAAGATATTGCTAATGTTTTAACACTGGAACTGGAGATGTTCCTGCAGCAAATGGTTAGTAGTCAACCTCAAACTATCATTTACACTAGGAGAAAATGAAGGCACATTCTCTTTGGCACGAAACATAAACTGAGAAGGTAAAAATAATTTTATGTTTCAATGTAATGGGGAGCCCATCACTTTGGTTTTCATCAGTAAAAATATGGGAATCCCTTTGCCATGCATGTGTCAGGAGAATTGGATTAGCGAGCCAGTGTAGTAAAGAAAGCGAATTGCCAGAACTGAGGTTTCTGTATAGACAAGCACGTGTCTAAATCTGAGCTGCAGGCCCCTATGTTCTGCTTATACCAATGCCATATGGATTTTCGCTTGCTCTTCTGGTACTCTGCCTTGACAAAAAAAAATACTGAAAGATAGGACTGCAAATCCACCAGAACAAAATCGTAAGATTCCATCTAGGGCTGGGGACAAGAGAACATGGTAGGCCAGGGAATAAATTACAGCAGTTGGATATTGCTGATGTTGTAAGAACAGAGTAAAGCAACTGATGCTAAATCATGTTTATAAAATTGCTCACAAACAATGTACAGAATTCTTGTGTCATTTTGTCAAAGTTGGGTACCGCAGCAGCAATTCATAGTATAGGGGGGAGGCATCACTTTGTAGTACCCAAGTCAGTGGCCAGGCTTCAAACCACCTTTTATAGTACAGCAATAAAAGGAATGGGAACAGACTGCCTGCACATGTCAAAGCCAGTCCCATAGCATGAAAACCAGTCAAGAAGAGTGCAAAAAAGTGTCTGATGAATGTAGCTACAGAAAGGGGGGGAATGATTTTCTATTTTTAGCTAACATACGTGTAAATTTGTACCGTAGTCCTAGTAATGGACCCTCTATTGTAGAGAGTCTTAATGACCTTCGTGTAGTAGATAGTCTTTTTTAGTATGGATTAATAAGATGTTATCTTCATTGTAAGAATAATATGAAAAATATTATAAACTTTTATTATAATAATAAGGTAAAAGGACCCCAATGGAAATAATGTTCACTCTGTCTGACTTTTTTGGGTTATCCTAGGTGCTCTACACCATATTGCGTATGGTATGATAATCTATGTAAAACTGTATTTGTGTATACCTGAATAACTTATATTATCTTACTTACGTAAGCACATGACTTATATGGATTCAAGAGTGCTTCCCAACACGGTAATGAAAAAGGAGGGGAATTCCCCGACCTCCCAGTCCTTCTGGTACTGGGTTTTAAAAACCAAAACATGCATATGCCCTGAGAGGACCGTAAAAACCATTGGTGCTTCTTTGCTTTGAGCCTAGGTGATATACCATTGGTAAATTTAACCTCAAGTTTCAGGGCCTCTCAAAACTACATGACATTTCATAAAAATATACTTTGGGTGATTTGTGCCAAAAGCCTAAGAGACAAATAATGTTTCACAAGAAATCTCAAAACCCACACCACGAAATTAATCGAAAGGGTATAGACACTGGTAACATGGTAGAAAAGGAATTTATTAATAAACAACTGATTATTTAGCTCTCCCGTCTTAACACTGAAAATTGCCATTCCTTCAGGAATCTCGTAAAAAATACTGACAAAAACACTTTAATAGTTCTGCACGACTCCACGTCAGCACAGGTCCTCTTAAAAAGAGTCTTGCTCATTTGATCAACTCTGCAAAATTAAACACTTGGTAAATTTTGGAAACCACATCCTCCGCGACAATGATATATGAATAGCGTTCGGAGGTCACAACCTTTCCACGGGGCCTCCACTCATGCTGCAGAGTCAGGGGATTTTTTCCCACATCAGCACCAAGACCACTTCTCCAACCGAAGTTCCGGTTTAGCCGGTTTCATCACTGCTCAGGTCTCCTGTAGGTAGACTCAAGAACAGGGTCCCCAGGCCCAAACCATCACCACGTGTGCTGAAGGGTCACAGGGAGGCACAGCTTCTGCCTGTTCCCTGTTTGTCCGAAAGCACATTGAAAAATTTTCAGGTTACCGTTGCTCCTCAATTGGGTCATTACCACCTTGTAAAGCGGGTCCCGCAAAACCAACAACATTCCTCACTTTGAGGAGTCCCACAACGTTGTTTTCCTAAGTAGAGGGCAACTCCTGCAAAAGGTACATCTTCTGAATACCTACAGGTATTGCAGGAAGTTGTACCCCCCCAGACTGGCAGTTACGCAGACTCATAATAAAAATAAACCTGTGCACTGGAGTCCTGACAGGGAAATCAGGTTATCCCTTAAGAAAAATTCCAAATCCGGTTGTGGGTGTCTTCCTGACACTGGCAATACCACCCTGCAAAAGCAAGGTGTATGTGCTACAAGTGTCCTCAAAGGCATAACACCCGTTGACCCTACCTTCATTTTTGATGTAATGGCCCAGTAGACTTACTTGAATAGACCTTCATCGGGGTAAAAGACACCTGGTCTTCTTTGGATACCTTGGGGCAAGACTTGCAATGCAAGCCACATCATGTGTTAATTGGGGGGGTTTTTTTACTGGAGGAAGAATCTGCACTCCTGGTCCCTTAAGCATCTTTCGACCAATATGGCTGCAAGATGGCCCCCCCCCCCCCCCCTGGTTATTGCAATATGTAAAGTGATAAGGTTAAAGGCCCTGCCCATTTGACTAGGTTAAGTCCCTTGGTTCTGGGGAAACTAGGCTCGTCCAACTGTTCCTTGTTGTCATGGAACCTGTGACAGCTGACTTAATACCTTCCTCGAGTGGGTACTGGTAAATTAGGGTTATTTAACTCTGGTGGTTATTAGGTTGATAAATGGGTGGCTTAAAACCTCTGAAAATATTTTCTTTTATTCCTATTGGTGGGTAGAGAAAAAACTTACCATTTTAATTAGTAGATTGGGAGGTGGTACTACTACCAAAATTTTTGGTTAGCGAAAAATCTCTCACCCAGCTCTAAAGCATTATTAAAATATCAAGATCCTTCTCCTCAAGATTCAAATTTCAAATTCAATTCAAAGTTTATTTCTCTATAAGGGATTACAATGCTGTGTTTACAGAAATTTGGTTATTGTGTGGTTTACATGTAGTAAAATTGTGATTACAGTGTGTACCCACTAGAACGCTTACTGGCTAGGCATTTCGGCCAGACTTAGTTTTATTCTTAATTGTAAAAATATTACAAATTATGGAGGTATGTTGGTATTTAGCTAAAGTGGACTAAATACTAGTTTGTGAGTTTAGCAATGGAATGCTTTTGTTTTGGCACCCCAGTACATAGTTTCGTATTGGAGTAAATCACAGCGATTCATTATTTTAAGATTGAGATTAATTATTTTGTTTTGGTCAAGAGTGAGTGAAGTGTAAGTGTGAACCACAGGTGGTATTTCGTTGTAGTTAGTTGACGGGGGTGTATCAGGGAAGATAAGATGTTGTCTAATGGTATTTCTTGAAGGTGATGATTGTTGTCTGCAGAGTTCTAGAGTTCTAGGTAGGGATTCCAGATTTTAGGGCCTTTGACATACATTGAATTTTTGTAAAGGTTTAGTCGGGACACGGGGTATGTCGTAGAGATGTTTTGTGTCTTGTGTTATGCCTGTGGGTCTGTCACAACTATCAAGAAAAGCGTTTTAGGTTACAAGGTTTGATATTAGAGTATATGGCCCTGTAGATGTAGATTGCACAGAGTATGTGTGGATGTACTGAACTGGGTGTAGTTTAGGTCTTGAAGAGTGGGGGGAGTGTGTTGCCGGGATGGGATTTAGTGATTATTCTTACTGCAGCCTTTTGTTGGGTTATTATTGGGCTTTAGGTGTGTGCTGCAGTTGCGATCCCCAAGCACAAATGCATAGGTGAGGTATGGATAATAAGTGAGTGGTATGGTATAGTGTGAGAAGGGCATTTTGCGGCACGTAGTATGTATCTTGGAAGGATCCCCAACCGTTTTGGATTTTTTTTGGTTATATGCTGAGCGATATGGGTGCTGAAATTCACCTGGTTGTTGTCAAAATCCGCATATGTATCACAAGCCATAGAATATATTGCCCACAGACCCCCATGACTATTCATACAGTAGTTATCCTCACGGTAATTAGAGTGTTGTCAATCTTAATGTTAATTGTGGATCTCCTGCTCTTTTTTTTTTGCTTTTACCGAAACTTGATATGCCTTAAGGTCAGAAGGAGAATTTCCCCAAAGTCCTCTAACAAAATTTAAGGTAATTACTCCTTCATAATTGCCTACCACCCACCTTTGGAGCGAACACCACCTATTTGAAGTGACATCTTCTCCTTACCATATCCACCAAAGACTGGCTGACTGAAACTTTAGCTCCTCTGAATTTCTGCCGGTACCTTTCCGGCACATTTGTTAAGCCAGTAAACTACCTCTTTTAGATTATTATGATAATCAGAAAGGCAGCAGATCCTTCTAAAGAACTAAATAGCCTGTAACCCTTTTACCAAACTAATTTGGGTTCTTGCTAATGTCGCCATCTTTTCGGCCAAAAATTGGGATTTGGCCCGTTACTTTCAAATAACAGAAAAAAACTGGTCTGGGTTTTCTATAGGAATTTGGGCACAAATTTTACGGCTTTTAACCAAATGAAAAACATCTACCTTGTGTCGTGTCTGGGTGAGATAGCAAGCTGCTCTCTTTAGCCTTTCTTGAGCCCTAAGCTCCTCTTAGGCTCTCTGTTCCTGGATCTTTGTGCGCTCAATCCTTAAACCGTTCATTTTATTCTGCAACTAGGGTTAATTTCATTTGTAAAATTACTACTTCCTTTCGAGGTCCTTATCTTGGGGATTTGATTCAATGTCACCTTCCAATGCATGTCATCCTCAGAATTTTTCACCAGTGTCAGCCATTTTGGGAAAATAATAGCACCAAATTTACTACCAGCCACAGAACTTATGATATAAAATAATAAAGCACACAGCATCCAGGTGACACATACTGAAGTAGTATATACAAGGAAAGTTGTCATGTGACTCCCTCAAATTAAACAGGATTGCACACAAGAAAAAAAACTGGAGAAAAAAAATAAGAGCTACTGCACCCAGGGCCGGATTATTTAAGAGTCGCCGGGCCTTAGGCTATTCAGATTGGCGGGGCCCCTTTGAGTTATGGGTAAGCGAAGCGACCCTCCAGCTTGGGGGGGGGGGTCGGTGTGAGCTGTTTAAGGTCTAATTAAATAACATTCTGTGCTATTTTAGGATTAAATTTAAAATAGGAAGTACATCAAGACAACCAAAACATTACCAAACAGCCATTATAACTTTCTTGGTTAAATCATGCATTTTTAAGAGAGAATAAACTCAAGACGGCATAGTATTACTAGATTAGGCTATTAAAGTAGTGACATCAATGTACCTATTATATTCAGCATAACACTACTAGCACTTTTTATTTCCCCTTTATAAACCACTGACCATTATGTTATCATTGAATCATGCAAAGACTATCAAATCATATAAACTCAAGAAAAGGTAAAAGAATTGGTTTATTATTCACAGGAACTTCTTAAATAAACTTTTTTTCTGGATTTCATATTGGCAAAATCATCATTATATTCTGAAAATTCAATATTTCTTGTTTTGTTAGATCAGACTCAATGGTCAACAAGCTAGTTACACCAATTTGTTCTTGGCTCATTGTTGAACGGAAGCGGTTTTTCACTCTTTTCAAAACAGAAAAATTGACGTTCTCCTTCACAGTTGTTAGTAGCTGGAAGGTTGGTAAAGGCGATACACTATGTCACATTATGGAAGGGTTTTCTGATGATCCTCAATTTCTTAAATGTTTCAAAGTGCTGAGGGCGCACATTTTTCAGGTGGAGCTTTTAATTGATTATATACCCAGAAAATGAACTATTTCTTCAACAAATGTGTCCTGAACATCTGCTGGAAAGGTGTTGTTGCAACTTTAATTGCGCTTTCTCTTAAATTCTGCATCTGGCATAGTAGTAATTTTTGAACCGGAAATCCAACTTGTATTGAATTCTGGTAGGATTTCTTTTCACCAATTCTGTAATCAGTGAATCTAGAATTGACGAAGTAGTAGCTGTCTTACATTTCTGCCTTGGTAGCAACCACAATTTCATTGTTGGCTCTTCAAAATTGCGTTTCCTCTTCCTTGACGTGATGATTCAGCCCGGTAACTGTAGTCTTTCACCAGCAGTTTAGCTTTCTCTTCAAACATTTCAAAAGCTTCCATCATTCCCAAGTGAGCTTTACCAAATTCCACTAAGCCTGCTAGAGGTTAGCACAAGTAGCCATTTCAATTTCAATTTTCTGAAGTGTCTTGTTTCGCGGCATTTAACCGTTCCAGGATTACAGTCCAAAGCACACAGGTAAGGCCAATTCAAAATCTTTCAATTTTTTGCTAAGCTGGCTGCTTCGTCTTTTCTTGTATAGTTGCTGTCTGGTCTTCATCTCTCTGCCTATTTAGATCAAAGCAGATACGGCATTTCAGCAAAGCATGTTCTTTCAAAGCATGTGTTGCATCATGCTGCGTGACCACCTTGTTGTTGATAATGATTTGATGGACATCTCCATGAATGGTTGACTTGAGTTTACTCCACCGATGCGTTGAAGCAGAGAAAAAATTAAAGAGTGCTTGTAAAAAGATCCAAAAATGAAACTGCAGCGACACAACACTCCGCAGCACATGGACCCAACAGATTAGAGAGTGGAATGTTGCTGGCAGGGCACCATATTCCGCAAAGTGGGTTGAATTTGCTTGATATGGGCTTGGCATCCATTATATTTACCCGACATGTTACTATGCATTGTCGTTAGCTCTGGCACGGTAATCCTTATTAGAGAGTCTGTTCAAGCAGAGTATCCAGTACTACATTCATCATTGTTTCTCCATCATGGCCTGAAAAGAGGAATGAATTTATAAAGCCGCTCTTACAGCTTACCACTGGAGTCGACAAAGCGAACAAATGAATGTTCCAATTGATCTGTATGTGAATATCTGGTGTTGAATCTACACTTATTGCAAAAGTATTTTGCAACGCCGTTTTCACAGCTGCTATGATGTTATTGAAGGACCTTCTTAGTTTCAGTTCAATAAATTCATGTCATATAGTAGATTGGACATGAAGATACAGTTGCTCTTCCTTCATTCCCAAGGCGTGACACATGATTTGCATAAGAATGGATCGAATGTGCTGACAGTTCTATGATCCCTAGGAAATTGCATTGTTTTCCGACCAAAAACCTCACTTTTTCACCACGGAAAGCAAGTCATCGTTGAGCTAAGAATTTTAACAACAGCAACAAACTCTTTCTAGAAACTTTTCTCCCAATAAGTGCGCTCTTTTTCGTTTGATTTTCAAAATAGAGAATCCAATAAGCTTTTTTTCTGTGCACGATATCACTGGCTAAAAATGAGCTCCTGTGAGTGGTGCTGTTTTTTCATGTTCCTTCGAAACGCTTGGAATTTTTCCAGTCATTGAACCCCTGTGTGAAGGTATTTCTTTGGTAGAAATAGAAAATTAGCTTGCATGCTGGGAAACAGTACACCTTTGTCCTGGCTTTCAGAGTATACCATCCATGATTCTTTTCAAGTTTCTGAATTTGCAAAGCCTTCCTATAAAACATAGATGACTTTTTAAAACAACGACGACTTCCATCATCATAAATTTCCTTGCTGATTTCTAATAGTCAATGTTTCAGAATTTGACTGAAGTTTCTGAATGAAAGCATTAGTAGAGGAATCTGGGATTTACATTTGGCCATTGAGGCCGGATCCTTTAAGACCAAATCCTGTGGATGAAATGTCCGTTTGAGACATTGGAGGAGTCACAAATAAGAAGTAGATGTGGCCCGTGAAATATATGGAGGGAGGGCTTCCTGTATTAGATGTTTAGATTTTGCCACCGATGTGGCTAGTTTATTGTGCACCCATATCATCCTGTGGGCGGTATTAGCGCTGAGAGCTATTGGATACACAAAAGGCTAGGAACTAGGGGCCCCCAAAGGGTTAACAGGTAATTAACATTATGGATTTATATCTTCATATCTATTGGTCACTTATCTGTTACAAGCAAATTTTAGGAAATTTGCTTAGTATAATCTGGTACTTTATTTTTTATTAATAAGAATATCTTGACATGTCACATAGGTTATTATACGTCTGTCTCTGTATTCCTCAATAAGTGGGACAATTAAGCACATAATGTTCAAGAGAGTGACATATGCTTGTACATAATATACATTTTTTGTTTGATCTCATTTGTGCGTACTCCCAAATGCCAGAAGTACTTGTAACCAGCCTAAGGCTGGGCCAACTACAACATCAGTCAGTACTAGTAACCAAGCCTAAGCCTGGCCACTATAACATCAGTCAGTCTGTTCACATGCAGTTGTTCCATAAACATAACTTAATCTATGTTCATGTTATCCATAGTGGGTTATAGATCTATATGTTCTAACTGCATTCCTATAAACAATCATTTTCATTATTTACTTCTCTCCTAATATTATTCCTAATGCTTAGACACAGTTATACCAAAGTTATATTCTTTATTCTCCTTCTGGTACTCTTCTTTGGCTAACATTTCAAATTTATAATGAATGAGTAATCCAAATGTGTGATGGGATCCATACAATTGTACATTAATTTCCTTTGTCCCTAATTTTTGGAGTTATCTATCCCTGGCTTCTCCAATGAGTAATGTTTGTGGAGTCAATTATATGAGTCAAGGCCTTCGACCTTTATCTGCTTGTAACCTACTCTGCCCTTACCTACATCTGCCGTACCTACTATCTAATCGTACATACTATATTCCGTACCTATCTGCTGTACCTAATCTGCCGTACCTACTACCCTTTGCCAAACCTACTTTATGCACCATACCTACTATCTACCTTACCTACTATCTGCCGTACATACTATCTGCGTACCAATCTCTGCCGTACCTTACTCTTGTCGTTCCTACTAACTGTCGTACCTTGTATCTGCCTTACCTACTCACTGCCACACCCAGTTCTCCCGTAAACTACTTTCTCCCGTCCCCCCATACTACTGTTATGCAAAAATGTGGGATAGCTGGGGGCTTGAGCCTGGTCTAAGGGCAAAGGTAAAGTTACTCATCTATCAAGCCCAAACAGGCACCTAGTTGCTTCCCAGTCAAAACAGAAAGCGCTAAAACTGAGTTATGTGTAATTAAAGGGGTGGGTTACAGAGGGTTATTCAAAAAATCCTAATTAGGAAATATATCTATTTAGTCACATAACATAACATAACAGAAACACATTAATACTAAACGCCCAAATGAGGGTACTTCAAGCAGCTGCTGGCTGGAGGTCCAGCCACCATACACCTAATATAGCCTCGTCAGCTCTTTACTCCACTCCCACCTCATTTCTTATTTCCTCACTCTCCACAGCACCCTGACATTGTCAGAAGCTGGGTGCACATACATGTAAGCCATATGGAGGCCTATGGCTGGAGTTGGATAAACAAAATGAGGTGCAAACAACTACAAATTATCTTAAATAACAGCATCTCCGGACGCCAGCCTCTACACACCATGCTAACGTCACGTGACTCCCTCAAACCACGCTTACTCCGCGTACCCAAACATGCTTGGAAAAATAAATCATTAAACAGAATTTCTTTTTAATTACAGTTAGGTTTCTTTACAGTACCCCAAAATGCAACATAATCAAATTATAAATTATTTTTCAACTATTATATTTCATACTATTATGGCACACTTCTCCACTATATGTACCATTACGATGTTCATGCAGAACCCATGTAAACCCCCACCCCCAGACTAGGTCTACTCTGCTAGCGGTGTCCGTAGGGACCCCGCTAGCAAAAAGAAAAAAAAAATGAAATTAAACCACATTAAGGTCTGCTGAGGACACGGGCAAAATGATAACTGGGAAATGAACCCACCATACAATCAGGTCTTTGAGGTTACTACAATATGCAATATTTACAAACTGAGGTACTAGATTGCAGGACATATGAAATTCGCTGACATAAAAGTGATCAGGGTGGCCGGTGGTCTGGTGGCTAAAGCTCCCGCTTCATTACACAGAGGGCCCGGGTTCGAATGCCGGAGAGAGTGGAAATTTCGACACGTTTCCTTACACATATTGTCCTGTCTCCTAGCAAGCAAATGGTACCTGGGTGTTAGTCGATGGTGTGAGGTCGCATCCTGGGGACAAGATTAAGGACCCCAATGGAAATAAGTTAGACAGTCCTCGATTGACGCATGGACTATTCTTGGGTTATCCTGGGTGGTAAAACTCCGGGGTTAAAAATCCGAACGAAATCTTATCTTATTCTATCTATCCAATATTTCTATGCCAACGAGCTCACAGTCACACACTCTTAGGACAGCTGTTTTGGAAAAAGGCACCATTACAACACAGCGCTGGCCAGGCGCTGGCGTTTGATTGCATTTACCTAAATTACAATCAAGCAAACTTATTAAAAGCAAAAGTTAACTTTGTAGAAAAGTGGCCCCTGAGGAATGCGTTTTATGGGGGGGTAAAGTTTTTAAACACCAAAGTTCAGTATGTTGAAGGCAGACCAAACTGTAAGTGCACCCCAAAAAAAAAACTTTTAAAACAGTAAGTACATTTTCCAGGAGTTCAAGGAAGGGAAAAAACAGATTTTACATGTTAAAATTCTACTGAGATACTCAGAAAACAAACATCAACATTACCACATTCCCATCCTCACAGCAATCCTTTAGTAAACAAAACTGGTTCCCCATGACACACCTCTTCGAAGAATCAGGAGGAGCACAGGGAGAGGGGAAAAATATTCAGTCCCCCAAAAACAACGGGTGGATAGGCACATAAATCTTGTTGTGGGACTGACGGCCATAAACCCTGGGAGTTCATCACTGGAAGACCCCAAAAAGGTTGGACCTCCAGGCCGTCACCTACTTGTCATTCCGAGGGCAATGGAGTCACCCAGCGGTGATCCAAAAAGGAAAAATTGAAAAAGATCCTGGAGAACCAAAAAAACCTCGGATTCAACAGACATGAACCCATAACAGTGGAGGGCATCACCACCAGCCCCACAATTCACTTAAAACGTTAGGTCCAAACAGTCCTATACCATTAAAACAAGAGAGTCGAGGAATTCCAGACAACACCTAAAAAAACGTAGCTTCCTTACCTAGGCATGGGCCTTTGATGTGGACTTACCCCCCTTAAATATCACACTCTAGGGTTTCCTGATACCTCAGCTCCAGACTAAACCTGCCCTTGTCTCCTTGGGTGGTCCAGGGTTCCATCTACTCGTCTACCGCGAACCACTGCCAAAATAAGAATAGATCAAGTGATCTGTACACTACATCATTGCATTTAAAACACAAGACAAGGTATTTCAACCACCATTACTCCGCTCTCTTCACATAATGAATCACAAGATTAAGGAAGTTTGAGAAACAGACCACCTAAACCATACCCCGGCCGGGAATGAACCGCGGTCAGAGAGTCTCAAAAACTTCCAGCCTCTCGCGTTTAGCAACTAGACCAGGTAGGCACAATAAGATTTCGTCCAATAGATATATTTCTACACCTAGGAAGGTTAGACACAGGACCAATGTGACCACAAATGCAAGTTTTACGACGAATCTCCAGCTAGCGTGTGAATTTCGTCTGTAAAAAACTTGCATTTGTGGTCACAGTGGTGCCTTGTGCTAACCTTTCTATGGTGTAGAAAATATACCTTAGTTGGGACGAATCTTATTGTGGCTAGATGGTTCTAGTGGCTAACGCGAGGGCTTGGTTTTGAGACTCTGACGGCGGGTTCAATCCCGGCCAGGGTATGGTTTTGTTTGCCAATCGTGTCATTACGATTTCGTGAGGTCAAGGCCCACCGAGTAAGATCTACTGTTGTGGTGCTCAGTAAGTGAAGGAAACGCAAAAGGAAATATGGTCACTACTACACAGTTTATAGGGTGAACTGATGAAGTATGTGGGGCACCTCAAAATGTGGCACTGCCAACACTAAAGGCATGAGCTCCTTTTCTATGGAGGTATAATTTCTTTGATGCCTGCTACTTTTTGCTGAGAAAGCAGCGGAGTGGCATTACTTCCCTGTCTACCCTGCAACAAGATGACCAACCTCTGGATCATTTTGCAAAACCCGGGGTGTGGGTAACTCAGGATTACACTTAAAAGATCTTGAGGAGTTAATGGAATACATAAAAGGTTACATGGACAGAGGATATTAAAGTTACAAATAATGGGTGTGTTCCTTGGACACACATGGTCATGGGAAAGAAGAACCCACCACTGTTCATTCACACAATTGACATGTAGTTCCTAAAGAGGAGGGGGGGGGGGACATAACTTATTTTTTAACTGATACCTGGGCGCAGTAGTCAGTGACGTTTTCAAGGTGTTCACCTGAGTGAGACCAGTAAAGACAAACGTCCACCGAATCTCGCTGGATACAAACACAGTCTCTAGGAAATATAACACTTCATTTCTTCAAGGGAACCTTATTTCACCCCAGCTTACATCATGCCAGCTGCTGACATTTCACAAATTTCAAAACCTCTACCTCATTGGGGTTTTAACATGGCCCCATTTTTCGGACATCCCCAAAAGTCTTTCTAAGGTGCACCATGGCTGAGCCAACATCTTCAACCGGTCTTTCAGAGATCCAAATCTTCCACCAATCTCGTTACAATTTTCTGCTTACTTTATTACTTTCTCAGGGACTTTATCTCATCTATCATTTGGAAGTCACCACACAGTTCCTTCATAGCCTTCCAGGACCCAGCTCCAATGCCAATCCCATCTCTCCAGATTCCAGAATGTTTTGCACCACTTCATTGTTTCACGTCATTCATGGGCGGAATGGCAGGACTGGTGCACTAGTGCAATACGACTCATCTTAAACAAGAGAATTTGCTGAATCCGAGAAAAAACATCCGCCGGGGGGAAACATTCCCATCCATCACGTCAAAAATCAACAGTACAAAAAACTCCAAGGTTATAGGTCGGATATCCCTCAGTGCCAAGTCGTGGGAAAGAAGTGAATAGTTAAACAGTCAAGGTTAATGTTTAGTAATCTGGGACCTATATTCAGCTGACCAGTATATAGTGAGAGAATCATAGCAGAAAAACGCCAAATATATGTCTATAAACTCAAGGGAAAGTCAGGTTGTAGGTGGCCTTACTCCCTCAGTGTTTTTAAAAAATGTGAGTCAGCGGAACAGGGTCAGGAGGACAAACAACACCACAACCCCCAGTAAATGGAATTGAGGGGGATTTGGAAGGATAAAACCATTGGATTAACACCTTTCTGATCTACCAGAATGGATAGGAGTTAGAAGTTATTGGGGAAGCCAGATTGTGAGTGAGATGGGAAGGGGAGTGTGTAATTAAGGGGTTAAACTGTTAAGATGGGGTTTGTGAAGTTAAAGGGAAAAAGTGAGCAGTGAGAGGGTTTTGTGGAAGGGAAATTTTACTAGTAATTCAGTGGTGATTTGCTACAAGCAGATGCTAAGTGTACTAGGGACTGGAAAAGAGAAGAAAAATAAATATGATTGTATATGAGTGTAAAGAGCGAAAAGAGTTGAAAATGGCAGGCACTTAGGGGGTACAGGCTTCCAAATTATATTTATCGTTTACTTCTTCAATTCCATGAAGAAAGAAATCAGTCATGGGGGGGGTGGAAAAGGTGAGTGGATAACAGGCCTGGACAGTAAAAAGCCCAACAGTGCCATCCCTACTCAGAAAAGTAAATATCACTATCGCCGCAAAGGTATGGCAACACGCATACCCAAACAAAAAAACAGTGGCACCAGCTCTTATTGTAGCGCTCGTAAGTGGTGTATCCAATTAACCAGGACCCTCATAAAAAATACTATTGTGCAGAGGCCAAAACAGGACAGATAAATGACCGGTGATAATGAAGGTCCTAGTAGCTAGGAATGATAGAACTTAATCCATATGTAATGCGTACATAGGTTCAAATGGAGACATACAGCCTTATTATCTCTCAAACACTACCAAACAGGTGCATACATGTATAAAGTATGCATGAAAAACAGAAAAGGCACCACTTATGTAATATGTGTAAGGGTGGGTGCATGATGGATTGTATGTACAATTATAGTAACGGTGCCAGAATTCAATTTTGTGTTTGTAACAAATGCACTTTGGCACAGTTACCCTTTAGCAGTGATGACATTGATTTACCTAATTTTAATACAAAATGACCCATATGCCATATATTGATGATTATGATTGTTTTTATGAAAACAAGGCCTTCATTTTTTATCATGGTCAATGCAGCATCACTTATTCCTAATTGGCAGAGATTAGGATTTCTAGCTAACAAATTATGGGCGGGCAGTTATAACATCTCTGAATCGTGGTTGGATGATTACGGTGACTGACGACGAGGTCAAAATAGAAGGTTATCAATATAAAACACTTATATAGGAAACACAAAAGGGTGGCGGGGTATGTGCTAACATTAGAAATTGTGGTGGGGACTTAGATTACAACCCAAGGAAAAAAAAAATACCTGATTTACAAATCAATATACTGGAAGATGCTATGGTTTGAGTGATGCTTTCCAAGACACCAAACAATCTTAGTAGGGAAATAGTTTACCGCCCCTCCTACCCAGGACCAGTTTCTTAGAAGACTTTTTCCAGAGTCTTGTACAGGAGTTGAAAAACAATTGCGAGGACAATAATACTGGGCGACTCCCCCCCCCCCTCAATATCTTGTTTTCAGCAAGCAAAATAACGGGCCTATTGTCAAAAAGGTATAAGCAATATTCTAGGATCAAATAGATACAACTCATCTAATTATTACTCCAACCGGATCACACAGTTCTCAGCACCCTAATTTGACCACATTACTTTGTAACCGCTCTGAGAACATTTAGTCAGTCAGGCGTCTTTACCACAGGTCTTAGTGATCATTTCATCATTTGACTGCACCAGGAAAATCATAGGGATAGGAATGGGCCTACACGTGGACATAAAAAATGAGTCATACTAGAAACTACAGTAAAGAAATCACTGGTAAAAAGGCTACAAAATTGTGATGAACCAGAGATAACAAGTTGCACGGGATCGTCCGTATACACGATGCCTGGGAAAAATTCAAAACAATGTTCAATACACATCCTTGATAATATTGCACCTGTTAAAAGAGGTTAGGATTGAACGATGAACTGAACCCTGGAATGAATACTGAGATATTAAGATATATGAAATTCAGGAGCAGCTCAGATTAAAAAGATTAAAGAAACAGGAAGGTGTATTGCAGCACTAACTTGAATTCCAAAGGGTGAGGAACAAGAGTTCAGAGGACTTATAAAGGAGCAAAGGATAAAGATACTACTGCTCAAAAATTGATAGGATAATAAGCTAAACCCAGAAAGCTCTGGGCAACAACTAAAAACAGTTGGGGTATAGGCCATAAGCAGTAGATAGGTTAACATAGTACTCACTGATCGATAATGAGGTATAACACGAAAATCTAAGGTGGCAAATTGCTTTAATTCCTACACATCTGCTTGCATCAACACTAGTAAGTAAACTACCAACTGTATCAAATTCCTTTAACAGGACTCTGCTAAGTTTCCAAATCTCATACTATACCAATAAAGGGGTAACCACCACCAAAACATGTTGTCAACTAGTAAGTGTATCTATGTCTTTATTCAAAAAGAACTAAGCAGGTTAAACCCAACTAAGAGCACAAATCCTAATATACATACGTCTAAGTTCCTAAAAGATGGTGCTCTTCTGGACTGTCTATCCGTATTGCCACATAATAAATCTATCACTCACCACTAATACCGTACCGGAGGGGGTTCAAGGAGGCCAGAGTTTCTACTATCTTCAAGAAAAACAGTAGGTCTGATGTAAGCAACTATAGGCTGTTAGTATTCTCAGTATAATATCTAAATATTCTAGAGAGGGCGGTGTATTCTAAGTAGTTAAGTACCTTAATGTCAACAACATTCTCCATAGCTATCATAGGGCTTTAGAAGATCTACTCAACCGAACCTCCCTTATTAATCTGATGGTTTACCTGAGAAAATGAAATGTCAAAGGGGAACCTCATAGGTATGGTAACTTAGGGACTGCAAAAGGCCTTCCGATACTGTCAACACAATTTATTATGTAATAAACTTCAAGCATCGTATGGTTCTGTAGACTGGTTTAAGTCCTACCTTAGCAAGAGACAAAATAGTCAAAATCAAAACAAAAACAGAATAGAACCCTGCCGATAAATGTGGAGTTTCCCCAAGGTAGTATCTCTGTGTCCCTTATTTTCTTCTGTTATGTCAATTGATATGCCTACAGTTTTCAAGTGCAAACTACTACTGTATTGCAGATGACAGTGCTCTGTTTTTGTGTAGGTAAAAGACCCACAAGATATTGCTAATGTTTTAACACTGGAACTGGAGATGTTCCTGCAGCAAATGGTTAGTAGTCAACCTCAAACTATCATTTACACTAGGAGAAAATGAAGGCACATTCTCTTTGGCACGAAACATAAACTGAGAAGGTAAAAATAATTTTATGTTTCAATGTAATGGGGAGCCCATCACTTTGGTTTTCATCAGTAAAAATATGGGAATCCCTTTGCCATGCATGTGTCAGGAGAATTGGATTAGCGAGCCAGTGTAGTAAAGAAAGCGAATTGCCAGAACTGAGGTTTCTGTATAGACAAGCACGTGTCTAAATCTGAGCTGCAGGCCCCTATGTTCTGCTTATACCAATGCCATATGGATTTTCGCTTGCTCTTCTGGTACTCTGCCTTGACAAAAAAAAATACTGAAAGATAGGACTGCAAATCCACCAGAACAAAATCGTAAGATTCCATCTAGGGCTGGGGACAAGAGAACATGGTAGGCCAGGGAATAAATTACAGCAGTTGGATATTGCTGATGTTGTAAGAACAGAGTAAAGCAACTGATGCTAAATCATGTTTATAAAATTGCTCACAAACAATGTACAGAATTCTTGTGTCATTTTGTCAAAGTTGGGTACCGCAGCAGCAATTCATAGTATAGGGGGGAGGCATCACTTTGTAGTACCCAAGTCAGTGGCCAGGCTTCAAACCACCTTTTATAGTACAGCAATAAAAGGAATGGGAACAGACTGCCTGCACATGTCAAAGCCAGTCCCATAGCATGAAAACCAGTCAAGAAGAGTGCAAAAAAGTGTCTGATGAATGTAGCTACAGAAAGGGGGGGAATGATTTTCTATTTTTAGCTAACATACGTGTAAATTTGTACCGTAGTCCTAGTAATGGACCCTCTATTGTAGAGAGTCTTAATGACCTTCGTGTAGTAGATAGTCTTTTTTAGTATGGATTAATAAGATGTTATCTTCATTGTAAGAATAATATGAAAAATATTATAAACTTTTATTATAATAATAAGGTAAAAGGACCCCAATGGAAATAATGTTCACTCTGTCTGACTTTTTTGGGTTATCCTAGGTGCTCTACACCATATTGCGTATGGTATGATAATCTATGTAAAACTGTATTTGTGTATACCTGAATAACTTATATTATCTTACTTACGTAAGCACATGACTTATATGGATTCAAGAGTGCTTCCCAACACGGTAATGAAAAAGGAGGGGAATTCCCCGACCTCCCAGTCCTTCTGGTACTGGGTTTTAAAAACCAAAACATGCATATGCCCTGAGAGGACCGTAAAAACCATTGGTGCTTCTTTGCTTTGAGCCTAGGTGATATACCATTGGTAAATTTAACCTCAAGTTTCAGGGCCTCTCAAAACTACATGACATTTCATAAAAATATACTTTGGGTGATTTGTGCCAAAAGCCTAAGAGACAAATAATGTTTCACAAGAAATCTCAAAACCCACACCACGAAATTAATCGAAAGGGTATAGACACTGGTAACATGGTAGAAAAGGAATTTATTAATAAACAACTGATTATTTAGCTCTCCCGTCTTAACACTGAAAATTGCCATTCCTTCAGGAATCTCGTAAAAAATACTGACAAAAACACTTTAATAGTTCTGCACGACTCCACGTCAGCACAGGTCCTCTTAAAAAGAGTCTTGCTCATTTGATCAACTCTGCAAAATTAAACACTTGGTAAATTTTGGAAACCACATCCTCCGCGACAATGATATATGAATAGCGTTCGGAGGTCACAACCTTTCCACGGGGCCTCCACTCATGCTGCAGAGTCAGGGGATTTTTTCCCACATCAGCACCAAGACCACTTCTCCAACCGAAGTTCCGGTTTAGCCGGTTTCATCACTGCTCAGGTCTCCTGTAGGTAGACTCAAGAACAGGGTCCCCAGGCCCAAACCATCACCACGTGTGCTGAAGGGTCACAGGGAGGCACAGCTTCTGCCTGTTCCCTGTTTGTCCGAAAGCACATTGAAAAATTTTCAGGTTACCGTTGCTCCTCAATTGGGTCATTACCACCTTGTAAAGCGGGTCCCGCAAAACCAACAACATTCCTCACTTTGAGGAGTCCCACAACGTTGTTTTCCTAAGTAGAGGGCAACTCCTGCAAAAGGTACATCTTCTGAATACCTACAGGTATTGCAGGAAGTTGTACCCCCCCAGACTGGCAGTTACGCAGACTCATAATAAAAATAAACCTGTGCACTGGAGTCCTGACAGGGAAATCAGGTTATCCCTTAAGAAAAATTCCAAATCCGGTTGTGGGTGTCTTCCTGACACTGGCAATACCACCCTGCAAAAGCAAGGTGTATGTGCTACAAGTGTCCTCAAAGGCATAACACCCGTTGACCCTACCTTCATTTTTGATGTAATGGCCCAGTAGACTTACTTGAATAGACCTTCATCGGGGTAAAAGACACCTGGTCTTCTTTGGATACCTTGGGGCAAGACTTGCAATGCAAGCCACATCATGTGTTAATTGGGGGGGTTTTTTTACTGGAGGAAGAATCTGCACTCCTGGTCCCTTAAGCATCTTTCGACCAATATGGCTGCAAGATGGCCCCCCCCCCCCCCCCTGGTTATTGCAATATGTAAAGTGATAAGGTTAAAGGCCCTGCCCATTTGACTAGGTTAAGTCCCTTGGTTCTGGGGAAACTAGGCTCGTCCAACTGTTCCTTGTTGTCATGGAACCTGTGACAGCTGACTTAATACCTTCCTCGAGTGGGTACTGGTAAATTAGGGTTATTTAACTCTGGTGGTTATTAGGTTGATAAATGGGTGGCTTAAAACCTCTGAAAATATTTTCTTTTATTCCTATTGGTGGGTAGAGAAAAAACTTACCATTTTAATTAGTAGATTGGGAGGTGGTACTACTACCAAAATTTTTGGTTAGCGAAAAATCTCTCACCCAGCTCTAAAGCATTATTAAAATATCAAGATCCTTCTCCTCAAGATTCAAATTTCAAATTCAATTCAAAGTTTATTTCTCTATAAGGGATTACAATGCTGTGTTTACAGAAATTTGGTTATTGTGTGGTTTACATGTAGTAAAATTGTGATTACAGTGTGTACCCACTAGAACGCTTACTGGCTAGGCATTTCGGCCAGACTTAGTTTTATTCTTAATTGTAAAAATATTACAAATTATGGAGGTATGTTGGTATTTAGCTAAAGTGGACTAAATACTAGTTTGTGAGTTTAGCAATGGAATGCTTTTGTTTTGGCACCCCAGTACATAGTTTCGTATTGGAGTAAATCACAGCGATTCATTATTTTAAGATTGAGATTAATTATTTTGTTTTGGTCAAGAGTGAGTGAAGTGTAAGTGTGAACCACAGGTGGTATTTCGTTGTAGTTAGTTGACGGGGGTGTATCAGGGAAGATAAGATGTTGTCTAATGGTATTTCTTGAAGGTGATGATTGTTGTCTGCAGAGTTCTAGAGTTCTAGGTAGGGATTCCAGATTTTAGGGCCTTTGACATACATTGAATTTTTGTAAAGGTTTAGTCGGGACACGGGGTATGTCGTAGAGATGTTTTGTGTCTTGTGTTATGCCTGTGGGTCTGTCACAACTATCAAGAAAAGCGTTTTAGGTTACAAGGTTTGATATTAGAGTATATGGCCCTGTAGATGTAGATTGCACAGAGTATGTGTGGATGTACTGAACTGGGTGTAGTTTAGGTCTTGAAGAGTGGGGGGAGTGTGTTGCCGGGATGGGATTTAGTGATTATTCTTACTGCAGCCTTTTGTTGGGTTATTATTGGGCTTTAGGTGTGTGCTGCAGTTGCGATCCCCAAGCACAAATGCATAGGTGAGGTATGGATAATAAGTGAGTGGTATGGTATAGTGTGAGAAGGGCATTTTGCGGCACGTAGTATGTATCTTGGAAGGATCCCCAACCGTTTTGGATTTTTTTTGGTTATATGCTGAGCGATATGGGTGCTGAAATTCACCTGGTTGTTGTCAAAATCCGCATATGTATCACAAGCCATAGAATATATTGCCCACAGACCCCCATGACTATTCATACAGTAGTTATCCTCACGGTAATTAGAGTGTTGTCAATCTTAATGTTAATTGTGGATCTCCTGCTCTTTTTTTTTTGCTTTTACCGAAACTTGATATGCCTTAAGGTCAGAAGGAGAATTTCCCCAAAGTCCTCTAACAAAATTTAAGGTAATTACTCCTTCATAATTGCCTACCACCCACCTTTGGAGCGAACACCACCTATTTGAAGTGACATCTTCTCCTTACCATATCCACCAAAGACTGGCTGACTGAAACTTTAGCTCCTCTGAATTTCTGCCGGTACCTTTCCGGCACATTTGTTAAGCCAGTAAACTACCTCTTTTAGATTATTATGATAATCAGAAAGGCAGCAGATCCTTCTAAAGAACTAAATAGCCTGTAACCCTTTTACCAAACTAATTTGGGTTCTTGCTAATGTCGCCATCTTTTCGGCCAAAAATTGGGATTTGGCCCGTTACTTTCAAATAACAGAAAAAAACTGGTCTGGGTTTTCTATAGGAATTTGGGCACAAATTTTACGGCTTTTAACCAAATGAAAAACATCTACCTTGTGTCGTGTCTGGGTGAGATAGCAAGCTGCTCTCTTTAGCCTTTCTTGAGCCCTAAGCTCCTCTTAGGCTCTCTGTTCCTGGATCTTTGTGCGCTCAATCCTTAAACCGTTCATTTTATTCTGCAACTAGGGTTAATTTCATTTGTAAAATTACTACTTCCTTTCGAGGTCCTTATCTTGGGGATTTGATTCAATGTCACCTTCCAATGCATGTCATCCTCAGAATTTTTCACCAGTGTCAGCCATTTTGGGAAAATAATAGCACCAAATTTACTACCAGCCACAGAACTTATGATATAAAATAATAAAGCACACAGCATCCAGGTGACACATACTGAAGTAGTATATACAAGGAAAGTTGTCATGTGACTCCCTCAAATTAAACAGGATTGCACACAAGAAAAAAAACTGGAGAAAAAAAATAAGAGCTACTGCACCCAGGGCCGGATTATTTAAGAGTCGCCGGGCCTTAGGCTATTCAGATTGGCGGGGCCCCTTTGAGTTATGGGTAAGCGAAGCGACCCTCCAGCTTGGGGGGGGGGGTCGGTGTGAGCTGTTTAAGGTCTAATTAAATAACATTCTGTGCTATTTTAGGATTAAATTTAAAATAGGAAGTACATCAAGACAACCAAAACATTACCAAACAGCCATTATAACTTTCTTGGTTAAATCATGCATTTTTAAGAGAGAATAAACTCAAGACGGCATAGTATTACTAGATTAGGCTATTAAAGTAGTGACATCAATGTACCTATTATATTCAGCATAACACTACTAGCACTTTTTATTTCCCCTTTATAAACCACTGACCATTATGTTATCATTGAATCATGCAAAGACTATCAAATCATATAAACTCAAGAAAAGGTAAAAGAATTGGTTTATTATTCACAGGAACTTCTTAAATAAACTTTTTTTCTGGATTTCATATTGGCAAAATCATCATTATATTCTGAAAATTCAATATTTCTTGTTTTGTTAGATCAGACTCAATGGTCAACAAGCTAGTTACACCAATTTGTTCTTGGCTCATTGTTGAACGGAAGCGGTTTTTCACTCTTTTCAAAACAGAAAAATTGACGTTCTCCTTCACAGTTGTTAGTAGCTGGAAGGTTGGTAAAGGCGATACACTATGTCACATTATGGAAGGGTTTTCTGATGATCCTCAATTTCTTAAATGTTTCAAAGTGCTGAGGGCGCACATTTTTCAGGTGGAGCTTTTAATTGATTATATACCCAGAAAATGAACTATTTCTTCAACAAATGTGTCCTGAACATCTGCTGGAAAGGTGTTGTTGCAACTTTAATTGCGCTTTCTCTTAAATTCTGCATCTGGCATAGTAGTAATTTTTGAACCGGAAATCCAACTTGTATTGAATTCTGGTAGGATTTCTTTTCACCAATTCTGTAATCAGTGAATCTAGAATTGACGAAGTAGTAGCTGTCTTACATTTCTGCCTTGGTAGCAACCACAATTTCATTGTTGGCTCTTCAAAATTGCGTTTCCTCTTCCTTGACGTGATGATTCAGCCCGGTAACTGTAGTCTTTCACCAGCAGTTTAGCTTTCTCTTCAAACATTTCAAAAGCTTCCATCATTCCCAAGTGAGCTTTACCAAATTCCACTAAGCCTGCTAGAGGTTAGCACAAGTAGCCATTTCAATTTCAATTTTCTGAAGTGTCTTGTTTCGCGGCATTTAACCGTTCCAGGATTACAGTCCAAAGCACACAGGTAAGGCCAATTCAAAATCTTTCAATTTTTTGCTAAGCTGGCTGCTTCGTCTTTTCTTGTATAGTTGCTGTCTGGTCTTCATCTCTCTGCCTATTTAGATCAAAGCAGATACGGCATTTCAGCAAAGCATGTTCTTTCAAAGCATGTGTTGCATCATGCTGCGTGACCACCTTGTTGTTGATAATGATTTGATGGACATCTCCATGAATGGTTGACTTGAGTTTACTCCACCGATGCGTTGAAGCAGAGAAAAAATTAAAGAGTGCTTGTAAAAAGATCCAAAAATGAAACTGCAGCGACACAACACTCCGCAGCACATGGACCCAACAGATTAGAGAGTGGAATGTTGCTGGCAGGGCACCATATTCCGCAAAGTGGGTTGAATTTGCTTGATATGGGCTTGGCATCCATTATATTTACCCGACATGTTACTATGCATTGTCGTTAGCTCTGGCACGGTAATCCTTATTAGAGAGTCTGTTCAAGCAGAGTATCCAGTACTACATTCATCATTGTTTCTCCATCATGGCCTGAAAAGAGGAATGAATTTATAAAGCCGCTCTTACAGCTTACCACTGGAGTCGACAAAGCGAACAAATGAATGTTCCAATTGATCTGTATGTGAATATCTGGTGTTGAATCTACACTTATTGCAAAAGTATTTTGCAACGCCGTTTTCACAGCTGCTATGATGTTATTGAAGGACCTTCTTAGTTTCAGTTCAATAAATTCATGTCATATAGTAGATTGGACATGAAGATACAGTTGCTCTTCCTTCATTCCCAAGGCGTGACACATGATTTGCATAAGAATGGATCGAATGTGCTGACAGTTCTATGATCCCTAGGAAATTGCATTGTTTTCCGACCAAAAACCTCACTTTTTCACCACGGAAAGCAAGTCATCGTTGAGCTAAGAATTTTAACAACAGCAACAAACTCTTTCTAGAAACTTTTCTCCCAATAAGTGCGCTCTTTTTCGTTTGATTTTCAAAATAGAGAATCCAATAAGCTTTTTTTCTGTGCACGATATCACTGGCTAAAAATGAGCTCCTGTGAGTGGTGCTGTTTTTTCATGTTCCTTCGAAACGCTTGGAATTTTTCCAGTCATTGAACCCCTGTGTGAAGGTATTTCTTTGGTAGAAATAGAAAATTAGCTTGCATGCTGGGAAACAGTACACCTTTGTCCTGGCTTTCAGAGTATACCATCCATGATTCTTTTCAAGTTTCTGAATTTGCAAAGCCTTCCTATAAAACATAGATGACTTTTTAAAACAACGACGACTTCCATCATCATAAATTTCCTTGCTGATTTCTAATAGTCAATGTTTCAGAATTTGACTGAAGTTTCTGAATGAAAGCATTAGTAGAGGAATCTGGGATTTACATTTGGCCATTGAGGCCGGATCCTTTAAGACCAAATCCTGTGGATGAAATGTCCGTTTGAGACATTGGAGGAGTCACAAATAAGAAGTAGATGTGGCCCGTGAAATATATGGAGGGAGGGCTTCCTGTATTAGATGTTTAGATTTTGCCACCGATGTGGCTAGTTTATTGTGCACCCATATCATCCTGTGGGCGGTATTAGCGCTGAGAGCTATTGGATACACAAAAGGCTAGGAACTAGGGGCCCCCAAAGGGTTAACAGGTAATTAACATTATGGATTTATATCTTCATATCTATTGGTCACTTATCTGTTACAAGCAAATTTTAGGAAATTTGCTTAGTATAATCTGGTACTTTATTTTTTATTAATAAGAATATCTTGACATGTCACATAGGTTATTATACGTCTGTCTCTGTATTCCTCAATAAGGGGGACAATTAAGCACAAAATGTTCAAGAGAGTGCCATATCCCTGATCACAAAATATACATTTGTTTGATCTACATTTGTGCGTCTCCCAAACTGCCAGAAGTACTTGTAACCAACCCTAAGGCTGGCCACTACAACATCAGTCAGTACTAGTAACCAAGCCTAAGCCTGGCCACTATAACTTTCAGTCAGTCTGTTCACTTTGCAAGTTGCTCCATAAACATACTTATCTATGTTCATGTTACCCATAGTGGGTTATAGATCTACTAGCTTCTAAACTGCATTCCTATAACAATCATTTTCATTATTTACTTCTCTCCTAATATTATTCCTAATGCTAGACACAGTTATACCAAAGTTATATTCTTATTCTCCTTCTGGGTACTCTTCTTGGCTAACATATCAAATTTTTATCATGAATGAGTAATCCAATGTGTGATGGGATCCATAACAATTGTACATTAATTCCTTTGTCCCTAATTTTTGAGTATCTATACCTGGCTTCTCCAATGAGCATGTTGTTGGAGTCATTATATGAGTCAAGGCCTTCAGTGATGACATAGAATCAGTAATGAGATGAGTCAAGCTCAGTGTCATAGGTTAGCTTTAGGCCTAGGGATTGCAAACAATTCAGTTTGCAGTGTAGACGCCCAGTTGTTAATTCTTATGCCTAACTCAACAAATTTATTATCGTTCTTAACTAGGGAGGTGGCAACAAGAGCAGATGAAGCCCTGCCAGATGACTCCTGTTTAGATCCATCAGTGTATATAACTTGTTGATAACTTATTACTACCAGCTAGCGTGAGAAATTTCGTCTTGAGCAGTTTCTCTAACCAAGAGATTTAAGGAAGGGATTACTAGCAATTAAGCTTCTTGGAGAGGGACTTGTAGTTATGTGATATTAAATGAACACATTTCATGTGAGGTGAGCGTTGAAATGCTCTTGTTGCCTACAGTGATACAGTTCATGCAGGTTATGAAACTTAAGCCAATTGCACGTTTTCACAATCCATTTAGATCTGTGTGTATTTACCTTAGACACTTGGTTAAGGATCACTTTGACAGTGTCTGGTTCGTTTTCTCAACATCCAAACCGAGTACTCGCAAGAGTATCGTTAATTTCAACACTCCTATCACTGATACTAGAAATACCAAGCTCCTTCCTCATTGTTTAAGAAGTTTTGTAGATCTGGGACATCCAAGAATTAATTCCTGAGAGGCTTCATTTTGCATTAACTCCAAGGGTCGGAGAGAACTTTCGCTAGCTAAACATCAACATGGGAGCAGCATAATCATTAAGGAACTAACATAGCTAGGTACATCATTCTCACGAATTCTCAATTAGCACCATAGTACGGATTGTAGCCAGCAACAGCTTTGAGGCATTTAGCCTAGCTTTGCTTTTCTTGTTTACTGTTGCTGGTATAGTGGAATATTGTTAAAGGGTACTCTACACCAAGATATCTGTATGTTCTTAACGTAGCTATGATTTCACACTTGCAATAGGATGGGTGGGGGATGTCGCTTGCCTTGTTAATAACTCTTTGTTTTAGAGGAAGATATTATGAGGCCTAGTCGATTACAAATGCTTGAAATTCATTAAGGAATGGTATTCATCCTTTGTATGCCCTCTGTTGTATGGAACATGATATCAATCAGCATAAGTTATAGGCTATATGTTTAGGTGAGGCCGGTGGAGCATTTAGGATGAGCATTAATCAGAATATTAAATAGCTGGGACTAAGAATCCTCCCTGCGTTGTACCTAAAGAATTTCTTTAGAATCACTTCTGAAGCCTTCGTAAAGGACAAAGGATTATCTGTTTGACAGGATCCTATTAACCAGCAGAGTAAGCTACCACCAATATTCATTTTGGCTAGTTCATGTGTAGTATAACGGTTCTGTTCACAAATCAAATGCAGATTTTTAGATCAAGAAAAGTGGTAAACTAGTAGAGGTGTGTGCAGTGCGGAAAGTTGGAAATACCGTTCTGCACACTTTTACCTTTCATGAACCCATAGAGGTAGGGTGGGATAGTGATGTCTGATTCTGTAGTACAGTCTGTTAGCATCATTCTTTCAAAAGTTTTACAAGAACAACTAAGTTAAGGAGATCGGCCTAAATGTATCAGGCTGTTGGGGCTTGGGATAGCACAATGAGAACTTTGGTCCAGGAAGTAGGAAGAACGACTCAATGTAATGAGATTATACAGTGCCACAAAGGGTTATCAGGCACGTGCCTTAGAGTTCTGAGAATCTCCATAGGTTATACCATCCTCTCCAAGGAGCAGTTGATCGAATCCTTTGGTTAATGCATTATCTAATTCATACTCGGTAAGAGGCAATCACTCTATCAATATATTGGCTCATAAACTTAATCAGTTTTCAACATTATTTTTCAGACGTACTCTCTAAATTTTTTCTAATACTGAGATGGAAGGTTTCATGGCCTGGATGTTTTGGACAGTCATTTTTATGGAGTCATTTTGCTTTTTCAAGAGGAAAGGTATGAGCAACATGCCAGTCTTTTCCTGTTATTTATTTATACCTTTCCAAACCAAATCAAAGGGGTGGACCTATTTATAATCCACTTAACAAACTGTTTCCCATTCCTGTTGCCTCTAAGTTCTTACCTTTCTATTCCTTGCATTTGTTAGTGCATCTTGGAACGTTTACTGGCAGAGGTCTGGGTTCACATTAACGGTATGCTTTCCACCAATCCTCCTAGCTGCATGCGTTTAGATTGCGTTAGCTGTGGATCATTATAGTATTTACATTGGTTTTTTATTGGTACTTTATAGTGGAGGGTCTTTGTTTCCTATTTCCTGCCCACTTGATCTGTGAAGAAACACATCTCAATAGTGGTAATTAAATCATGCATTAAATTTTTGTGTGCCAATGGGCTCGTAATTCTTATGCCATTGATCAAGTGGTTAATAAAGTTGTCATCTGTTTCTGGTTTGAGAATAAGTTTCCTCTTTCTGTATTTAGCTCTGCTTGCTGGAGGATGTGGATCAAGATTGACAGTTGTTAGTCTTGGGAAGTGATGAGATAGAAGATCATTCAAACTATGACAGAGTCATGCATCGTATATGATGTATTAAATCCAAGACACAGATTAGTTATGGCCCACCCATATATGAGTGAGGCTCGGTAGTGCCCCAAATTCGAACATTTCATGCTCATTTAGCAAATTTCACTAATTTAGTTCATTGGTGTTTGTTATAGACCACCCATATTTTTATGTCTGGCATTAAACATCTCCTAAGAATGATGAGGTGGTTCACTATGATGCGATTGGTAAAGCAACAGGACGAAGCTGGTTCGCTGGGGCCATAGAGTTTAAAAATGTTTATGGAAAAATGCCTGCATATACTTTGCACAATGATACTGCATGTTAACTCGACTCTTGCAAGGAAAGGAGTTGAATGTGGCAAGTCTTTCTGACATACATCACACAACAGTGGTTGACCTTAGTTATAAGCTGGCATATCCAGGCAAGTTTGTGGAGGTGCTCCATCTTTCAATCTACATTCTGGCAAACAGTGACATCAATATTATTGGTTGCACTATATGATGTAGTCGGGCAACGGCTCTGATGAAGCAAATTGTTCCATGAAACAGATTTGTATGTATCCATTGTAGTGAGTTATACAATCTCTTGTCATAAGTATGGTAAAAACTATTATGCTTTGACTACATGTGTACATGACACCGTAAGAGCAAATAGCATAGTTTGTACGTCTTTATCTTCAGGATTTTATTTTAAGCATTTTTCGGGCCATCTTGTCAGCCAGTTCAAGGCAAGTTTGCAGGCAAGAGTCATGCTTCTTCTTACAGATTGCTGGGGAAGCTGAAACGGGGATTGCTGCACTCCTGTTATGATCTGCACGTATCTGCAGATTTCAACTGCTACTGGTAAACATCAGAAACTGTTTTCGTGAGCATGTATGTGATCTTTCTGCAGCTTCTACATCTTTCTTTTTCTGTTCTTTCTTCTTGAATTTTTCGTCTTTCTTTTCTGTGACCCACTCGCATTACAGAACGTCAAACATCACGTTCACGAGATGCCATAATGAGTGATGTATCATGTCTGTAATCATGCAAATTACAAATTTTTCATTATCAATTATTATTAATTTTTTAATTATTATGTAATTTTTTTTCTGTCAATTGGGGGGATATGGCCCTTTGTAGCCCCCTTTCTCTGGCTGCGCATCTAAAAAATTCAAACGATTACCAGAAAGGAGTCATATACAGAACTTTTACATAGATTAGGTTAGTGTTTGGGCTACGAATATTTTTACTAATTCATCCTCCTTGATCTCCAATTTACTCTTAAACAGGAAATCATACTGAGTCCAAGAACAATGCACAATGGTATTTTATATTACCATTTTCATAACTAAACTATCATTATGTTTTGCATGATATATGGCCTTACACCTTAGATAAGGACATGAGGAGAATTTAAAGAATGCAGGTGACAATTTTCAGGTTACACCCACAACGTTTTCTGATGTGGCTTATGTGTTTTGGGGAAATATGTTAGTAAATAATTAATGTTCTACATCACTTCGTCGCAACTTGAAAACTAAGCATTTGCGACGGAAGTGATGTAGAACATCAATCAATTGAGAATTGTTATTGAAATGCATAAAGACTTAAAGCAGGACAACAAAGTGCTTTTAAAAACTACAAACGGAAGTCAGTTTGCGTTTTAGGTTTTTTTCTTTATAGTATTTTACCAAAATGCGTCTTTATTACTGGTCCATGCGTCTTTACTGGTTAATAACCCTATCAGGTACCTCCCTTACATTTAGGAGGCGGAAAACAAACATTTAATCCATACACATCAAAGTCTATCAACAACACTTCAGTTAATTGTCACAGTACAAGTCTAGATAACGTGTAATTACTACAAGAAAAACTGGAGAGGGAATCTCCATTACTCACCTTAGCGTGGGAAAACACAGCTGTTCTGATGTAAACCAAAAGGCGTGTTGTGTGTTGCATCTATGGTTAGCTTTATTTATTTTTATTTTATTTTATTTCATTATTTATTTTTTGGTTTGATTAATTTTTAAAAATCAATTTTACTCTCCAAACACTTGAACGTTCAGGTAGGGACCCCTTTGCACTTGCACCATATGTGCAGTCTTGGATGAGCCCTGAACCCCTTGGCCACGGGGCCCCCAAATGCACGGGGCCCTAGGCAAATGCCTAGTTTGTCTATGCGGTTAGTCCTGCCTGGTCCTTGACTATGGGGAACTAATAGCATCCTTGACTTATAGGGTGAACTAACAGCATCCTTGACTTGGTGAACTAACAGCATCCTTGACTATAGGTGAACTAACAGCATCCTTGCTCAAGGTGAACTAATAGCAATCCTTGACTATAGGTGAACTACAACATCCTTGACTTAGGTGAACTAGCGCTTCCTTGTCTCAAAGGTGAACTAATAGCATCCTTGTCTCAAGGGAACTAATAGCATCTTGACTATAGTTGAACAACAAATTCCTTGACTATAGGTGAACTAACAGCATCCTTGTTATAGGTGAACTAACAGCATCCTTGTCCTCAAGGTGAAACTAATAGCATCCTTGGACTATAGGCGTGAACTAACAAACATCCTTGACTATAGGTGAAACTAACAGCATCCTTGACTATAGGTGAACCCAACAGCATCCTTGTCTCAAGGGGTGAAATTATAGCATCCCTATTGACTTAGGTGAACTAACAACATCCTTGACTAATAGGTGAAACTAACAGCTCTTGATATAGGTGAACTAACAGCATCCTGTAACTATAGGTGTGAACTAACAGCATTCATTGTTCAAGGTGAACTGCTCATATTGCTCACTTTGTATATCCTGTGAACTGCATTTCTATTGTGGTAGCACTTCAGAGCAGCTGTGAATACACAGTTTAAAGAATACTTTTCTCAGTGTATATACGCTTTTTTTTTCTACAGCCACTGCAATATTACTGGTAAAACAGTTGGAAGCCATGGAAACCTGGAGGGACCTTCACGCCCCTTCTTGCAACCTTACTTGACTGTTCAATCTTGCAACTTTGGCAACTCTCTGCCTCACACACCAACAAACACCTCAAAACTTTCCGTGATGTGTTCTCCTTCAGAACTTTCCTCCTTTATAAGTCGCCATTCTTTTATTTCTATAGTGAGTTATATGATGGTACTTTGTCATAATATCTTTGAATATATATAGAACACATTATAAATGATAATACTGAGCATATATTGAAAACTTCTCTGTAAATAATATTATAATGGGTATCACAGTTGCCGTCAGGGGGCTGGAGTCTCCAATCAGGTATTCTCGTGCAAAATGAAATACATGGGAAAATTGATCAATTTGGATTTTAAACTCTGTCATTATTTCTTTAACACAATATGAAGAACAGAAGTGCCAGACATGATCAAACATTGAACTCTCATACCACTGTTTATGTTGTTTTTATTAACACTTGGGCGTCTTCCCACCAAGGCAGAGTGGCCCCCCCGGAAAAACAAAAACTTTCATCATTCACTCCATCACTGCTGCCAGAGGCATGCCTACACTACAGTTTAAAACCTGCAACATTAACACCCTCCTCCTTCAGAGTGCCAAATACTGTACTTACCATCTCCAAGACTTAAGGATCACATTAGACAATAGTCTCAGATCTCTAGGTGTTTAATTATGGACCTAAGACATGTGATTGGTTTTATCAGTGGTTATTGTACAGATAAGTTGTCACCACAAACTATTGAAACGAATTATAATATTTATGTTAAATAAACGCTATTTCGCTTGTGAAGAAATTAGCAATGGTTTAAAAACATGTTTCATGCATTGCAAGCAACGAGACAAGATGAAAAATCCACAAATCCAGTGGATAACAACCTCAACTCAGTATGAAAAAGAGTATACTACTACACTAAACACATAATGGGGAAATCCCATATAGGCATTTATCATCTGTGAATCAACAGACAGTAAACAAAACTGTACACATAAACGTACTCCAAAAAAATGTGTACTTTTGATTGGAAACACATTCGGCACAGTATTGTAGTCAATACACATCAATGGAGGCACGTAAACAACGTGTTTCAATCAGCTGAAAAGATGCATCAAGTTGTTTAGTGACACAAGGGAGGAAAATGCTCACTGAAGAAGTGTTTTAAGCAGGGTATGCACATACAACATTATGCCCAAAATACTTTTGCTGAACAACATGAAGACTTCCACAGAATTAGGAAGTCAAACAAACAACAGCATTAATGTGAGAGATAAGTTTAAAGCAATGCACTCCCGATTAGCTCGGGTTGAGTTATCTAATAAATTACACAAAACCAATGTGTAACATTATTTGATCAGGCTCACAAAGGTCCTTCATAAGAAGAACAGTGTTGCAGAAACTAATAAACAACCCTATGCCAAAGTACAGTTAGATATTAGCTGGTTTTTTCCACAATTCTGGTAAACAGGACATATGACCTAGATAGAAATCACTGTTGGTCTAGGAAACAGGAAAAAAGACAGTAGAAGCTGTGGTAGTAGATGATTTGCCTTAAGTCTGTGCAGATCCAGGATAAAAAAGAAACAGTTGCAGCACTGAAAAGTGCAGCTTAGGTCAAGTTAGCGCTGTCTGACATACAGGACGGGCACAATTAGTCCAGTTAATTTAGTCATTGGAAGGGATTATGATCACTGTTTTGTGCAAAATATAGTAAGTAAACATCGATGTTTACTGTCTGCAACAGCAGGAGGCCACATGATATGTGGTCCCATTCCATCTCAAATTGGGAAAGAAGCTGATATTGATTCAGTGGAAAAAATGTACTAGTTACGAGAATAACCGCTGATCATGTAACAACAGCAAAAATTATCATTAACTGGGAAGAAATGAATGAACCAGTTGAGAAGTTTTGGGATATTTATATGGATGCGATAGGTATTGGATGTAATAAACCAATGCCCACAAGAGGTCATCTCAACCTGTATTCCCTGGAACGCAGGAGGGAGAGATTACATGATTATATACACCTGGAAAATCCTAGAGGGACTTGTACGAAACTTGCACCACGAGAACCACTCACTACGAAAGAAAAAGACTTGGCAGACGATGCATCATCCCCCCAATGAAAAGCAGGGGTGTCACTAGCACGTTTAAGAGACCATACATAAGTGTCAGGGGGCCCGAGAGATCTGTTCAACTGCTCCCAGCACACATAGGGGGATTTACCAACCAGACCCTGGCCAGTCTTCAAGCGGCACTGGACAAGCACCTAAAAGTCAGTTCCTGATCAGCCGGGCTGTGCTCGTACGTTGGTTTGCGAGCAGGCCAGCAGCAACAGCCTGGTTGACCAGCTCTGATCAACAGGAGCTGCGTCACAGACCGAGCGCTGGGGGCGTTGGACCCCGGAACTCTCTCAGGTAAACTCCAGGTATAAGATGGAACAGTATTGGGTAGGTAACCATGGAAATTAAATCCACCACATCTGCCTTGCAATTATTCGATTGGCTTTCGGGACAGATGAAATTCACAAAATACATGGCTCAGAAGAATCCAGAGCTACTGACTTGTCTTGATAATATCATACAAGAACAGGTTGGACAATAAATTTCATTAAGGAAATAGTCGAAGATAAGTTGAAGACAGGAAGCTCATTAGCGCCCCGCACCATGGAGTCAGAAAAAGATTGAAACCACTCCACAGCGTGTTGTATATAATTGCAGCGCACGTGCAAATAAGATGTAGCAAGTCTTAATGCCTACACGGCTGATAATTTTCCAAAGCTTTCTTAAGAGTAGAGGGAACTACAAGAAATAGAAAGAGATTATACTCGATTCTTGTGGTCTGAAAATCCACATGATCCTCAAATTCCCTTGGAAACTTATCATTTCAAATCAGTATTATTGGTGCAAAACATCCTCTCATTCTTACTAGAAGCTACTCTAAATACACAATTTGAAGAAATTGCTGAAAGTCCCTTCAAAGAAATCTTAAAGAAAGTTTCTATGTGGACATCTTCAAGGTACTGTGAATAAGAGGAGGATTTGAAATCCTTATACAGAGAAGCTAACAAAGGGAGATGAAAGAAGCAACCTAATATGCCTCTAAGGATGTGGAATATAATTCAAAGCAAACAATTAAGGGAACTTATCAAAGAGATTTCCTGAAACTGAAATTCTGATTGCAAACAATATGCTGGGACTTAATTGGGAACACCACAGGAAGACACTTTGAGTTCTTCAAAAGGATAAACAATAAATCATCGCAGTATTACTCCACTAAACGTAGTTTACTGTCAGAGGATTATCACAAATGTTTTGATCCTCTAGGACTCGTCTCACCAATTACCAATAAAAGGTAAAAATGTTTATGCAAGATGCATGGAAAATCAAAATTGGTGGGATGAGAACTTGGACTCTAGAAATGAGTCAAAGCAATGGATGAAATATCGCAATGGTTTAAACATCATCAATTAAATTTTCCAGACAAATAGGTCAAGAGGGAAAACAAACGTACACATTAATGTGTTCTGTGATGCGGCAACAGCGGTTTGGCGCACTGTTACCGCTTACATGAGTAATGCTTGAAGGAAGTACACTAATTATTCCAAGGCCAGGGTAGCACCCTTGAAGGCAGAACAGATACCACCAATTGGAACTGACAGCATCTATGTAGGTTCAAAATTAGCTGTCTATTCTAACAAAGTACTTGATCATTCACTGATTAAAAAAAAACGTCACCTGATCTGGAGTGATAATGAGGCAGTTCTCAGTTGGTTAAAGAAAAATAAGAGTAAGTTGGTCTATGAACGAACAGATAGAAGAAATAAAAGAGATGCAGAGAGATTATCTCTTTCTCCACGTCTCTACCAAGAGAATCAGCTGACATGTTTTGTCACGTGGTGTCCCACTCAAGAAATTAGTGGATAATAAATTATGGGCTCACGGACCGGAAACTGGCTCTCTATGAACAATAACTGGCCCTCAGCAAAAAGCTCATATTATGCCAGAGTAACAGTCTGCTTGAACACAGCAGAAATGTTGTGTAAATACTGCAGACACAACATGAAATAAGTCATTGATGGATCTAAATAGCTCATATTTAGGTAAACTCTTAAAAGTTACAGCTCTTGTCTTTAATTCTTAAAGGAATAAAAACCTAATTAATGAATATCTTGAACCATTAAATACTGGTGACTAATACAGAAAGATGTTTTCTCTACAGATATAAATTTCCTAGAAACGCAGATAAATCCCCAAAAGACTTGTCATGATTAATTCTTTAGGACTTTATCTCGACTCAGAAAAGATTATAAGATCTCGAGGAAGAATTCATAATTCTGCACTACCTAAAGAAAGCCATACATCCATATTGATCCCAAGAATCATTGGCTAATACAAAAAACTGATTGCCAATTTTTATGCAAAAAACGGCCCACGTAACGTGTTACATGGATGGGGTAGCTGAACACTTTGTCATATACGACAATCTACTGGATACCTCAAGGTCGACAAAACGTTATGATAAAACAAATAAAGGGACCTGTATTACTTGTCGTCACTATTGATTTGCGAGTTATATGTCCAGTATCCAGGTCCACTCCATATCCCTCTGAAAGAGTTTGTCATTTCACTCCATTGAGGTGACAGGTGTAGATTACACTGGGACAATAATTTTAACCAAAACAGTTGACAAAGTTCCCATCAAGGTTGTACATTCGTTTGTTACTTGTTGACTTACGACTAGAGCAGTACTCTAGAAGTAGCACCTGACATGTTGCCTGAAACCTTTATCAAATTATTCAGAAGGTTTGCAGCCAGAAGGACATGTCCCAGACTGATGATTTCAGATAATGCAACGAACTTTGTCTGCTGGTATGCTGCTTGTAGACGTAGCAGATCTTTGATCAACCAGAGATACAACAGATGCTGACTCACACAGTTGTCGTTGGAGATACATTCCTCCTAATTCTCCATGGCACGGCGGATTTTATGAAAGAATGATCGGCATTGTAACGTTGTTAAGGAAGGACTCTTTCATACGTTTCAAAGAAATCGACTTAGAAGAATTCCGTACCAGTTTGTGACTGAAATAGAAAATAGAGTCAACAACGACCTCTAATTTTGTTACCGTTGATCTGGGGACAATTTAGAAGTGTTAAGTCATCTCATTTACTCATGGCAGAAGGCTCGAACCTGTTCCTCCCATGAAAAAAATTTGAATAAAGTAATCATAGGGATCCTTGGATCTTGGGATCTGGATCTGATGACCAGTAGCTTTGGTAAGGATGGGTAAGGAAGAAGGATGGGTAAGGATGGAAATATTGAAAAAGGGTGGGAGGGGGGGGCGAGGTAGTGATTATAAATAGGTAAGTGCCCAACCACTTTGGTGCAATTTAAAAAGTGTATGTAAATTGATAAGGATTATTCTTTAGGGGTATAACACTAACCCATCAGAGTCACATAGATATAATAGTATATAACTACATGACTCTGAATTGGGAGTATTATACAAATTGAAATTGGCTTTTTTTATTTTTTTTTTTTTTTTTTTATTTTTTTTTTTTTGCGAGTTGCACAACGGTAATTATACTTCAGAAAGGCAATGATTTTTCTGACGTTTTATAATTTCGTGACAATAGCTTCTTTAATGGTGGTGTCCAACAATAGTCACTAGGATAATTTTACATTAGAAAGTTATTTAGATGTCTCCTAATTGGGGGCGATGATTTTCAGATACATAGAAGGGTTTGGTTGTATCCAAATCTTTTCATCAGGTAAGTTGCCTCAAAATCATGGGTCGAGGGTATATCAATCTTATGAATAAACGACGAACCCTTGTGGGGAGAGTAATTCTTTGAGTCTGTAAGGTGGAGTATTAATTGGTGTAATCGGTGGTATTTATCACTTGTATAGGATGTTCTCTATCGGGCATGTTAGTTCTAGCCAAATTATTTGTATAAAGTTGTTTCTTTTTTAGGGTGTCAAGGCGTACATTTATGGCAGTAATATCTTGTTTGGTGTGTGTAAATCTGCCATTTTAACTCTGGCTCTCCTCCTGGTATCGGTAATAAAGCGAAGAGCTCTATTCTGGGACCTTTGATAAACCGTAGCATGTGGTCTTTGTTGTTAATGACATTGGGACACAAGGGTATTCGAGTATAGGTCTTATTATCATTTTATACAGGATGTTTTTTTTGACATGTTGAGGAGCTTGATTGAATCGAAAGAGTCAGTAAGACCAGCTTTGGCTCTGTGTTGATCTTTTTAGTTACATGAGATGTTGAGTGGGCAAGCCTGTCTATTTCATATCCAAGATCTTGTTAGGGTTTCTATTGGTACAGTGTGTACCTCTGATGGAGATACCCCCCTTTATCTTCGATGGTTGAGCAATACATCCTATCGTGCTAACAAGAAACTTGTCGGATTAGTCGTAATTCTCCCATTTCTTCTCCCATTTAGATGTTCGACGAAGTTCAATATTTATTTTTTCTATGAACGGACTCTCTCATACTTGTATTTTCTGTTACTGGAGTTGATGAGACGACATGAACTAACATCATTTGCAAATGTTGTCACAATTGTGTCATTAAACTCTGGTGAGGAAGGTCAATTCACATAAATGTTAAACAGAAGTGGGACTGAGGACAAGGACCATGTGGGGACACCGCGTCGGTTATAAAAGGTTCTGTCGACTTGCCATGAAAGGTGGGAATGATTTTTCTTTGAGTTAGAAATTTAATTACTCTGAGAAAAGTCCAGTTATGGTCTGGAAGGTCAATGAGTTTGTATATCAGGCCATCATGCCATAGCTATCAAAAGCTTTAAGACCATTTGGGGCAATTAAGAGCAGATTCCCTGCTGTTTTAGACTTGCTACGGTTGTTCAAAAAAAATAACATTTATTGCATGGTTGGTACCTCTATGTGTATTCTAAAGCCAAATTGTTTTTCAGTAAACAAGTGATCCTACTTATTTCGAACGTGCAACTCAGACATAAATTCAAACACCTGATAAAGTGATTGAATGTTGGAGAAATTTTGGCGAGAAACTATCTCACTCATTGAGAGAACAACTTCTCTGGAGCTGGTGTTCCTGAAAATCATAAGTCTTAAGACCTGGTGACATAGTGATTATTAACAATGATGTCCGACCGGTCCCAATGGCACTTGAATAAAATTCGTGGCCATTTTATATCCTGCTGCAAAATGGAATCTCAGGACAGTTGATGTTGTAAGCAAAGGTGTAGTGAATAAGCGGTGACAATAAATTAAACTAGGCCGTTAGAATTACACAGTGTTGAAAATAATAAAAATTAGTGATTCTCCAGAAACCACACAGGACTAAAGCTGTTCAGAAAAAACATACAGCAGTGTGGCGAGTGAGGAAATCAATTAATGTTAAGTGATGAATAGTTACCCTGCAGTGAACCTCTGCCGCCCCAGTGTGGTGAATTTCTCCAGGAGGGGGGTATCAGCCCCCTTTCAGTTCCCTTTCACCCACTGAGGGGCCCAGCCCTCTCAGAAGGGGCAAGCATCTTGTTTTACTGCTTACAGCGAGTAATTGATCCCAGATGCAGTACCAGTATGACGGACGTGGCTCGACACTCCTTTGTGGTCAGTGTTGCAGTGTAGTTTAATAAAAGACAGTCATCTCTTACCTTAGCAGGTCAATTAAGGAAAATCCTCTCCACCTTTATACCATGGTAAGATAGTGTACATTTGTTGAACCCCCATATGCTTAAGACAGCAGGATTCGCATTTGCTTTGCTTCATGGAGGAAGTGGAAGGGAAGCAAAAAGTACTGGTCAGCTTTTCCTTTATGTAGCTAGGGCAGTGATGGTGTAGGAGGCTGTGGCATCTTCAGATTACTTTTGACTCTAATGAGAGTAACATTGATGCCAGGATAACCAACAAAAAGAAACACTGATCCATGCATTAGTGTGAAACAAAGTGTCTAACAAACACAAATAAACACTTAAGAGAAGTCGTGATCAGCTTCTTCAGTGATAGAGTGTGAACAATAAAGATAAATCTTGTGTAAACATAGTGTACAGTGTGCGTATTCCTGACTATGGAAGACGTGGACATCAAGACAACTTTAGCTTCTATCAAGTCACCGATACCTGTCGAAGGTGTGAAGACACCATAGCTCACCCTACTAAGAGCAAGGTAGGTTACGAAAAAAAAAATTTCTCTTGAAGTACAGGGGGACTTGCGCAGTTCTTGAGTTGCAAGGGGAGTTTGTAAAATCAACCTATAGTCGGCAGGAGGTATGGACTTTGAGTCCACACAGTAGTTATGTCAGCCATCAGTGAATGAAATATGCTGAATAACACCCCCCTTGGGGTAATTTATTGTTACTTAAATGTGATCTATTACAGACCGTTGAGAGATGATCATGACAACATTCAAGACCTCGTCTGCCAGGGGTGGCTGTGTAGATGATTTGCTGTTTCTATCAGCTAAGTATTCGCTATATTTAACTATATCTTAACTGGTAGCATTTTCTCAACAAATTGGAGATTTTTTGAAGTTAATATTGAGTATTGAGTGTCTTAGTCTACGAGTGAGTAGTGGTTTTGAGAAGTCTTAAATTGATTTTCAGACTGGGTTTACTTTAGTATTTTCTGGTAATTGAATTCTAATTTTTGGGGCCCTTTATGTGCAGAGTTTTTTACAAAGCAATATGGACATGGGGTCATCAAAAAGAGATCTGTGACTTATGTTATGGTCCTGTGACCTGTTAAGGTGGTGAGGAGAAGAAGTTTGAGTAGAGGGTTTATGTTTGCGTGTATTATTCTGTGTATGTAGCAGGCACATAAATATATTTATGGTGGAGCAGATTTAGACTTGAATATTGGTGGATATGCTGTCAGGAGTGGGGAATTTGTTATCTTTGACTGCAGCCTTTTACTGGGTTTTAGTGGTTTAGGTGAATTTAATGTTGTTGATCCCCATGCACATATTCCATATGTGAGATAAGTGTAAGATGAGCGAATGATTTACAGGGCAAGAGTGATTGTGGAACATAGTACCATATCCTTTGGTAGTATGCTATGTCCAGAGATTTTCTTGGAAATTTTTTTGTTTTGTGTCTGCAGTTTGAGGCTGCTGTCAAGGTGCATTCTAGAATTTTCCCTCTTTGAGTCTTGTGCTGGTTAATCCATTTAGTGTTAAGTGGAACTTTACAGCTCTGTTTCAAACTGAATGAAATAGTTTTGTCAGTATTTAGGGTAAGTTTATTATTCATATCCAGGTATATTTTCTGCAATTCGGCAGTGACAGTGTTGGTGACTATGATGGGTTTGGGTTTAGAGAAGACATATGTAGTGTCATCTGTAAATAAAACATGGGTAGGTTAGAGTAGCTGGAATGCATTCTATAGGTCATTGATTGTAGATAAGAAAAAAGGGGGGAGGGGTCCAAGGACACTTCCTGTGGGGGACCTACTGTGATTGGTTGAGTGCAAGTGTTGGAAACCATTTGTTGTACACATATTGGTTCTGTTTACTAAGGGATGACTTTAGATAGTTGAGGAGTGGCCTTTATACCAATAGTGCATTAATTTAATGTGCAATCAGTCAGGGTCGACGGTATCAAAAATTTACATAAATCAATGAAAAATTTCCAGCAGGACTTTTCTTTCTTTTCGAGAGCTGTATATATTAGTTCTAGCATGTGTTATAATAGTCATTTGTGCTTTTATATTCTGAATCCAAACTGACAGGGGTTTAGTATGTTGTGTGGGGGAGGGGGGGGGAGGTTAGAAATAGATCTGTCTATGAATTAATCTTTCAAAGATTTAGAGAGCCAGTGGTAAGTTCGATATTGGTCTATAGCTATTCAGTCCACTTGGTCACTCTGTGGTTCGGGGGTGACCCTCGCTATTTTGAGAATTCTGGGAAAGTGGAGGATTCAATGGATTTGTTAAAGAGTGTTGCAATAATTGGTGACAGAAAATACTTGAGAAGCTTTTTGTAATAAAAAGTATGGAAGTTGTAATGTCTCCTGTCTTGTTTTAGGGTGTTGATGAAGAGCAAGATTTCTGTTGGGTTGGTTGAAGCTAGGAATAGTGTATTCGGAGTAGGTGTTATGAGGAAGTCTGATGGATGGGTTGTTTGAGCTAGGGATTTTGCTCGCTACTGGTTCTCTTCTATGGTGGGGAAGAAGAAACATTGAGTCTGGTTGCTATTTCAGTTGATGGAATTATTATTATAATCAAAAAGAAGCGCTAAGCCACAAGGACTATACAGTCAGTTGATGGAAGTAGGGGGTTTGTCTGATTTTGTTAATTTGTTTGTTTTTGTTTTTGGATAAATTTTTAGTTCCTAGATTTTCGATAGGGGGGGATTTTCCAGGGTCTTTTTTCATGTCACCTGTTATATTATGTAATCTGTTTTCATAATACAATTTTTTAGACCGTCTTATCAGACTGGTAAGGGTTGACGAGTAACATTTAGACTGGTTTTTAGCTATTTGACCCATTCTGTACTCTTTTCCATATTGGTGCTTTGTGTTAATGGATTT
>NC_069460.1:32801669-32969976 GCF_026875155.1 Cherax quadricarinatus | reverse complement strand
CCCCCCCGTGTCCATGCTCCTCTCCATGGAGGAAAAGGCTCGGATAGGGGCTTCTTGCAGTTTTTGAGAACACGAGTTCCATGATCTGGCCCTGGGGCAGGTGCAGGGGCATGTCATTTATCGCCTGTTCGAAGTCATTTGACGTCAGGATAACATGGGAAAGGCTTGTTTTAATCAAATTTTGGGGGCACTCTCATAATAGGGGTAAACATGAGGAAATTAAATTTTCATCGGTACAAAAAAAATTTTGGGCCCCACAAATAAAGGCGAAACACCAACCCCAAAGCCCTGGGAGTGATTATGTGGGAGGATCTCCCCTTTAAAGGGGACCATAACTTTGTATAAATGCATCTGCTAGAAAAATGACAGGATGGATAATAAAACCCTTTAAAAAACTAGGGAGGCCAAGCCCATGAGACCCCTTTCAGGCACTTGTTCTATCTAGGGGGAATAGGGCTGCATCTAACAGACCTTTCAAGGAGGTGAAATTGCCGACCTAGAAAATGTACAAGAACTTTCATGGCGCGCATAACGGAGATAAAACACCTAAATTCGGGGAGCGCTTGGGGGTTTTAAACCTGTATTCCCTGGAAAACGCAGGAGGGAGAGATAATATTATATACACCTGAAAATCCTAGAGGGACTGACCAAACTTGCACACAAAATCACCACAAAGAAAAAAAGATTTGGGCAAATCACCATCCCCCAGTGAAAAGCAGGGGTGTCACTAGCACGTTAAGAGACCATACAATAATGTCAGGGCCCGAGACTGTTCAATGCCTCCCAGCACACATAAGGGGGATTACCCAGACCCCTGGCAGCTTCAAGCTGGCCGGGGACAAGCCCCTAAAGTCAGTTCCTGACAGCCAGCTGTGGCTCTAGGGGTTTGCGTGGGCCAGCAGCAACAGCCTGGTTGATCAGGCGCTGATCCACCAGGAGGCCTGGTCACAGCCCGGGCCGGGGGGCATTGACCCCCGAAACTCCTCCAGGTAAACCCAGGGCCCACGCTGTCCGGAAAAAACTGCTGGAATCCGACGCTGCAAAAAGACTTGAGCCATCTGTGTACACGATGATGGATGAGAATGAGAGTGGAAGGGGTCAAAAAGAAGGGGAAGCCCAGTAGGCAGTTGGGCTTTCGAGCAAGGGGGTGAGAAAGAACAGACCTGAACAGCTGGGAAATTCCAGAAGGGTAGGGAAAAGTGAGTGCTACATGAAAATTAAAGGGGGGTAACGAAGGGAAAACAAAGCAAAAGTAGGTGAAGAGAGAAGGGACGGAGCAAACAGGGGCGGCGAACAAATAAAGAATGTATACTAATATCAGTGACCATTCTATAAATGGAAGGATTGCGGAGATCATGAGAGCGCACATAGTGGCGAAGGCAATGGGCATCACGGCAATCAGACAAGGATGGAACATTCGCTTCTGCATAGAGGCTCTCAACAGGGGAAGAGCAAAAAGCACCAAGGCATAAACGTAATCCTTGGTGATGGATAGGGTTAAGGCTAGAGAGAGTAGCAGGAGAGGCCGCTGAATAGATCTGGTCACCATAATCGAGTTTTGATAAAATGAGGGCTGAATGTAGGTGAAGGAGAGTTCAATGATCAGCTCCCCATGAAAGATGAGCAAGGGTTTTAAGAAGGTTCAGCCGGCTGTGACAAGTTGCCTTTAGAGAGGTAATGTGGGGTTTCCAGGATAACCTACGGTCAAAGAGAAGGCCTAGAAACCTGACTGTATCACGTTCAGGGATACGGGAGCCATAGAGGTACAAAGGATGATCGGAGATGACAGAGCGTCTAGTGAAAGTAATTTGGTGAGTTTTGGTACTGGAAAATTTAAACCCATGCATGGTGGTCCAATTGGAAACATGGTCAACCACATGCTGGAGAGAAACTGTAATGAGGTGACAGTCAGCGCCTGCACAAGCAATAGCGAAGTCATCTACATAGAGTGATGACCAAATATTGGATGGAAGACTAGAGGCCAAATCATTTATAGCAAGGAGAAAAAGTGTTGTGCTCAGAACACATCCCTGAGGGACACCTTCAGCTTGGACAAAGTCTGGG
This sequence comes from Cherax quadricarinatus, assembly GCF_026875155.1. Classification (NCBI taxonomy): domain Eukaryota; kingdom Metazoa; phylum Arthropoda; class Malacostraca; order Decapoda; family Parastacidae; genus Cherax; species Cherax quadricarinatus. The sequence continues at coordinate 32,967,912 of NC_069460.1, read as the reverse complement.
GAGAGCACATTATTGACTCGAAAACAGAAATGTCTGTCACTTAAAAAGTTCTTAAGGAAAGATGGTAGATTGCCTCGGAGGCTTAAGGAGTAGGCTTGGGCCAAAATATTATTCCTCCAAGTTGTGTCATATGCCTTCTCAAGGTCAAAAAATATGGCAATAACTGAGTGGTTATTCACAAAGGCATTACGAACATATGTATCCAAACGTAGTAAGGGGTCTATGGTAGAATTGGCCTATACGAAAGCCATATTGACGAGTGGAGAGACTGTTGTGTGTCTCTAAATACCATATTAAATGTCTATTTATCAGACGTTCCATCACTTTGCAAACTGCACTAGTAGAGCGATGGGACGATAATGGAGGCTTCATGTCCCGTAGTACCTGGTTTGCGGAAAGGGAGAACAATGGCAGATTTACACAGCTGTGGAAGAACTCCTTGTGACCAAATAAGATTGAAAAGCCTCCAACTGAGCCCACGGAAGTCACCGAGATTATAAAGTCACTTAAAAATAACTCAGGGAATCTGTCTCATGTCCCACCATTATTGTACAAGAGAGTGGCCCATGTCCTCTCGCATACTATCTCAATGCTTTTTAACAAGTCACTAGAAGCTAGCACCTTCCCGAAACTACTCAAGACGGCAAGGGTTACACCAATACATAAAGGTGGTGACCCTACAGATTTAAACAACTATAGGCCAATATCAAACTTACCATTGCTATCCAAAATCTTTGAGAAACTCGTGCGCAGGAGACTATATTCATTTATAACGTCACAAAACATACTCAAACCCCTGCCAATTTGGATTCAGGAAAAATAAAAGCACTAACGATGCAATTATAAAAATGCTAGATCTGCTTTACACAGCATTGGAAAATAAGGAATATCCACTAGGAATTTTTATTGACCTAAGAAAAGCTTTTGACACAGTAGACCACGGCATCCTACTCCACAAACTTGACCATTATGGTATAAGAGGCCATGCGCTTGCATATTTCAAATCTTACCTTACTAATAGGTATCAGTATGTCACCATTAAAGACACAGCATCAACAACACAGCCACTTGATACTGGAGTTCCACAGGGAAGTGTCCTTGGTCCCCTGCTCTTCCTCATATACATCAATGATCTTCCAAACGTATCTCGACACCTGAACCCCATTCTCGTTGCTGACGACACGCTTAGCATCCTCCCCTAACTGCAACCCTCCACCTTTTTAATGAGGACTGATAAAAATATCGACTTGGATGACAGCCAAAAAAATTTATTTTTAAGTTGAAAAAAACCTTACATTATTTTTGGTAGCAGAGCGGGAGAGCGAAAATTTAAACTTTAAGATCGAAAAACACTCAATTTCCAGGCAAATGGGGGAAAATTCCTGGGCCATACCTCGAAAACAACCTAACTTCAGCCCCCATACCCAACACATAACCAAAAAGTATCCAAAAACGTTGGGATCCTCCCAAAGTTTAATACACGTCCCGCAAACGCCCTTCTCACCTATACCATCATTTATATACCATCCCTCCCCTTCTACGTGTTTTGGGGTTCAACTGCAGCAACACACCTAAACCAAATAATAACCCAACAAAAAAGCCGCAGTAAAAATATCCTAAATCCATCCCGGGCAACACACACCCCCACTCTTCATAGACTAAATTTACTCCCTGTTCATCATCCCACATACTACTGTGAAAATCACATCCGGCCCTTTAAATTTTCCAATATTAACTTGCCCCTAAAATGCTTTTTTGACAGTTGTGCAGAACCCACGCACAAAACCAACCAAAAATCTTATGACATTCCCCGTGTTGACTAAACCTTTACAAAAATTCAATTCAATTCAATTCAATTCAAAGTTTATTCTCTTTAAAATACAATGTTAATTTTCGAATTTGGTTGTTGTGGGTTTACATGTGCTAAATAATGATTACAATGTACCACAAAGCCTAGCAGGCTGGCATTTTTGGTCAGACTTAGTTTAATTCTTATTTTTAAATATTTCAATTATGAGGAGGCATTTCGGGCAGATTTGTTTTAAAATTTTTTTATTTTTTAAAAAATTTTCAAATTAGAGGGAAGTTGGTATTGGCTAATGACTAAATACTATTTGTGAGTTTTTGCAATGTGAATGATTTTGTTTTGGCACAGACATAGTTTTCAGATTGGGGTATATGGATTCATAATTTTTTTAAATTTAGATTAATATTTCTGTTTTGGTCAAATGGGTGATGATGTAATGTGAACCCCCCAGGGGGTTTGGTAGTTAGTTGATAGGGTGTACAGGGAGTAAGATGTTTTCTAATGGGATTTTTAAGGTGATGAGTGTCTGCGTTCTAGAGTTTCAGGTAGGGGGTTCCGATTTTTGGGGCCCTTTTACATACATTTTAATTTTTGTAAAGGTTTTGTCAGACATGGGGGAAAGTCGTAGAGATGTTGTGTTGGTTTATGCCTGTGGGTTTTTGTCACAACTATAAGAAAGCGTTTTTTTGGTCAAGGTTGATATGGAGTTTAAGGTCCTGAGAGCAGATTGCACGTAGTAAGTGGGGATGTACTGAACAGGGAGTAAGTTTAGATCTATGAAGGGGTGGGGGGGGGTTTTTGCCAGGATGGATTTATGATTATTCTTTTGCAGCTTTTTGTTGGGTTATTTTTGGTTTTAGGTGGGGTTGCTGCATTTGATCCCCAAACAAATAGCTAGGTGGGTAGGATATAAAAGTGAAGGGTATAGTGTAAAAGGGGGCATTTTTGGGGCACGAGTTCATATTTGGAGGATCCCAACTTTTTGGGATACTTTTTTGGTTATGTGGGGTATGGGTGCGAAATTCGGTTTTTGTCAAGGAAATAGGCCTAGAATTTGCCCCATTTGTCTGGTAATTAGAGGGGTTTGGATCAAATTTTAATTTGGCATCTCCTGCTCTGCTACCAAAACATAATTAGTAGGTTTTGTCAGTGTTAACCCTAAGTTTATTGTGTATCCAATCGTTTTTTTGATCACTCCTCGTTAACAATGGTGTTGGGGGTGGCAAGATTGGGTAAAGAGATGCATAAGTCTGTCGCCAAAGAAAGGGTTTTCAGGTTTTGGGATACTTTGGGAAAGTCATTGATGTATATGGGAAAGCGGGGGCCAAGGACATTTCCCCTCGGAACTCCAGTATCAAGTGGCCGTGTTCTGATGCTTTTACCTGAGTTCCCGGAGAGAGTTCCGGGGGTCAACCCCCCCCGGGGCCCGGTTTTTAAATGGGACATACTGTTTCCCTTTTAAAGGAAGATTTGAAATAAGCAAGCGCATGGCCTCTTATACCATAATGGTAAAGTTTGGGGAGTAGGATGTCGGGGTCTACTTTTTCAAAAGTTTTTTTTAGGTCAAAAAAAATTTCCTAGGGGATATTCCTTTTTCCCAAATGCGTGAAAAGAATAAAATTTTTTATGAGGGGATTTAGTGCTTTTTTTTTCCCTGAATCCAAATGGCAGGGTTGAGTTGTTTTGGTTTTTTTAAAAATGAATTAGTCTCTTGCAGAGTTTCCAAAGATTTTGGATGCAAGGTAAGTTTGATATTGCCTATTTGTTTAATCTGTAGGTCACCCCTTATGTATTGGTGTAACCCTTGCCATCTTGAGTTTTTCGGAAGGTACTATTTCTATGACTTGTTAAAAAGTAAAAAATAGCATGCAAAGATATGGGCCCTCGCTTATACAGAAATGGTGGGACATTGACAGTTTTCCCTATTGTTTTTAAGTGACTTTATAATCTCGGTGCTTCCGAGGGCTCATTTGGGTGCAAATAAAGGGAAATTTTGGAAAATTTCCAATCAAGGTAGCCCCCGGCAGGGCTTGTATGTGGGTTTTTATTGGCGAGATTAGTCCTTTGGTTGGAAAAGTCTTTTTTTTGTTAGCTGTGCAGGGGGATGTAGGGGTGTTTCATTGGTTTAGTTAGGACAATATTCTTGTTTTTTCAGTTTGTGGGTCCCTAGAATCTAAGGATTTTTTCCCAGGTCTTTTTTATATCCCCTATGTCTGTGAATCTACTGGAGTAGTAAGCTTTTTGGCTTTTTTTATTACTTTGGGAGAACGATGAATAGTTTTTAAAAAATCTTTGTGTTTTAACCCCTGTCTATATTGCTTTTCATATTGGTGTTTCTTGTCAAGGGTTTTTTCAGAATGGTACTGGTTAGCCATGGGCAACCAAGCCGTTTTTTTGTGATCTTTTTTTCTTTTTATAGGACAATTTTTGTTGTTAGCAAAGAAATTTTTTGTTAAAAAAAATTTTCTTCCAGTCATAAATACCTTGGGCCCTTGAAGAATTCTGTAGGCCAGCCCCCAACAATCTCAGGTCAGCTGTGAACTTCCTATTGAGGCCTGTCAGGGAGCTAAATGAGACTTTGTTAAATTCAAGTGGGGGTTTTACTAATGTTTCAGGAGGAAGGTAGGGGAGGGTCTGTAGTGCTATCTTGATTATCCCTCATTTAAGGGGGCTAGTAATTGGTCCCTATTGGTCTATTATGGTTGCACTTTTCTCAGTTGGGTGGTGGGGTTTTGTTTTTTGTTGGTATAGAAGTGTGGTTTTCAATTGTTATGAAAACAGTTCGGCTATATCTAGTAAGCCAAGGTTGATGTTGAAGTCTCCAGTAAAGAAGGTGGGGTTATTTATTTTCTGTTTTTTTTTATGATTTAAATTTTTCACTGAAATTTGGGATGTTTGTGTGAGGGATCCGGTAAATGGCACCCATTGGGTTTTAGGGTTTAAGGTTTTTTACAGTAAAAAATTAGCAAAAATTATTCCCCTATTCATCACTAAGCAAGTGGTGCTAATAAAGATAATTGGTTAGGTAAAAAGTTGCAATACCCCCCCCAACTTGGTTTGGGCTGCAGTTGTGAATTGCTGTGTATCCTGGTAGAGGGTAGATATTAAATTTGTCCTGCTTAAGCCCGGTCTAGAAAAAAAAAAGCAGGAGAAGGGGGTTTTTTTATGATTTTAAGGAGTGCCAGGAGGTCTCATGGGGGGGGGGGGGGGGGGGGGGGGGGGGGGGGGGGGGTGGCTTGCTAAGGATATTTTAGGTTGATTGGGGTTAGATTTGGAGGTTTTGAAGGGCTGTTTTTCTGTTTTAAAAAAAAGGTTATTTATACCCTTTTTTTTTTTTTTTTTGGGTTGGTTTTGGGGTTTGTTGGGGGGAATTTTTAATAAATCAATTTTTTGGTATTAGGTTATATATCCTTTAAATTGTGGTTAGTTCTGGAAATAAAACTAGGGTTAAAAGTTTAAAAAAAAATTTTAAAAAAGCAAAGTATTGTAATTGATTGGTCTATATAATGATTTTTTGGGTCAGTTTTGGCTGAAGAACTAAGTACAACTAGTTACTAAAAATATAAAAATACAAATTAAAATAGACCCCTCTTCCCCGTAATTGCACTAGGTCTAATATAAGAATTTGGTTTTTTGACAAAAAGTAAACTAGTTTTATCTAATTTATAAAAAAAGGCACAAAACTCTCAATTGTAAAATTTCACAAGGGGCTTATTTAATTTTTTACAAAAAGTAAAAAACTTTTTAGGGGTTTTTAATTTTTAAAAAAAAAAAAAAAAAAAAAAAAAAAAAAAAAAAAAAAAAAAAAGGCAATAATTGGGTTTTTCAAGATTGGTAAACAGAATTTTAAAATTGAAATAAAATACATTAAAAAGTAAAAAAAAAAAAAAAAAAAAAAAAAAATAAAAAAAAAAAAAAAAAAAAAAAGGCAATGATTTTTTAAATGAGGGAAGATTGAGACAAAAGGATTATAAAAAAATAAAATGGGAAAAATAAGGGGAATGAAAAAAAGGGGTAATTTGGGAATAAAAAAATTTAAGGGAAAAAGGGGGGAAATTATTTAAAAAAAAAACAAAAATTGGGGGGTAAATTTTAAGGGAAAAATTTTAAATTAAAAAAAGGGATTGGGTATTGCCTTATGATTTTATAGGCCCCCTTAGGAGTTTAAATTTTTAAGATGGAACCCCATGGGTGTTTTTAAGGATTTTTATTCAAAAGACTGGGGTTTTTGGGCTTTGGAAAACTACCATAAAAGGTTTTGGGGTTTGTTTTGGGGCACCATTAGAAAAAATTTTTTAAAAAATGTGTTTTTTGGGGGTTTTTTATTGGAATTTTAAACCCGTTTTTTTACCTGCTTGGAATGTTTTAAATCCTTTGGGTTCCCGTAGAAGGGGAAGGGGTTTTCCTTTCCAAAGGGGGGTTCCTGGGTTTTTTTCGTGGGGGGGTTTTTTTCCCCTGGTTAACTTAAAAACAGCGTAGATAGTTTTTTTGTCATTATGGTCCCCTTGGAAGTTTTGGGTTTACATTGGCAAGTTGTTGGTTCCACTTTTTGATCTTTTTTCCTCTGGGGGTTTTTGGGAGTAAGTGGGTGACTTGGTCTTTTGAGTGTTGATGGTGTCTAGGGACGGGGTTTTGGGGGTTGCTTTGTTGTTCCAGAGTGTCTAGTTTATGTTCTAGAGCAGATCTTGTTGAGGTAATCTGCATTGCTACTTTTAGTTCCCGCATTTCTTTAGTTGTCGGGGGACGTTTTGGGTTTTGAAACGAAGGATTTTTCATTTTTGGGCGGGGGATCTTCTTGACATCAAAAAACTGGAAGGAGTTTTCTTTGGGTGTGACGGGGGCCATGTTTGTTGTTGTTGTCGTGTGTTTGGTGGTGGGCGGTGGGTGATGAGGGTTGTGTCCTGGCTGCCAGTACCACAATTTTTTCCTGTGTTTTTACTGCTCTCACCTTTGATGTTAGGAGTCCTTAGCTGGTTACTGGATCTTTTTTTATTGTTCTGACCCTTGTCCATTGGCTGTGGTTTTGGGGTGAATATGGCGATGGGTGAATGTTGTGGAGTATCATTTCAGTGGCAGCGGGGTAGGAGGTGGTAGTACGATCCTATTAGTTGGTAATTTGTGAACTTTTGGGTGATTTCTGCAGTTGATTTATATCATTCTGGGTTTTCCACACATGTTAGTGTTATGGGGGTCTTGATTAGGTCATCACTGGGCTGCTGGGAACCTCAGGTAGAAGAAAAATAGAGGACAAGGTTCGTGTTGCCGCTGCCGCTCCGCTGGGGGGAAAGTATGTCAAAGGCCCTAAAATCTGGAACACCCTACCTGAAATTTCCAAAACTGCAGACACATTCATCACCTTCAAAACTACCATCAGAAAAAACATCTTATTCCCTGATACAACCCTGTCCAACTAATAATACGAATACCACCTGGTGGTTCACACTTACACTCACTCACCCATTTGACCATAAACAGAAATATCAATCTCAATCTCGAAATAATGAATCTTAACTAGTCAAAAGTTGGCCTGTGATACTCCAATACTGAAACTATGTATAGTGCCAAAACAAAAGCATTCACATTGCAAACTCACAACTAGTATTTAGTCACTTAGCCATAATACCAACTTATCTCAAAAATTCTGAACATTTTAAACCCAAGATTTAATATAAGTCTGCCCGAAATGCTAGCCATGCTAGGGTTCTAGTGGTACACTCTGTAATTATTATTTTATACATGTAAAAACACAATAACCAAATTCTGTAACTAGCCCTTGTAATACTTATTGGAGAATAAATTTGAACTGAATTGAATTGAAAGAGGACTGCAAGGGCTGATTTATATAAATGTTTTAACATACGAATATGAATATCGTCGGGCCCAGCTGTCGATGATCAGCAAGCTGATAGTGTTGCCTCCAGTTCTCGAAGTGTAAAAGGCACATTATACGGTTCTTCTCTGAGAGAAGAAAAAGAAAAATCCAAGGGTGCTAACTCTCTGGCAGACTTTGAGGAAAGAAACGAGGGGCAGAGATGGAGCCCCAGAGAAATACGGACCAGACGATTGCCAATTTCAATGGCAACATCTAGAGGGTTTGCTATATCAACATTGGCAACCTGCAGAACAGGAGCCAGGTCAGGGGAATATTTATCTCTCAGTTTCTGTACTTTTTTCCAGACTGCACTCATAGAGGAAGCAGAGGTGATGGTGGAGACAATCTCGCCAGCAAGTGTGTTTAGCATCATGGATGACACGGCGAGCGATCGCACACTTCTGCTTAAAATCAAGAAGTCTCTCAGTGGTTTTATTATACCGGTACCTGCCCCACGCAGCGTTTCTCAAACGTACTGCACGAGCACAAGCAGGAGACCACCAAGGCACACATTTCTGAGAATGCCTCCCCGAGGTTTGGGGTATAAAAATGAGAAACTGAGGACAAGAAGAGGTGTAAAAGCTCATCAATGGAGGACGAAGAAGGAACCTCACTAAAAACAGTTAGTTGTGAGTAAAGGTCCCAATTTGCCTGATCAAATTGCCAGTGTGGGATATGAAGAGGTGGTGAATATGAAGGGGAAGTAAGAATGATTGGAAAATGATCACTGTCATGTAAATCCAGGAGAACAGACCAAGTGAAGTCTAGTGCGGCGGAGGAAGAGCAGACTGAGAGATCGATGCAAGAGAGAGTATGAGTACGAGGATCAAAATGGGTGTGAGTACCTGTATTTAAAACATGGAAGGGATGGGAAGCAAGAAAAGCCTCTAGCTGAATGCCACGGGAATCACAGTCAGACCCCCCGAGAGGAAATGCTGGGCATTAAAATCGCCAAGTAACAGAAGTGGTGGTGGTAATGACGAAACAAGAAAGGCAATATCCGGAATAGATAATGCTCGAGTAAGTAAGTAAGTAAGTAAGTTTATTCAGGTATACACAAATACAGTTACATAGAATTATCATACATAGCAGCATATGTGTAGAGAACCTAGGATAACCCAAAAAAGTCAGACAGAGTGACTTATTTCCATTGGGGTCCTTTTACCTTATTATTATAATATAAAGGTTATAATATTTTCTTATTATTCTACAATGAAGATAACATCTTATTATCATACTAAAAAAGACTATCTACTACACGAGAGTCTTTAAGACTATCTACAATACGAGGGTCATTACTAAGAATAAGGTAAAATTTACACGTATGTTAGCTAAAAAATAGAAAATCATTCCCCTCCCTTTCTGTGCTACATTCATCAACACCTTTTGGCACTCTACTTGAACTGGTTCATGCTATGACTGGCTTTGACATGTGCGGGTAGTTCTGTTCCATTCCTTTATTGCTGTACAAAAAAAAGGTGTTTGACGCCTGGCCAATGAGTGTGGGTACTACAAATTGTGCTCTCTCCCCCTAGTACTATGATTGCTTTGGTTCCCAAACCCTTGACAAAATTGACGCAAGATATTCTGGACACTGTTTGTAAGCAATTTTATAAAGATGATTTAGCTTTTGTTGTTTACTCTGCTTCAACATTCAGCATATCCAACTGCTGTAATTCACCCTGGCCTACATTTTCTCTTGGCCCCCAGCCCCAGGATAATCTTACGATTTTTGTTCTGGGTGATTTGCAGTCTATCTTTCATTTTTTTTTGTAAAGGGGAAAGAGTCCCAAAGAAAGCAAGCATAATCCATATGGCTTTGTAAAAGGGCTAGACATAGGGTCCTGCAAGCCTCAGTAGGTAGACACTGTGCTTGGTCATACAGGAACTTCAGTCTGGCATTCGCTTTCTTTACTACACTGTTCCCTATCAATTCTCCTGACATGCATGGGTCAAAGGGGGATTCCCAGATATTTTACTGATGAAACCAAAGTGATGAGCTCCCCATTACACTGAACATTAAATTATTTACCCTTCTCAGTTTATGTTTCGTGCCAAAGAGAATGGCTTCAGTTTTCCCTAGGTGTAATGATAGTTTGTTTGTCTACTAACCATTTGCTGCAGGACTCCAGTTCCAGTGTTAAAACATTAGCAATATCTTGTGGGTCTTTACCTGTCACTAACAGAGCACTGTCATCTGCATACAGTAGGAGTTTGCACTTGACACTGATAGGCATATCATTGACATATTTTTTATTATTATTATAATCAAGGGGGAAGCACTAAACCCATGGGATTATACAGTGCTTGGGGAGGGATGGAAGGTATTCAGGTTTAACTCGGGGAACTGGAGCACAGATCCATTCCTAAATCAAGAGCCCTCACCAGCATCAAGGAACCTTCCTTGAGGGGAATCATTGACATAACATAAGAATAATAAGGGCCCCAGAATACTACCTTGGGAACTCCATATGTTAAGGGCAGGGTTCTGATTCCGTTTTGTTGATTTTGACTATTTGTCTCCTGTTGCTAAGGTAGGTCTTAAACCAGCCCTACAGAACCTGTACCGATAGCCTGAAGTTTTTTTACATAATATATTGTGGTTGACAGTATCGAAGGCCTTTGCAGGTCTAAGGTTACCATACCTATGAGGTTTTCCCCTTTGACATTTCAGTTCTCAGGTAATCCATCAATTATAAGGGAGGTGTCGGTTGAGTAGGATCTTCTAAAGGGCCCGATTGATAGCTATGGGAAATGCTGTTGTCATTAAGGTACTTAACTACTTGAGAATACACTGCCCTCTCCAGAATTTTAGATATTATACTGAGGTATACTAACAGGCCTATAGTTGTTTTACATCAGACCTATTATTTTCTTGAAGTTTGGAGTAACTCTGGCCTCCTTGAACCCCTCTGGTAGGGTATTAGTGGTGATTGATAGATTTAAATTTTGTGAGCAATAGGGACTGACAGTTCAGAAGCACCATCTTTTAGGAACTTAGACGGGATGTTTATCAGGGCCTGTGCTCTTAGTTGGGTTTAACCTGCTTAGTACTTTTTGAAAGAATCATGAGATACACTTACTAGTTGACAATGTTTAGGTTACCCCTTTTTTTGGTATAGTATGTTTGAAACTTATCAGAGTCTGTGTTAAAGGTATTTGATGCAGCTGGTAGTTTACTTACTAGTGTTGATGCAACAGATGTTGGTAGTAGGAATTAAAGCAATTTGCCACCTTTGATGTTTCGTGGGATACCTCATTATCGATAGTGAGTACTATGTTAGACCTATCTACTGGCTTATGGCTATATCCCAACTGTTTTAGTTGTTGCCAGAGCTTTCTGGGGTTATGCTTATACTCTTCAAATTTTTTAGCAATAGTGCTTTGCCTTTGCTCCTTTTAAAAAGTCTCTGTACTCTGTTCCCACCCTTTGGAATTCATTTAGTGCTGCAATATCCTGTATGTTTGCTTTAAATCTTTTTAGCAGCTGGTCTCTGAATTTCATATTATCTAATATCTCAGTAGTCATCCAGGGTTCATTCTTCGTTTAATCCTAACCTCTTTAACTGGTGCAATATTATCAAAGGGTGGTAGTGAACATTGTTTTGAATTTTTCCCAGGCATCGTTTACGTCCGTGCAACTTGTTATCTCTGTCCAGTCACAATTGTGTAGCCTATTTACCAGTGTTTCTTTACTGTAGTATCTGTTGACCTCATTTTATTGTCCTGTGTAGGCTTTTCTTTTCCCTAGTGATTTTCCTGGTGCAGTAATGATGAAATGATCACAAAAAACCTGTGGAATGATGCCTGACTGACTAATGTTCTCAGAGCGGTTACAAAGTATGTGGTCAATAGGGTGGCTGAGAACTGTGTGATCCTGGTTGTTGTATTAATTATTGAGTGAAGCTATTTAACCTAGAATTGCTTATACCTTTTGCATAGCCCGTTATTTTGCTGCTGAAAAAAGATATTGAAAACAGAAGGAGAAGGAGAGAGATACAAAGAACAGAGTGTATACCACCTATGCAAGTGGATATGTGCTGCTGTGTAATGCAGCAAAGTACGAACAAATAGCTGATGGTACGGAATATCAGTGCGTTGAAGAAGGCACTTTCGTTAAAGGTCCCCTCAAAAAAGGATCAGAAGAATACAATAAATTATAGCCTGAGATGGGATAGATAACGCCCGAGTGTAATTTTGGTTCTTGTAAGCAAACATCAACAGGTGGCCTGTGGCTAAAGCTCCGCTTCACACAATGGAGGGCCCGGGTTCGATTCCCGGGAGGTGGAAACATTTCGACACGTTTCCTTCACACTGTTGTCCTGTTCCACCTAGCAGCAAATAGGTACCTGGGTGTTAGTCGACGGTGTGGGTCGCATCCTGGGGACAAGTTAAGGACCCCAATGGAAATAAGTTAGACAGTCCTCGATGACCACTGACTTTCTTGGGGTTTTCCTGGGTGGCTAACCCTCCGGGGTTAAAAATCCGAACGATATCTTATCTTATCTTATCTGTCTGAAGCTCATCCTGATTTACCCGAGGGCCTTGTATATTCCACTGTAAATAGGCCAGATTGGGAACGATAAAGATACTAGAAATCCACAGGTAAGGTTACTTATGGACTAGAGGGGTTAGAAAAGTCCACATGTGGTGGCAGGGAAAATGTTCAAGCAGCAAGGAACGGTGTGCTGTGAAGAAAGGACGCACAGATGGAGAACAGGAAATAGAAGGAACTGAGGGTGATCAGTGTCCAGTGATGGTTTGATTTCTGCAATATATTCAGAGATTGCTTCAAGTGTTTTTTAGAGTTCAGAGATGTCGTATGGAGACAATATTGGAGATGGAAGGAGGAGGAGTTTGAGCAAAGATCAAAACTGTAATGGACTGTACCAAGGTGGGGGGGGGGCAAAAGGGTGGAGGGAACTGGTGAAGTGTGGGAGGGGACAGAAGAGGCAGAAACCTGGGAGGTGGCAGAAGAGGAAGAAACTTGGGAGGGGACAGGGGAGGAAGGCACAGTATGAGGAGGATGAACCTCCACACTTGTAACAGAGCCAGTGAAAGGGAAGATCCAGGAACAGAGACCGGGAAGGTAAAATGTGGAGGTGGATGAAGGGAAGGAGGGGTTAAAGGAGATTTTTTGGACTTCTGAGAAGTAGAGGGACAACTGGGAGGAGGTGTCGTACGAGGTCTTATTGATACCGGGGTTTGTGAGGGAGAACACGAAGAAGTGAGAACAGACTGAGGTGTTGAAGTTTGGGACGTCTGAGCCCAGGACAGCAAAAAGAATTAGATACAGGAGTGACTATGGGACTGGCAACCGCAGAGGAGGCTGCAGAAGATGGGACCCCAGAAGTGAGGGGACGTTTTGAAACACGAGAATAAGAAACACGGGGTAGTCTCCCTTGGAAGTGGAGATAAGAAACTGCCATAGCATAAGGGAGACCTTCTGCCTCTTTGAGGCAACGAATTTCCCGCTCATTTAAGTAGATGTGGCAACGGCAAGAGTACAAAGGGTGACAATTAAGGCAAGAGGGAGGTCGACTGCAAGACGTATTAGAATGGTCATCAGCACCACAGACTGGGCAATCAGCTTATATATATGCAATATTTTGTGCTGGGAGGGCCAAATCGCCAGCAATATCAACACTATTGCGGTGTAGGGATCACTTTCAGAAACTTGTAACCGATGTCCTGCTACATAAACAAAGAATGGGAGTTTCATGGCTGTCAAGAGTTAAATTGAGCCACAATTGCAAGGGTATCCGTCGTCCACCCCTCAGGCAGGAAGAACATAAGTGTCTACCTAGAAATTGAGGGAGATCTTGGAGTTCGCAGCTGTTCGAGAATGTCCACTGCCAACACATGTCTGGAAATTCTGTTGACATATGGTATAGGGCCAGAATAACAGTACCACTACAGAAAATGAGGAATGATGTTTTTCGACAGTGATTAGGAAGAGATCTATATGTGGAAAGACTGAGAAAGATCATGAGCTAGGTAAGCATTTTCTGGACTGCGAAGAATGCGCGTACCACTCTTAGAGCATGAAGAAAATCACTAACAACATGAGCGTAGGAGAGCGCTTGCCAATACTAGACTGAAAGATAGGCAGTAGTAGAAGTCAGTCATAAAGTAAAGAATTTAGTCCATTGTGTGGTCCGAAAACTGAATGTGGAGAGGGAGTGCATGAGACGTGTAGTCTTTTCTCTGAGTAAGTAACAAAAAAAAGGGGGGCAAACAATACCGTGACTGTAAAGATACACAAAAAACCCCGCACATAAAAGAGAGAAGCTTACCAAACGACGATTTCGGTCCGACTTGACCCATTTACCAAAGTCACAACTAACCAGGAGAGTGGAGCAGAACGGCTATATATAGGCCAGGAAAGAGGGTGGATAGTATAGTACAAATGGTATATAATACCAACAAGATGAATATTAAGACACATGCGCAACACCCGGGGCATCCCTACATAGACGTATTCGCCATCCAGTGGCTGGCCTGGAGGCTAAAGGTCCCAACAAAGACAACCAGACACACGCACATGTGTCTTAATTTCATCAGTAGTAGTAGTAGAAGTAAAGAGGTAGTAGTAGCGGTAGTGGCAGAAAGTGGGGAAAAAGGAGGAAGAGGCCAGTCAAATACAAGGAAGGGGAGCACTGCAAGAGAGCTATGTGCCCACTGAGGGAGAGCAAAAAAAAAAGTGCACAGAGGTGTGTGAAAGGGGAAGTGGTGAAGAATAATGAAGAAGTAATGAAACAGAAACATGAGACAGAAGAGAGAAAGACAACCCAGAGGAGAAAAGGAAAGTAGGAAAGGGAAGAGGGAGAAGAAGAAAAGTAGAATAAAAGAAAAAATAAGGATCAAGGTTAATCACGGGTGTTCTGAGTTTGGAGCATTTTACAATGTAGTGTGAGAGGAAGGCATCTACCGAGACGAATCCAGGGCTAAGATACATACAAGAAAGATGTGTATTAGAGAAGGATTCAACTAGACTGCGACAGTTCGAGTTGGAAGTAGGGAATACAGTTTTAGCAGAAGACCAGTCAATATGATGGCTATGATCTCTGACAGAGCGAGAAAAGAGCATTGTAGTGTTTGCAAGCCTAACACTATTTTGTGCTCCCTAAGTCGTCAGAAAGAGATCGACCTGTTTCTTTTCTTCTCGCGAAGTATGAAGAGGACAGGAGGAGCGAAGAAATAGAGTAGACAACCATGACATCTGTAGAGGAGGAGAGGTATGAACGAGATAGTGCGTAAGAGTGTTAGGATCCTGGCAGAAGGTAAGGCTTTGATGGTCTAAGGGCGGAGATAAATATATAGATTAGAAAGACCGGAAATGTAGGGGAATGCATAGATAGAAGAGTTTCCCAGAGTAGAAGAGTTTTTGGTGAGAGAAGAAATTGTTTGCATTTAGCTCGTGAGAGGGCAGAGTCTAATGAAAATGGGAAGGGTAGCCAATACGGGAAAACAATATGAAGAGTGGAAATTTCTGCTGGAAGGAACTGAGGATCACAAATGGGGAGGGCAGGAGAAAGAGGGAGATAAGAACACTTTTCTATGACAGGGGAACATGATATGAAAGTATTGAATGTACATGCCACTGATGCATGAAGGTTTTCAAGTAAACGGAAAAGGAAAAACCTGTAGCTGAGTGGTGGACATGGACATCAAGGAAAGGAAGCAAGGAATTTAGATTCCCATTCAACTTTAAACTTAATGAAGGGGCAAGAATATTAAGAGCTTCAAGAAAAGGTTGGAAGAGACTGGAGTCATGAGGCCCACAGAATCAAAGATGACATCCACATAGCGTAGCCAGAGTGAAGGATGCACATCGAGGTTAGGAAGAAGAACAGTCTCGAGTAAAAAAATTCCATGTAAAGATTCAGCAAGGACATAGGAGAGAGAGGAGAGCCCATAGTGACACAAAGAGCAAGGGAAGGTAACGAAGTAACATCATCAGGAGATTGTCACTGGCGTTTAGAAGTGGGTACCAGAGTTTGGTCCGACTTGGGACGGGCAGACTATTCGAAAATCGCCGCACATAGAGGGAGAGGCCGGAATGCATAGTCAAAGGAGAGCGGAGGTCAGACAAATCGGAGTCAGTCAAAACCCCCCGGCACCTGAAGCGGGTGCGAAATCAGCACCAGCAAGAGGTACAGGGCCTTAATAGTGTCGTGAAGATGCCAAAAGACGAAGGTAGGTCAGAAACGGGGTGCGGTAAACAATAATGGGCCCGGGGAACGAGGTCATGATAGGGGCCCCATAGCTCGTTTACTTCATTTCTTTTTGTTTTTATAAGAAAATAAAAGAAAGAAGAAAAAATAAAAATAAAAAAAAAAGAAATAAAAAAGGGGGGGACCGAGGAGGGATAGTTCCTAGCAGGAATGAAAGGCCAGAATCTTTCCTCTGTGCTCAATAGGACTCCAGCACTGCAAGTAGCGCAGAATGCAGGCATGGAACCCGTGCATAACCCTAACCCTTCATGCCAGTAAACCAGCAATCCAGGATAGCAACCTCAACATCTGCCGAGCTACTCAGTAACAAAAGAGAGGGCGGCCAGATATCCGCCACAAAGCTTACCTCCTTCGGCACCAACCCAGAATCTGAAAGGTGCATCTCCAGAGATCCACCTGTTACCCGAAAGACCACCCGGGATAACGGAGAGGGAGCGTAACATCCCCAGTCAACCAGAATCCACTAGCAAACTACGCCAACCCCAAGTAACCTCAAACGGAAATGGGATGGACCCCACCAGTACCCTTTCCCTACTCTAGGAACTACAGCGCCGTGGAAAATCCCAAAGGGCAAAAAGAGGAAGGGTAAAAGGGAGGATGGGGGAGGAGAGGAGGAGGAAAGGAAAAAGGGGAGAATGGATAGGGAAGTGGGGATTGGGGTAAATTAAGGTTTCGGTCAGAGGAAGGAACTGGCAGGTCCTAATTCTCAGACCAAGAACCTCATCACCACAGAACCAAGGAGCCCCCTTTGAAGAGGTGCAATGTGTATTATTATAGAAACAATAGTATAAAACAACTTTTTTTTTATTGTAGGAATTGTTAAACAGCTTTGTAAAAACTATAATGGATAATGTTTGTATGCAGTTAATGAGCTGAATACAATGAGTGGATATAATGCATTACACATTATATTGGTCTCACAGGCCACAAAATTACTTTGAAAAAAAAAATGATAAAAAATAAAAGAAAAAAGTAGAATAAAAATAAAAATAATATTACGTACTCGTGAGCAGCAGTCGCCATGTTGCCGAGTAAGCATTCATTTTTGTCAACTTCACATCCTCAATATCATGGTAAGTAGTGACTGCAAAAACTGTTTTCTTTTAAAACACTCACAAAAATATTTTAAAGAATTTGGGCACAAGATTTTTTTTTTTTTAATACATCTGTTTATTCGACAGAGAGACTTTAAGGATCAAAGGTCCTCGCAGTGAAAGTGTTTTGTCAAGATATTGTCAAGTAATGATGCACTTGACTCAGAGATTCTTCTAGGTTTTTGTTATAGTTGGCAAAAGTAATCAGATTGGCTCACAGTGTTTGTGAACTCAGTTACATGTGGTTGTGGAGTCATGGAAAGAGGATTGTGTGTTTGGTTGAAGTCACCTGTAAAGTACCTGGAGGTAATACCTGTAGAGAGATCCGGGGGACAACGACCCCCGCGGCCGGTCCTGTTTGACCCGAGGCCTCCAGGAAGTAACGATAAATATCACCATTCTGATACAGCTGGCTGCAAGCACAATCCAACGTACGATCCACAGCCCTGCTGGCCATTAACCACTAAAGGGAGTGGCTTGTCCATGCCAGCAAGAAGACTGCCAGGGGTCTATTGTAATACCCCCTAAAGTAATGCTGTGAGCGGCAGTTTGAACAGATCTTCTGGGGCCCCTGACACTTATTGTAAATGGTACACTTAACGTGCCAAAGTGACCCCCTGCATTTTCATTGGGGGGATGTTGCATCATCTGCCAAGTCTTTTGCTTTCGTTGTGAGTATCAGGTGCTGTTTATTCATCTCTGTGTCAGTCATCATTTTTTTAGGTTTTCACTAAAAGAGTAAATACTGGAGGTACTCTGTAGACTGCTCCAACTGTTAAAGGTATTTCAAGGTTTTTGGATTTAAATTTAGCAAATGTATTTATTTATTTATTTATTTATTTATAATTTGAGCACACTTACAGAGGTACAAAAAAAAAAAAAATACAGATAAGAGCAGCATGCCAAAGCCACTTATACTATGCATAGCATTACGGGCTGGCTTAAAATTAACTTAAGATTAACTAAGCAATGATGAAATCAGTGAAAAACATTAATGTAAACTGATTACTATAAAGCACAAGTGAGTATTACAAAGACAGGTCATATGGTTGCATGCATTGTTGTAAATTCAGTAGAAATGGAGTATTCTGGTTAGGTAGTGAAATTAAAAAATAATAAAGTTAATTGGTTTTAGGTTAACATTTATGTGATATAATTGAGAAAACATTTAAGATATACAATTTTATAAGTTCAAGTTATTCAGTATTTATTTGGTTTTTGGTGAGTAAGTGATCTTTGAGAAGAGACCTTGAATTTAAAACATAGTGTTTCTTTTATAATAACAGTAAGTGAATTCCAGATTTTAGGGCCTTTTATGTGCATGTGAGTTTTTGCATAGCGTGAATGACACGAAGGAATAACAAAGAGTGATCGTGCCTTGTGTTATGGTCATGTGTCTAGGTTGAGGTTGGCAGGAGATGTTTGTGGGGAGGGTTAATATCAAGTTGAAGTGTTTCTATGTATGTAATAGGTCAGTAAATAAGTATGGATGTTTTTGTATGGTGAGTAGGTTGAGTGTAATTGGAATATTAAGGTGGAGTGTGCTGCCTGTATGAGAATTTGTTATCATTCTAACTGCGCCTTTTGTTAGGTAATTAGTGGTCTGAGATGGTTACTTGTTGTTGAGCCCCATGCACACAAATTCCATAGGTGAGATAGGGGTAAATAAAGAGGTGATATAGGCCAGGAGGGCTGACTGTGGAGCATAGTCCCGTATCTTCGATATATCCCTACAGTCTTGGAAATTTTCTTAGAAATTTGTTGAATAAGTGTAATGAAATTCTGAGTCTATTATCAAGTGTGTATTCCTAAGAATTTTCCCTCTGTTAGCTTTGTGATAGTGATGCCGTTATGCATTTATGTTAAGAGGGACATCTGTAGCTTCTCTGTTACCAAACTGAATGAAGTAGAGTTTTGCAATGTTTAGTGTAAGGTTTTGTTTAGTACTCACCAGGTAATATTTTTTCTGTAATTCGGTAATTTACAGTATTGGCTAGCTTTGACTGGGCTCGGGTGGAGAAGAGACGTATGTTGTGTCATCAGCAAATAGTGTGGGTTTAGTAATTTGAGAAGCATTTTTGGTAGGTTCTATTATGTTAGGAGAAAGAGAAAGGGCCAAGACACTTCCTGTGGGACACCAACTGTAATTGGTTGTGTGCAGAAGATTTTTCCACCATTTGGCGTAACATATTGGCTTTGTTGCTGAGGTAATGACTTGAGTAGTGAGGAGTGCCCCCTTATAACCATAGTGTGAAATTTAAAGACGTGGAGCAAGTCATGGTCAACTGTATCAAAAGCTTTACGAAAGTCAATGAAGACATCCCCAGTAGGGAACTTCTTAATTTTTTCTCCTATTGCAGTGTATATATGTTCCGATCATTTGCTATAATAGCATCTTTATGTATTTTAATTAGGCCTAATCCAATTGGCAGGGGTTGAGTATTTATGGGAGATAAGGTAGGAGTAGATTCGTAATGAATTAATTTTTTCTCGAAGATTTTTGAGAGAGGGTGTAAGTTGGATATTGGCCCTATAAGTTATTCACCTCTGTTTTGGTCTCCTCCTGTTGTGAACGGGTGACCCTGCTAATTTGAGTACTGTAGGGAAGGTGGAGGATTCAATGGATTTTGTTAAAGAGGGTTGCAGATGATTGGTGATAGCAACTTAGTGACACTTTTTTTGTATATAAAGGTGGTAAGGTATTTAAATCTCCTGTCTTGTTTTTATAGTGCGTTTATAATAAGTGGAGACTTCGTAGGGTTAGTCGACTAGGAACATTGTTTTCGGGTAGTTGCCGGTGGAGGTATGTCATTTGGTGGGTATCTGAGCTTGGGATTTTATTGGCAAGGTTTTTGTCCTATAGTGGAAGAAGAAATCATTGAGTCTGTTTTGCTGTTTCTGTTGGTGGGAGTTGGGGCTTAATCTTGATTAATGCTAGTGGTTATTTCGCTATTTCGTGATATCTTTTTTGTTCCCAGAATTCTGATAGGTTTTTCCAGGACTTTTTTATATCACCCACCTCGTAAGTTGGATAATCTTTTCTCATAATACACATTTTTTTGCCCTTTCTTAATCAGGCTGGTTAGGATTGAACGAGTAACGTTTTGTTTGGTCTCTGGTTATGTGACCCATACTGTACTGTTTTTCATATGTGTGTTTTGTATTATGAGATTTGAGAATGCTGGGTGTTAGCCAGGACAGTTCATCTCTTAGGCTGTCATCTGCTTAGTTTTTTTAGGGCAGATGCTTGTTATAGAGGTATTGATCTTTTTAGAAAATTATTAATTACATCGTCAATACTGTATTGAATTCAAGCTCAGTGTGCCAATCAATGTTTGCTAATGCTGTGTGAAGTTATTAATGGCTGCCCTCATTGTGAAGTCTGAAGTTGACTTTATAGTGTCTTGGGGTAATTTACCAAGAGTTGTAAAGAGGAAAGTAGGGCTATGTCTAGTGGTATAATCTGTAATTATGCCTGATTTTAAAGGGATAAGACTAAGGTGAAACACTAGTCCTCTGTAACTCTTGTAGGTTTTGTTATGCTGTTGGTAGCAACAAACAGTTACTCAATGTGTTTGTAATTCAGTAAAACGTGTGGTTCCCTGGTCTGCAGTAGATTTATATTGAAGTCACCTGAGGTAGTAAGGTGATCTTTGTTCATGCGTGCACAGTTTATTCATACTTCCTAGGTTTTGAACTAAATTGGCTAAAGTTTGCTTGAAACTCTGCTGTAGATGTTTATCAATGTGAGAGGTTTTTGTAGGTTATTTGGATTTGAATTTGGCTATTAAATATTCCCCCCATGTTCATCTCTTGTCTGCAAGTATTAGTGATACATTCTAGTTTTGGTCTGAGTAGTATATGCTGTGCCACCCCCCCTTGATGGTCTGGCCTGACAGTTGTGTATGGCTGTGGTAACCAGGAATGGTATAGACATCTGTATTAGCAGCTTTAGCCAGTATCAGATAGTGTAATTGATGGACATATTGGCATGTAAGGCATTTTAGTAATCTATGAGTCATCGTAATGCTTGCTTAAAAGGATCTATATTGTATGTTAAAGATAGTTATGTGTTGTTGGCACTGAGAAGTGCCTTGATTTGATTTCTTGCAGTGTAGTAATTACAGTAACTGATTGATTCATTTAAGCATGTAAAATAATAGTTTGGTATCTGGATCAATGCTTGTAATCATAAGATTTGTAGTGAATCTATAGTTAGAATTAAGTATAAAACAAAGTAAATAGTCTTAAGCTAAAAAATAGCACCTGAATTATATATTCACCATATTCATCACTAGTACAAGCAGATTTAATACATTCAAGTTCATTGTAGTATATAGCTGTGCCACCTCCTAATTGATCTGGTCTATAATTGTGTATGGCCGTATAGCCCAGTATTGCACAGATGTTTGTAACATCATGTTTTGGCCAGGTTTCAGTGAGGGTAATGATTGACATACAGTGGACCCCCGCTTAACGATCACCTCCAAATGCGACCAATTATGTAAGTGTATTTATGTAAGTGCGTTTGTACGTGTATGTTTGGGGGTCTGAAATGGACTAATCTACTTCACAATATTCCTTATGGGAAAAAATTCGGTCAGTACTGGCACCTGAACATACTACTGGAATGAAAAAAGTTCGGTAACCGGGGGTCCACTGTACTGACATTGAGAGAATTGAGTAGTGCTAGGAAGTCTTAGGCCCAATGGAGACTTATTTATACAAATAATATAAAAAAGAAACACCAAAAAATGCAAACACAAAATAGTTTACAGCAAAGTTCTGGTATGTCTAGTTTGTTTGGTCGAGTGCCAAGCAAACAGTCGACTATCGAGCGATTTTTTTTTTTACTGAACAAAGTGCAGACACACTGGGCATATTTATTTTATTTTAATAGGAGGAAGCACTAAACTAGGGTCATACAGTGCTGGGGAAAAGGGAGGCAACCAGATTCAATCTGAGAAAAGGGAAGGTAATGGCAGTTTCTTGTATCAAAGGCTCCTCACTGACATCAAGGCACCTACTGTCAAGTGACACCAAACACCAGGCTGGGGCGTTGCCCTGAACTTCTCCATTTTAAACTCCAGGTAAACACATCCAGCTATTCTACAAAAATACAATTAGCAAAAGCTTCTATGAATATTGCTACTTTAATGACACGAAGAAAAGCTATCTTGAATGAATATTGCTAATTAAAAAACACCAAGAGAATAAATGCTTACTTGGTTGAATATTAATATATGCTAATTTAAATCTGTGTAAGTGAATATTTATATTGAAAAAACAGGTTCCAATAATATTTCAAGAAATTTTTCATCAGGTTGCTATAATATTAAAATTTTTTCTGAACATACTGTCTTGGCAAGAATTTCCCCCCTATGGCATTGGTTTGTTTCGTAAACTTGATATTGTGAGAACTTTAGAAATTAAACCTGATATTTTTCCCAACTATATGAAGTTTATTTATTACTAAATTAAATTGTCTGGAAACTCTTTAGACATCGAAACATCTATGGTTTCTCTCCAGTATATTTCTCTGTATACTAACTAGATTTTCTAGAAAAATTTTTAAGACACTCTGAACACTGATATGGTTTTTCTCCTGTATGAATTCTCATGTGTTTTACTAAACTTGATTTTCTAGCTAAATTTTTTAGACACTCTGAACATTGATATGGTTTCTCTCCAGTATGAATTCTCATGTGTTCTACTAAATGAGATTTCATGGAAAACTCTTTTAGACACTCTGAACATTGATGTGGTTTCTCTCCTGTGTGAATTCTCATGTGTTCTATTATATAAGATTTCATGGAAAACTCTTTTAAACACTCTGAACATTGATAAGGTTTCTCTCCAGTATGAATTCTCATGTGTTTTACTAAACTAGATTTACTGGTAAACTCTTTTAGACACTCTGAACATGGATATGGTTTCTCTCCAGAATGAACTCTCATGTGTTGTGCTAAATTAGATTTTTGTGAAAACTCTTTAAGACACTTTGAACATTGATATGGTTTCTCTCCAGTATGAATTCTCATGTGTTCTACTAAATGAGATTTCATGGAAAACTCTTTTAGACACTCTGAACATTGATGTGGTTTCTCTCTGATATGAATTCTCATGTGTTTTACTAAACTAGATTTTTCTGAAAACTGTTCTAGACACTCTGAACACCGATGTGGTTTCACTCCAGAATGAATTCTCAAGTGTTTTACTAAACTAGATTTACTGGTAAACTCTTTTAGACACTCTGAACACTGATACTGTTTCTCTCTGGTATGAATTTTTATGTGTGTTATTAAAAATTTTTTTTCAGAAAATTCTTTCAAACACAATAAACATTGAACTGTTTTTTTGCCTTCATTAACTGTTATCAAAGATACACACTGAGATTTTTGTGAGGAATGTGAATATTGATATAGTTTGTCTTCTGCATCAACTGTAATGTGTGTTGGTTGAACACATTCTTTTTCAAGTAGTTTAGACATAATGAGCAATAACTTAACACTTTCACTATCAGGACCCCCAAAATTAAAAGTGCTGACAGCATCAGGATCTTTCCATGAAAAAAAAAAAATCCTTTAGAATGATAGTTTTTTTTTCTTAAGGTAATGACAAAAACATGAAATATGATGCTGAATTATGGAATTTCAGAGGCTCAAGTTGGCAATCTGAACATAATTTATGCATCGGCAATTTTACCCACTTTGTGTCCAATATTAGGCCAATTCCATTGCTCATTTTGAACAAATTCTTAGCTTTTTAGCTCCAGCAAATGTGCACAATGGTTAGTAATTAATTTTACAGAAAAAACAACAAATTCCAATTTGAAAACAAAAAATAAACACAGTATGCATTACAGCAACTAAAGTAACCTATCTTCTGTTCATTATTCATATCCTCACGCCTCTAGTATATTACACCTTCACTCTACTTTGAATCAATCACCACAAACAAAATCAAAGTTTTACCCCATTTTTTATAACAAAAAATAACCAGGATTGTCATGGTTTACGTCATCCCAATAACCAAAGCAGAATTAGTAAAAAAATACACAAAAAAAAGATGAGGGGGAAATGGGGGACTTTCCCTTCCTCAAGAAAATTGTCAAAATTTTAATATTTCAAGATACTTCCAGTCCTGAAATTGACCAAATTATCCATGTCAGCAGTATGACTAGTGGTGGCTCGTCCATAGGAGCTGCAGAGCTGCAGTCTCCCCAGATGCTCACTGCCAGATGTATGACTCCATCAACCTTACACAAAAAAAATTGGCAACTGACAAATATATTGCAGGAAAAAATCTGTTGTGTGTTATTTTCAATATATTTATGAGCGATTTTTTATTTTTTTGTTGAAATGAGATAAAAATGATTAAAAACAGAAGTCTGATGCAGTACAATAGTATAGTTATTACAGGCGCTACAAGCCACCACCGAGTATGATGTCTATTTTATCAACTGATACAAAGAAACAGCCATAAAAAAAGCATCCTAGAAAACACATCACAGTCACTATTTTAAACCAAACACAAAGTCAAAGGTTTTCATTTCTCATGCACTGCATGGGGTAGGATTTATTTTATGGTGCACACACTCACTGCACAGACCCACTCTTATATGACTAGAACAAAATTTACTACTAACAACATATGTGAGGATGCTGTGCTTAAAACATAGCACTACATGAGTGACATTGTTGTCAGTAACAAAGATCTACACAGGTTACATGGGGGTCAATAACATAGATCTACACAGGTTACATGGGGGTCAATAACATAGATCTACACAGGTTATATGGGGGTCAATCACATAGATCTACACAGGCTACATGGGGGTCAATAACATAGATCTACACAGGTTACATAGGGGTCAATAACATAGATCTACACAAGTTACATGGGGGTCAATAATGTAGATCTATGTAATATGCAGTAAAACAGTTACTAATCTTATAAATTAATTATAAAGTGCTTAACCAGATGCACTTCAATATACTAAAAAGAATGTTTCTCTAATACACTATTATTATAAACATGGTCAAGCACTAAACCAGTAAGGTTTAAATACTGCTTGAAGAATGGGGAAGATGTTTGCAATAATTGGAGGATATCTCCAACTCCTTGGATCAGACAAGCAGTTCACAAGCCAATAACTACTTACCTTGTAGGCTTCTCTAGCACTGTTCATGAATTTCAATGTTTCTTGCTAAAATTTTCACAACAGTTTAGTAACAAAAAATATGAAAATTTTCATAATAAAATCAAGAGATAATGTTGAGCAGAACAAAATGATGAGTGTCAAAACATTAGGATGTTAAGTTGATGTTTAACAGTTGTATGCTAAGGTAACATTTAATATTTATGTTTTCAGTGTAAATGTTATATTTCTAACACTGTTATATTACTAACACTGTAGTAATACAGTGTTGTCACTATATATTTCTAACACTGTACAAAAATAGTGTTGTCACTATATATTTCAGTATTTGACAATAACAGGAGCCTTATCATGACAAAAATTGACACTAAAACTGTAACTCCTCTGCTACCAGGATGACGAGAAGTATTGGTACTACAAGTACCAACCTCTGCTACTAGGATGACCAGAAGTATTGGTACTACAAGTTCCAACCTCTGCTACCAGGATGACGAGAAGTATTGGTACTACAAGTTCCAACCTCTGCTACCAGGATGACGAGAAGTATTGGTACTACAAGTACCAACCTCTGCTACTAGGATGACCAGAAGTATTGGTACTACAAGTTCCAACCTCTGCTACCAGGATGACCAGAAGTAGTGGTACTACAAGTACCAACCTCTGCTACCAGGATGACCAGAAGTAATGGCACTACAAGTACCAACCTCAGCTATCATGATGACCAGAAGTATTGGCACTGCAAGTACCAACCTCTGCTACCAGGATGACCAGAAGCAGTGGTACTACAAGTACCAACCTCTGCTACCAGGATGACCAGAAGTAGTGGTACTACAAGTACCAACTTCTGCTATCAGGTTGACCTGAAAAAAAATTAATCTTTTGTTAAACTTTTACTTCAAGAATATTATAAAGTTTTATGTTCACTATAAATCTCTTATATAATTCCTATGATAATATTACCATAATATTTGTGGTATTATTATTGTAATACTTGTGGTATTATGGTAGACTATGTGTATGGCAGTGTTTATTATTGAAAGAATTAGGAGTAAGATGGACAGCAGGATTGCAGATGAACAATGAGGCTTAAGGAACGGTACGGGGTGTGTAGACCAAGTTTTTACAGTGAAACATAAGGGTAAAGAGTTTTTTGTTGCATTTATGGATTTGGAAAAGGAATATGATGGGGTAGATAGGGATCCAATGTGGCAGATGTTGAAAATTTAAGGAAGTTAAGGCAGGTTATTGAAAACACTAAAGAGTTTTTACGAGTATAGTGAGGCTCAGGTTAGAGGAGCGTTTGTCAACCTTTTTGCTCTTGCGGAACCCTTGAAATAATTTTCGTGTCTCAGGGAACCCCTACATAAAAATTATTATATATCATTATTAATATATTTCTCTTTCATAAACTTAAAATTCATAAGTAAAATATAATATTTTTTCTGATAACTGATTTAACTGACAATGCAACTGATAACTGATTTACGGACAATGCAAAGAAAAAAATATAGTAGGGCCCCGCTTTACTGCGTTTCACCTTATGGCGTTCCACTAATACGGCGATGTCAAATTATGACCAAAATTTGCTATACGGCAAGCGGTCTTTCCAATACGGTGTGCCCCACCCAGTTTTTTATATTCTCCATGACCACATCTATTATGTCAGGAAACTTTCCAAAATTTCAAGTGTTTTAAAGTTACTGCATATTTTATATGCACTCTGATAATTATACTTATGTGTACCTGTACCTAAATATACTTACACACTGTGCTGGTGTGCAGGTGCACATTAAAATCACTAAGAGTCTCTCTACTCATGATGCCAATACTATGTAATAATAATCACTCTTGGGCACACTAAATGTCTTATTTTACATTAATATAGGCATTTTCATTAATCCATCTATGATATTTTCCTCAAAATTATATACGAAACCCGTTACATAGCATATAAACATGATACATACATTCACAGAATAAAAATTGACGTAAATACAGTGGACCCCGGTTTGCGATATTAATCCGTTCCTGAGAGCTCATCATAAACCAAAATTATCGGAAAGCGAATCAATTTTCCCCATAGGAAATAATGGAAATCAAATTAATCCGTGCAAGACACTCAAAAGTACGAAAAAAAAAAACTTTTACCACATGAAATATTAAGTTTAATGCACACAAACTGAAGAAGACATGCACAGTTTGCAGTATGTACTCTACTAACAATAGAATACATGACACTTACTTTTAATGAAGATCTGGTGATGACTGATGGGATGGGAGGAGGGGAGTGTGTCGAACCTATTGTTTAGAAGGGGAATCCCCTTCCAGTAGGACTTGAGGTAGCAAGTCCTTTTCCGGGGTTACTTCCCTTCTTCTTTTAATGCCACTAGGACCAGCTTGAGAGTCACTGGACTTCTGTTGCACAACATATCTGTCCATAGAGACCTGTATCTCTCGTTCCTGTATGACTTTCCTAAAGTGCTTCACAACAGTGTCATTGTACAGGTTGCCAACACGGCTTACAGTAGCTGTGTGAGGGTGATTTTCATCAAAAAAGCTTTGCACTTCAAGCCACTTTGTACACATTTCCTTAATCTTTGAAGTAGGCAACTTCTTCAATTTCTCAATTACCTCCTCTGAAGCAGTTTCCTCAGGTCTGGCCTCTTGCTGTTGAAGATGATCTAGCAGCTCATCAGTGGTTAGTTCGTCATTGTCCTCCTCCACCAACTCTTCCACATCCTCCCCACTAACCTCCAACCCCAATGCCACAATGGATTCCTCAACTGGAATAGGATTCCCAGGGTTAGCCTCAAACCCTTCGAAATCCCTTTTGTCTACACATTCTGGTCACAGTTTTTTCCAGGCAGAGTTCAAGGTCCTCGTAGTCACTCTCTCCCAAGCCTTACCTATAAGGTTTACACAATTGAGGATATTAAAGTGATCCTTCCAAAACTCCTTTAGTCAATAGAGTGTCTGTGGTCACTTCAAAGCACCTTTCAAACACAGCTTTTGTGTACAGTTTCTTGAAGTTGGAAATGACCTGCTGGTCCATGGGCTGCAGGAAAGGAGTGGTATTAGGGGGCAAAAACTTCACCTTAATGAAGCTCTTGTCCCCAGAAAGTCGCTCTGCCAAGTCTGTAGGATGACCAGGGGCACTGTCTAATACCAGGAGGCACTTAAGGTCTAATTTCTTTTCAAATAGGTAATTTTTCACATAGGGGGCATATGCATGGAGTACCCAGTCATAGAAAAAGTCCCTAGTGACCCATGCCTTAGTGTTTGCCCTCCACAGCACACACAAATTAGCCTTGAGGATATTCTTTTGCCTGAACACTCTGGGAGTTTCTGAGTGATACACCAATAAAGGCTTCACTTTGCAATCACCACTAGCATTGGCACACATCAGAAGAGTAAGCCTGTCTTTCATAGGCTTATGTCCTGGAAGTACCTTTTCCTACTGAGTAATGTAGGTCCTGCTTGGCAGTTTCTTCCAAAACAGGCCTGTTTCGTTGCAATTAAACACTTGTTCAGGTTTAAATTCTTCACTGTCTATGTAATCCTTGAATTCCTTCACATATTTTTCAGCTGCTTTTTGGTCCAAACTGGCAGCCTCACCATGCCTAATCACACTATGTATGCCACTACGATTCTTATATCTTTCAAACCAACCTTTGTTGGCCTTAAATTCACTCACATCACCACTAGTTGCAGGCAATTTCTTTACCAAATCGTCATGCAACTGCCTAGCCTTTTCACAAATGATCGCTTGAGAGATGCTATCTCCTGCCATCTGTTTTTCATTTATCCACACTAATAACAGTCTCTCAACATTTTCTAACACTTGCGGTACAGGTTGCACCTTTCGCAAGAACAGCTTCTTTGATTGCTGTTTTCCTGGTCACCATGGTAGAGATGGTTGATTGGGGTTTTGTATACAACTTGGCCAGCTCCGACAC
This sequence comes from Cherax quadricarinatus, assembly GCF_026875155.1. NCBI lineage: Eukaryota > Metazoa > Arthropoda > Malacostraca > Decapoda > Parastacidae > Cherax > Cherax quadricarinatus. The sequence goes on along the minus strand of NC_069460.1, from coordinate 32,938,785 downwards.
ACGCTCTCCACTTTCGTACTTTGCAATTCTCTCTTTCTTCATTTCAATAGTCATTAGCACCCTTGGTCTCGAAGGGTTGGCACTAGAAGCTTTCTTGGGGCCCATGGTGACTTATTTTGCAGTAACAAGCACCAAAAACACTGTGATAATAAGGAATGTACCGAATGTATCCCTAGATACGAGCACACTTGCTGGCTTGTAAACACTGGCACACACGGGGCAGTTCAGGCCACACGTGGACATGTCTCGGACGAATCGCATATACTACCAGGTTTTGTAACGGGAAGCGAGGCAAAATTTTTGCGATACAATGCATCGAATACCGGATTTATTGGATACCGATGGCATCGTGAGCCGGGAGTCCACTGTATGAGATGTTTACAAAGCGGCTGTGTAGGTAGTGTCAGAAGAATTACATTTTCTCTAATCAAACTGGGGGATAACTGACGAAAAATATTCTTTTCGTATGCCTTCACTCTATATATAGCAATTCACGACCCTTGTGGGTTTAGTGCTTTTTATTATGATAATAATAATAATAATAATAATAATAATAATAATAATTAATATCTTCATTCATTCTAAAAATGGTGTGTTGCTGTTTGTTTATTCTGTACTAACTTGTACAACTTGTACACAATGTAAGAGTATTTGTATTGTGAGGTAATTATTATTATAATAAAAAAATATTGAGGTAAATGTTTTACAAACTCTTACAAACGTATGTGAATGAACTAAAAGTACACACATATTAATACGCATTTATTTCGCCTGACCAAGTGATCGCCCACTACCTGTTCAGTTTGTGTTCTTGCATTGTCTCAACTCTGTATCTCGTTATCTCTCTCGTTTACTCTTTCGTTAACTAGTTGGCTCTCACTGACGATGGCATCTAAGCTTAGCTGTGATAGAAAGAGGAGTCGTAAGCCTTAAGTGCCAAGTTGGAGGATGATGGTGTGCCATTCTGATTTTATTCAATAAACACCCTGCCACTCACCTCTCACACATTAATATTAATATTAATATTTTAAGGTGAGTAATAAGTGTGCTCTGTGTGTATCTTACCTTTTATTGTGTTTTTAATGCCTATTTCTATTGCTAACTTAATATAAGTTAGTGTAAACTTGTTGTCTGGCATTTATTGCTTATTTTCTATGTGCTCTGATAATAATACTTGTGGATCTGTGTGGTAGCCAGGCAGAGGGACAACATTACATTTTCTCTGCTCAGCCATCAGAGAAAACGTGTATGAATCTGCGTTTGGCCCCAGCCACTCCCCCACTTCGCTTTTGTTTACAATTTTCGGCATGAATTATTCATTACTTCTCCCTTCGTTTATGATGGCATCTACAGGTAGTTGTTAGAAACGATTAAATTCAGTGAACAAGGTATGTCGATGCAAATAATATGGCTCTGGGCCACAGTGTAGGTGGTCGGTAGGTGTAGCCTAGGTGGGCTACACCTACCGGCTACCTACACTGACTTCCTACAAATAAATACTATTCACCTCTCTCCCTATATTAAGACTACACATATTTTAAGATAAATAGTGAGTGTACTGCATGTGTATTTTAACTCTCTGGGATGTTTTAAATATCATATATTAAGTATGAGATGGGAAGCCAGGGCTACCAACATCTGACTTCCTACAAATAAGTACTACTCACCTCTCTCCCTACATTCAGATTACAAATACTTTAAAATAAGTAATGAATGTACTGTGAATGTATTTAATTTGTGTGTTTTTAACCCTTTGACTGTTTTGGTCATATATATACGACTTACGAGCCGCCGTGTTTGACGTATATTTACTCATAAATTCTAGCGGCTTCAAATCAAGCAGGAGAAAGCTGGTAGGCCCACATGTGAGAGAATGGGTCTGTGTGGTCAGTGTGCACCATATAAAAAAATCCTGCAGCACGCAGTGCATGAGAAAAAAAAACTCCGACCGTTTTTTTAATTAAAATGCCAACTTTGTGGTCTATTTTTGTATAGTATTTATGGTTGTATTCTCGTTTTCTTGGTCTCATTTGACAGAATGGAAAATATATTATAGAAATAGAGGTGATTTTGATTGGTTTTACTATGAAAAGAACCTTGAAATGGAGCTAAAAGTAGGGGATATGTTTGATTTTTGCTGATGTTCAAAAGTAAACAAATGATGTCATTTTCCAATAAATGTCCAAGTAGCCATTCTAATATGCAGTCATGAATGGGTTGACATTATTTGTACAATTATTACAATATTGCAGTAGTCTGCATAACAGTAAATCTTCTACTTTTTGTTTGAATAAAAATTCAAAATAGAAAGCAAGAGTAATATCAGAGAGGCCTGGAAACGTGACTGATGAACAAAGAAAATGTTATTTTAGAGCCAGGAATGTCTGCATTGTTCATTCTGGACCTTATTTTGAAATTGTCATATTTTTTAATTTTCATGAAATTGGCCAAATTGCAAATTTCTGACCACATTATTGGGTAGTTGAAATCCATAAATGGGCAGTTTCTTGTACTCAGTCAATAGAAAAAATGGAGTTCTAAAGAAATAGCTATGAGTTTGGTCGACTGGAACAATGGAATTAGCTGAAAATAGTGGGCGAAATCGCCAATTTGTAAATATTGACGAGGTCGCTAACTTCGCGAGAGCATAATTCCATCAGTTTTCCATAAAATTTCGTTCTTTTGGTGTCATTACAATCGGGAAAAGATTGTCTATCGTTTCATGAGAAAAAAAAATTAATTTTTTTTTTGGGGGGGGGGGGGGGGGGGATTTTGCGACACCAGGAGGCACCTCAGGATTGGGGGTTGCGACAGTCAAGGGGTTAATGCCTAGTTCTATTACTAACTTAATATAATTTAGTGTAAGCTTGTTGTCTGGCATTTATAAATGGAAAAATTGGCGTTCTGCCTTCCGGCAATGTCTGCTTTCCGGTGACAGCCTGGAACCTAACCCGCTGTATAAGTGGGGCCCTACTGTATGCTACTTGCATTTGTGGTCACAGTGGTGCCTATGCTAACCTTCCTATGGTGTAGAAATATACCTAGATGGACAAATCTTATTGCGGCTAGCTGGTCCAGTGGCTAACACAACTGTCTTGTGTTTTGAGACTCTTTGATCGCGGGTTCTATCCCCGTCCACGGTATGGTTTGTTTGCAATCGTGTCATTACGATTTCGTTAGTCATGTTAATGGCTTTGAGGGGACTTGAGCTAGAGTTCGTCACGGCCACGCTAGCTGGAGATTCGTCTGTAAAAACTTGCATTTGTGGTCACAGTGGTGCCTATGCTAACCTTCCTATGGTGTAGAAATATACCTAGTTGGACGAATCTTATTGTGGCTAGCTGGTCCAGTGGCTAACGCAACGGTCTGGAGTTTTGAGACTCTCTGATCGCGGGTTCTATCCCCGCCCGTAGTATGGATTGTTGTCTATGCTTAAGACAGCAAGAATCAAGCATTCTGCTTTGCTTCATGGAGGAAATTTGGCAAGGAAGCAAAAAGTACTAGGTCAGCTTTTCCCCTATGTGTTAGGGGCAGTAACGGTGTAGGAGGCTGTGGCGTCTTCGGATTACTTTTGACCCTACTGGGAGTCACACTGATGCCAGATAACTAACAAAGAACACTGATCTGTGTGTTAGTGTGAACAAAGTGTCTCACAAAACACGATAAACACTTACAGAGAAGTGTGATCAACTTCTTAGTGATATTGTGTGAACAATTATTGATGAACAGTGTAAGAACGAGTGTTGCAATTAAACAGAGTGTAGTGCGACATTCTTCAAAGAACACTATTCTTCAATCAACTCAATGGATATCCGGGCGTAACTACGGGTCAGATACATATACCCAGGTAAGTGTTCTAACTCGTGATGTACTACTATTGACTGCGCAGTTGAGTCGAAGTTACGAGTTAGTCACTTATCATAAACCCCGGTGATAAGCGGACCTTTGAGTCCACACACGTAAGTTTGTCAGCAATCAGTGAATGAAATATGCTGACATAACACCCCCTAAGGGTAATTTATAATCTTACAACCTAATAATTCATTTCACCCCGTTGAGAGATGAACAAGACAGCTACTCAAGACCTCATCTGCAGGGGTGGCTGTGGAGACGATTTGCTGTCTTTTATCAGCTAAGTATTCCCTATATTAATATCTTAGCTGGTAACCCATTTCTCAACAACAATGTTGAAAAGGCATAAGATAAGTCAAGGCAAAATGTTATATGAACAAACAAATGGGTCAAGAAAATGTTACTTTTGAAGCCAATTTAGATAATGAATTTGCTTTTTTAATGTGAATCCTGTGGTTGTCATTTGGTACATAAATACTTAATTCTGGGTCAAACATTAGATAAACACACAAGGATTTCATCTTTGAATGAAAGATGATTTCTGTCTGTGATCTTGATACATGTTAAATAAGAAAAAGCTTGTTCACATGTGTAAATGAAGATTTCATTTTGCAACATGATTTTTCCAAAGATTCAGTCTTCTTTTAAATCCAAGAATCTTGTCACTTGAAGCCAAGACATTTTCTCCAGGGTCTTGCAGTGATCTGCTCAGCTGACTCATGTGATGAAAAATGTCTGCTAAATAGGCTAGCCACTGCAACCATTTTTCATCTTCAAAGCACTTCGCAAAATCTTGCTTACTCTTTTCCTGAAAGTTTTCATTTTATTAACACATCGGCCGATTCCCACAAAGGCAGGGTGGCCCGAAAAAGAAAAACTTTCATCATCATTCACTCCATCACTGTCTTGCCAGAGGGGTGCTTCACACCACAGTTATAAAACTGCAACATTAACACCCCTCCTTCAGAGTGTAGACACTGTACTTCCCGTCTCTTCCCATCACTGTACTCCCCATTTCCTGAAAGTATTCCTGCAAATTCATCTCTCAGCTCAAACACGCTATTTAGAACTCTCCCTCTAATCAGCCATAAGATTTCTGTATATACAGTAGACTCTTATATTACATGAATTTATCTGACACATTTTGGTTATTTCACTATTGAAAAACTGCAGCACAATTTTATACAACAATTTGAAAAATTAACTTAATGTGGTTCTGTTTGTGGATGCAGAAAAAATTTCCCCAGCTCAAGCTGCCACCTTGTTGTCAGTGGGGGAGACCTACCGCCATCCCAAATACATGTACAAGGTATACAGACCTAGCTGACATCAATGACATGCTACTATATAGAAAGCCGCTTGTTAAGCAGTGCATTTCAGGCAATTTACGTCAGTTTTGTTCCAAGATGCGACCACACCACTTGACTAACACCCATGTACCCATTTTATATTGATGGGTGAACATGGACAGCAGGTGCCTTATGGAAACACATCCCAATGTTATCCAGCTGTACCGGAGATTCAAGCTACAGGACACCCATCCCAGCCTTCGTGAATTTGTGTCCAGTACGAATGTTCCTTAGGAGCTAGCTGTATTTGTGAATTGTGATTTGAACTTTTAATTGCCATATCCTGTATCTGCCAAGCAATCATGGAACCCAATAGATATACGAGTGTTGCTGAAAGTGGCAAGAAAAGGTTAACGAAGAAATTAGAAATACTTTAGATCATTATATTACACAGTTTTATTTGGCACATTTTGGTGACTGCACTATGGAGAAATTGCAGCACAATTTTATACAACGACTCTGTAAAATTAACTTAACATGGTTTAGTTTGTGTGAGGGGGAAAAAATTTAGTGTTGCCTGTGGGATACTTCCCCAACTCAGGCCTCTGCCTGGCTGTGGGTTAGACCACTGAGTCAACAGGGGATTGAGTGTAGATCTTTTAATTGCCATATCCTGTATCTGCCAAGCAATCATGGCTGGGGAAAGTTATGGTTTTCTGTAGTTAATTCTTTGACTGGTTTTCCCTTGCTTGAGAGTCAGGTTCCGTAAATTGTTCAGCTGGCAAGGAGATTACCAAGTGATGGTTTTGAAGATATGAATGAAGAAGATGTGAATGAGCTCTTAGAAGATGATGAAGACAGGAGTCCAGAGGAAATGCTGGGAGAGCTCGATGCACAGATACAAAGGAGCCACATAACAGAAGAAGATGAAGAAGAACCTGAAGAAAAACATTTAACATTGCAGCAGTTACGTGAGCAGTTCCATGTTGCTGCTAAACTAGCAGACTTTTTCAATGAAGAGCACCATGACAAATCTAGAAGCAGTGCTTAAAAGAAGGGTCTAGACCAGCTGATGATGCCTTACCGTCAGCTGTATAATGTACTGCAGAGTAAAAGAGCCCAGAGATCCATTACAGAATTTACACACACTCCAAAACAACCATCAACTTTAGTACCAGGACCTCTACCATCCACTTCTGTCGACAACCAACAACCATCTACCTCAGCCTAGTAGGGCCAAACCATGCATCTCCAGTCTCTTCACAATCATCCACAAACATCAGCACCCACAATTTAAGGTAAGAAATACTATTATTTCTGTTGCATTTGTAGTCTTAAGCAGTAAAAACATAATACATCACATCAATGAACTACAATTACATGTTCACTTTTAATTTTGTAAGATCTGTTGGTCTAAAAAAAAGTTGTTTGGCTTTGTGGGGGCTCCCAGGAATGTAACCCTATTTTCCCATAAGTTCTTCAGTTTATCTTACATGATTTTGTGTACGAATGGTATATAATACCGACAAGATGAGAGTAAGACACATGTGCAACATCTAGGTATCTTTATTGTAGACGTTTCGCCATCCAGTGGCTTTATCAATACAAATTCCAGGACATAACTTGAAGACAGTAGAACTATGTACAGAAGATGAGGTAATCAGTCCCTCAACCTAGGAGTAGGTGCAAACAGCACCATAGTCGTGGAGATTCTGAAGCAGAAGAAAGAATCCTGGCGCTTATATAGTAACGTCAGGTGAAGCAGACGAGGCCAAATTCACTGGTGGGCAGGATTCCCCAGTGGAAGTAGGTCCTTCCCAAAGTGATGGGTTAGTTGTAGTAGTAGTTGTCGTAGTTGTGAAGGTTATGTACATGTCCTCAGAATTAAGATTCCATAATGTTGCAGTGTCTGACAAGTTGTGTACGAATGGTACACAACACAACTTGTCGGTATTATATACCATTCGTACACAACTTGTCAGACACTGCAACATCATGGAATCTTAATTCTGAGGACATGTACATAACCTTCACAACTACGACAACTACTACTACAACTAACCCATCTCTTTGGGAAGGACCTACTTCCACTGGGGAATCCCGCCCACCAGTGAATTTGCCCTCGTCTGCTTCACCTGACGTTACTATATAAGCGCCAGGATTCTTTCTTCTGCTTCAGAATCTCCACGACTATGGTGCTGTTTGCCCCTACTCCTAGGTTGAGGGACTGATTACCTCATCTTCTGTACATAGTTCTACTGTCTTCAAGTTATGTCCTGGAATTTGTATTGATAAAGCCACTGGATGGCGAAACGTCTACAATAAAGATACCCAGATGTTGCACATGTGTCTTACTCTCATCTTGTCGGTATTATATACCATTCGTACAAAACTTGTCAGACACTGCAACATCATGGAATCTTAATTCTGAGGACATGTACATAACCTTCACAACTACGACAACTACTACTACAACTAACCCATCTCTTTGGGAAGGACCTACTTCCACTGGGAAATCCCGCCCACCAGTGAATTTGCCCTCGTCTGCTTCACCTGACGTTACTATATAAGCACCAGGATTCTTTCTTCTGCTTCAGAATCTCCACGACTATGGTGCTGTTTGCACCTACTCCTAGGTTGAGGGACTGATTACCTCATCTTCTGTACATAGTTCTACTGTCTTCAAGTTATGTCCTGGAATTTGTATTGATAAAGCCACTGGATGGCGAAACGTCTTCAATAAAGATACCCAGATGTTGCACATGTGTCTTACTCTCATCTTGTCGGTATTATATACCATTCGACACAACTTGTCAGACACTGCAACATCATGGAATCTTAATTTGAGGACATGTACATAACCTTCACAACTACGACATACTACTCACAACTAACCCATCTCTTTGGGAAGGACCTACTTCCACTGGGGAATCCCGCCCACCAGTGAATTTGCCCTCGTCTGCTTCACCTGACGTTACTATATAAGCGCCAGGATTCTTTCTTCTGCTTCAGAATCTCCACGACTATGGTGCTGTTTGCACCTACTCCTAGGTTGAGGGACTGATTACCTCATCTTCTGTACATAGTTCTACTGTCTTCAAGTTATGTCCTGGAATTTGTATTGATAAAGCCACTGGATGGCGAAACGTCTACAATAAAGATACCCAGATGTTGCACATGTGTCTTACATGATTTTACCTAACACGGCATTTTCAGGAACGTGACTACTGTGTAATATAACAGTCTACTGTATTAGACAAGAGATAGCCTATGGCCTTAATGAAGCATCAGTTTATACAGTTAAAAAGAATGAGGTAAATATATGAGTTTGTGTTATGAATAACTGAATGACTTGACTGACTTACTTGACAAATTTACTGACTGACTTTACTGATTTACTGACTGGCTTGGCTGACTTACTGACTTGCTTGATTGACTTACTTACTGGCTTGACTTACTGACTTGACTTACTGACTGACTTGACTAATTTCACTGAGTTACCTGACTGACTTTACTGACTGACCTAAAGTTAGACTATTCCACTGAAGAGGACCTTGACAAATCTAGAAGCAGTGCTCTGAAACAGTGTCTAGAGCAGATGATGCTTTAACGTCAGCTCAAGCTCCCACCTTGTTGTGGGTTAACGGGGGAGACCATCCCCTGCCACCCCCAACATTCCCGCCACACCCATCCCAGTCTCTGTTAATACTGTCCAGTTCCATTTTGTCTTAAGAGCTAGCTGTGTTTGTGAATTGTGTTTCAATCATTTAATTGCATTATCTTGTATCTGCCAAGCAATTATGGCACCCAGTAGGCATACCAGTGTTGCTGAAAGTAGCAAGAAAAGGTATCAGCACTAAATCGTAGAGTTAATGAAGAAAACAGAGATATCAGACAAGCGATAGCCAGTGGCCGTAATGAAGCATCAGTTTGTACAATTAAAAAGAATGAGGTAAATATATGAGATTGTGTGATGAATAACTGACTGACTTGACTGACTGATTTATTTGACTGACTTACCTGACTGATTTTACTGACTTACTTGACTGTCTTACTGACTGACTTGATTGACGAATCTAGAAGCAGTGCTCTGAAACAGTGTTTAGAGCAGCTGAGGCATTACCGTCAGTTGTATAATGTACTTCAGGGTAAAACAGAACAGAAATCTATTACAGAGTTTATGCACACTCCAGTACAACCACCGACTTCAGTACAAGAATTACTACCATCCACCTCAGCCCAGTAGGGCCAGAGCATAACTCTCCATTCTCCACAATCATCAACAAAACCAGCACCCACAATTAAAGGTATGAAATACTATTGTAGTCTTAAGCTGTAAAAACAACATAATACATCATGACAATGAACAACAATTACATATTCACTTTTATTTTTGTAAGAACTGGAAGTCTAAAAAAAGTTATTTGGCATTTTTGGGGTTCCCAAGAACATAACCCTATTTTTCCCATTAGTTCTACAGTTTATCTAACACGGATTTGCCTAACACAGTGTTTTTAGGAACTTAAGGGAGATATGAGCCTTTCTTCAGTGATCAAGATATTAACCCTTTGACTGTCGAAGGGCCCAATCCTGAAGTGTCTCCTGGTGTCGCAAAATATTCGAAAAAAAAAAAATTATTTTTTCTTATGAAAATGTTAAGATTATTTTTCTGATTGTTTTAGTCCCCAAAAAAAATTTTCCCATCAGTACTTACCGAGATATAGAGGCATGAAGTTTGCAGAAAATGAGCCGCGTATGGCAACAGCGGCGACTGCCGCTCACCCGGTAAACTTTAGTTTACTTGTATTTGAAGGTTTGTTGTTTTTTTCACTATTTTATTTTTTCACATAACTTATGTGGCCTGTGAGACCAAAGTAAGGTGCAATGTACATATATACACTCGTTGTATACAACACAATAAGCACACAAACATAATTATCAATATATTGTTTACAAAACTTGTTTACAAAAACAAACAATACAAAAAATTGTTTATTACTATTGTTCTATAATATATATACCAATAAACAGTCACTGAACATATTCCTATTAGTTCTGCAGCTTGTGGAACTCTGAAGCATGGTGTCATACACAGTGGTGTTTTACACTCTCACACATAAAACATGGTGTCATACACAGTGGTGTTTTACACTCTCACACATAAAACATGGTGTCATACACAATGGTGTTTTACACTCTCACACATAAAATCAGTGTGTGTGCATTTTTGTTGATTTTTTTTTTTATGTGCAAAGACAAAACACCTCGTCTGAGCAGCTTTCTTCAAAGTATTAGCAGGCAGTTGTGTTATGTAGTTATCCTAGGTAAATGGTCGTGTGTCATCATTCCTTCCTAATTTCCTTCATTCCTTTCCTACCTGGAGGCTACCTGGAGGGCATTCCACCTCTCTTCCTACATTCCTTCATCTGTCCTTCATTACTTTTTTCCTTCCTTTCATCTAGTCCTTCCTTCATTCCTGCCTTCCCTTCTTGCTTCTGGTTTCTATAATATATATACACATATATAGTCACTAGATACTTTCATAAAACTCCTATTATCACCCTTCAGCAAGCTTGTCTTGTGTGCGATTTGTGTGGCTTATAATTGTTTTGAGTCAGGAGTCGGCAGCTGTCAAAGTGACATATTGTCTCATTAGTCACTCCCCCTACCGCCTGTCAAAACAATGGGGTCGGATGCTGCTTCCCCCTCCATTCTATCTAATTATCTTTCTCCTCATTCTATCTCTTTCAATCTGTCTCTCTTTCTCTCTCTCTGTCTATCTCTGTCTCACAGGTACACATAAATACAACTATACATAGTGTAATTTACCTAGGATAACCCCAAAAATCCAGACAAAGTGCTATACTCTGCTTGAAGATGTGAGTAAACGTGATGATGACACAGTCTTGTGGCTCTCTCTGAGACAGAGCTAGACGGATAGACAGGGAGTTTGGCAGACAGACAAATAGACAGACAGACAAATGTTTGTTCGTCGTCATCTCCTCCTCCTCCTCCTCCTCCTCCTCCTTCTCCTCCTCCTCCTCCTCCTTCTCCTCCTTCTCCTCCTTCTCCTCCTCCTCCTCCTTCTTTCTCCTCCTCCTCCTGGCTCTTGACAGATGGACAGCTGCCCCCCTCCCTCCACCCTCGTTTACGCTCATCAAAGGTCAGCTCTTATCAGATGTTATCTCCCCTTATCTTGTCACTGTCATGGGGTGAACTGTTTTCATGCCTCAAGGGAACATATTATTACATATTATTATTATTAGGTATTAGGTATTATTATTATGCTTATTCTTCTTCTTATTCTTCTTCTTCTTCTTCCTCCTCCTTCCACCTTCCACCCTCCTCCTCCTCCCTCCCTTCTTCCTCCTCCTCCCTCCTTCTTCCTCCCTCCCTCCTTCCTCCTCCCTCCTCCTTCCTCCTCCTCCCTCCTTCCTCCTCCTCCCTCCCACCTCCTCCCTCCTTCTTTCTCCTCCCTCCTTCTTCCTCCTCCCTCCTTCTTCCTCCTCCCTCCTTCCTCCTCCTCCCTCCTTCCTTCCTCTTCCTCCTTCCTTCCTCCTCCTCCTTCCTTCCTCCTCCTCTTCTTCCTCCTCCTCTTCTTCCTCCTCCTCTTCTTCCTCCTCCTCTTCCTCCTCCTCCTCCTCCTCCTCCACCTCCTCCATTGCTTTTGGTCTCAAACTCCTGGAAATCATGAAATTGATCTTCATTGACACTTCCATCTGTGTTAGAGCATCACTTGGGAAGAGAAGAGTCCCAGATTTGCAGGGAAGTCACATATTTCTTACCGCTAGACATGCTGAAAAAGGACGACTGAAATGGTATTCCCACAATGCACCACTGGCTCCCCGATTTTTTTTATATGGTGCACACTGACCATGGAGACCCATTCTCTCACATGTGGGCCTACTAGCTTTCTCCTGCTTGATTTGAAGCCGCTAGAATTTATGCGTATAGATACGTCAAACACGGTATCTCCTATGACGTACATATACGACCGCGACAGTCAAAGGGTTAAAATTGAAAAATTATGGAAAAAAATGTTTTCTTACTGAAAAATAGTGCAAAATTCTGGCAACATTTTGATGTAATCAGTTTGTTTCTATCATATTTCTAAGCATGTTTTTCATTAAATGTATTTTTTTTGTGCTGCTGTCAGCAAAAATACATGTTGGCAAATAGGAGTTTTTTTTTTTTTCCCTCTCAAAATTACGATTTTTATGATTATTTCATTGTAAATACTGTACATGGCAACTTGAGTGCTGGCTAGTGTGAGGAGAGCAGACAGTGAGCCCGTCAGTAGCCGGGAGGATGTAGAGAAAATAGGAGGTGGCCGGTGGCCTGGTGGCTAAAGCTCCCGCTTCACACACGGAGGGCCCGGGTTCGATTCCCGGCGGGTGGAAACATTTCGACACGTTTCCTTACACCTGTTGTCCTGTTCACCTAGCAGCAAATAGGTACCTGGGTGTTAGTCGACTGGTGTGGGTCGCATCCTGGGGGACAAGATTAAGGACCCCAATGGAAATAAGTTAGACAGTCCTCGATGACGCACTGACTTTCTTGGGTTATCCTGGGTGGCTAACCCTCCGGGGTTAAAAATCCGAACGAAATCTTATCTTGAGGGGTGTAGCACGCTGAATGGTGGCGCGCCACTACCCTAGAGTTTCACATACACAAAAATAAAAAAAAAACTCAGTAATAAGTTATTGACATTCTAATCCATTTTTTTCGTTAAATATTCATTAGATTGTCATGATTTTTGCAGGTGTTATTGAGGAATGATGGTTCTACAAACACCCAGAGAAGATTTGCCATATTGTGAATAGCTTTTTATTAATGATTTTTTCCTCCTCTAAAAAACAACAACAACAAAAAAAAACTAATTTCAACATTTTTTTTTATGGAGTAACTGACATTATCACTAAAATGCTCTGGGCCATTATTAACCTAGCCTTTATCTTTCATCTGATGTTAACTAGAGCATTGTACATCTTCCCAATTTAGTAAAAATTGCAAAGTCCTATGACCCATAAAATTGTGCAAAAATGTTTTTTTTTTCTATCTAACTTGAAGGCTAACAGTCAAAACAAACACAGCCTATATGTTTTTTTAAGCTGATTAATCCACTGTCAAAATCCCATTGAAATCTCATCAAAAAAAAAAGTTGGTGATTATGCTCGCCCCTCCCTTAACTACCATATAATAATAATGATCTATTGTACCAAGAGATTTATGTGCCCTTTGTCCAGGTTTTCACACAGCTTTTTAAACATTCATTGTGTCAGCTTGATTTCTAGCACATTCAGCTCTCACAATGAGGCCCAGGGATCTAATCCCCAGTATGGCTGGAAAACATCAGGATATGTTTCCATAGGACACTTACTGTCCCTGTTCACCAATCAGTAAAATGGGTACCTGGGTGTTAGCTGACTGGTGTGGGTTGCATCCTGGGACAAAATTGACCTAATTTGCCTGAAATAATCTACATAAGCATCATTCTATATAGCAGCATGTCATTGATGTCAGTTAGGCCTGTATATGTTGTATACATACTTGTAGAAATAAAGATATTAAATTATTACTTACACTTTGGTCACACTTCACAGACACGCACATGCATATATATATACATACATCTAGGTTTTTCTCCTTTTTCTAAATAGCTCTTGTTTTTCTTTATTTCTTCTATTGTCCCCGGAGGTAGCGCAGATGAAAGGTCACACACACATGAGCTACTAAGTCTCTGCGAAAAACACACCTTAAGCCAGCAGATAGTGGAGCCAACAAGACTAGAAAACACACTTGACCTTATCTTCACAAATAATGAGGACCTGATAAGAGACATAAGAATATCAAAAACAACTAATTCCGATCACAATCTAATCGAAGTCCAGACGTACATGCATAGGGGTCCTGAACAACAGAATGCATGTACCTGTGAAGGTGTCTTCACAAAATACAATTTCAACAACAAGAACATCAACTGGGACCAGGTATAACCATGTCCTAAACGAAACATGTTGGGAAGATGTTTAAATGACATGGACCCAAACAGTGCCTTGAAAGGATCAACTTCCTGGTAGCCGAAGCATGTTCTAGGCATATTCCCCTAAGAAACAAGAAGAGCAGGAGTAAACTGGAGAGAAAAAGACGCTCCCTCTACAGAAGACGACGAAGAGTCACTGAGCTCCTCAGGAGTGCTAGATATCTGATACACGAAGGGAGGCGCTGACCAGGGAAGTGGAAACTATCGAACTTAAGCTAAATGACTCTTACAGGAACCAGGAGAGGCAGGAGGACTTAATAGCTAATTAGTGAAATTGGAAGAAATTCAAAATATTTCTTTTCATATGCCAAAAGCAAGGCAAATACCACATCTAGTATCGGGCCCTTACTCAGACAGGATGGGACTTACCACAGACGACAACAAGGAAAATGAGTGAAATATTGAAATCCCAGTACGACTCTGTGTTTAGTGAACCACTAATCGGTCTGAGGATCGACGACCCAAATGATTTCTTCATGAATGAGCCTCAAAACTCCATAAATGTATGCCAGATTTCCAACATTACCCTAACTCCGATAGATTTCGAAAAAGCCATTGACAACATGCCTATGCACTCAGCCCGGGCCCAGACTCGTGGAACTCTGTTTTCATTAAGAACTGCAAGAAACCCCTCTCGCGTGCCCTAAGTACACTATGGAGGAGGAGCTTGGACATGGGTGAAATTCCACAGTCACTTAAAAACAACGGATATAGCCCCACTCCATAAGGTGGCAGCAAAGCATTAGCTAAGAACTATAGACCAATAGCTCTGACATCCCACATCATAAAAATCTTTGAAAGAGTGCTAAGAAGCAGGATTGCAAATCACCTGGATTCCCAAAATCTGCACATCCAGGGCAACTGGGTTCAGGGCAGGTCGCTCCTGCCTCTCACAACTACTGGATCACTATGACATGGCCTTGGATGCACTGGAAGAAAATCAGAATGCAGATGTAATATACACAGACTTTGCAAAAGCATTTGACAATGCGATCATGGCGTAATAGCCCATAAAATCATGCTAAAGGAATAACTGGGAAAGTGGGGAGATGGATCTTCAACTTCCTAAAAATCGAACACAAAGAGTAGTGGTCAACAGAGTTAAATCGGAGGCTGCCATAGTGAAGAGCTCTGTTCCACAAGGCACAGTACTCGCCCCCATCTTATTCCTTATCCTCATATCAGACATAAACAGAGATATACACCACAGCACCGTATCATCCTTTGCGGATGATACTAGGATCTGCATGAGGCTGTCATCTGCTGAGGAGGCGGTTAACCTCCAAGAAGATTATAAACAAAGTTTCCAGTGGGCAACGGTAAACAATATGATGTTCAATGAGGACAAATTCCAACTACTCCGTTATGGAAAACTGGAGGAGATAATAACTAGAACAGAGTATACTACTGACTCCGGCCATACAATAGAGCGGAAAAATAATGTAAGGGACCTGGGAGTAGTAATGTCTGAGGATCTCACTTTCAAGGATCAAACAGTTGCCACGATCGCACGTGCAAAGAAAATAATAGGATGGATAATGAGAACTTTCAAAACGAGAGATGCCAAGCCCATGATGATCCTTTTCAAATCACTTGTTCTCTCTAGGCTGGAATACTGCTGTACATTAACATCTCCATACAAAGCAGGTGAAATCGCAGATCTAGAGAGTGTACAGAGATCCTTACTGCACGTATAAGTTCTGTCAAGCACCTTAACTACTGGGAACGCTTGGAAGCACTTGACTTGTACTCGTTGGAACGCAGGAGGGAGAGATATATCATAATCTACACTTGGAAAATCTTGGAAGGAATGGTCCCAAATCTGCACACAGAAATCACTCCCTATGAAAGTAAAAGACTGGGCAGGCGATGCAAAATGCCACCAATAAAAAGTAGGGGCGCCATTGGTACACTAAGAGAAAACACCATAAGTGTCCGGGGCCCAAAACTGTTCAACAGCCTCCCATCAAGCATTAGGGAATTGCCAATAAACCCCTGGCTGCCTTCAGAGAAGTTGGACAGATACCTAAAGTCGGTGCCGGATCAGCCGGGCTGTGGCTCGTACGTCGGACTGCTGTGCGGCAGCAGTAACAGCCTAGTTGATCAGGCCCTGATCCATCGGGAGGCCTGGTCATGGACCGGGCCGTGGGGGCGTTGATCCCCGGAATAACCTCCAGGTCCATGGGGAAGTGGAAAAGAATCTTTCCTCCGTAAGCCATGCGTGTCGTATGAGGCGACTAAAATGCCGGGAGCAATGGGCTAGTAACCCCTTCTCCTGTAGACATTTACTAAAAAAGAGAAGAAGAAAAACTTTATAAAACTGGGATGCTTAAATGTGCGTGGATGTAGTGCGGATGACAAGAAACAGATGATTGCTGATGTTATGAATGAAAAGAAGTTGGATGTCCTGGCCCTAAGCGAAACAAAGCTGAAGGGGGTAGGGGAGTTTCAGTGGGGGGAAATCTGGAGTATCTGAGAGAGTTAGAGCAAAGGAAGGGGTAGCAGTAATGTTGAATGATCAGTTATGGAAGGAGAAAAGAGAATATGAATGTGTAAATTCAAGAATTATGTGGAATTAAAGTAAAGGTTGGTGCGAGAAGTGGGTCATAATAAGCGTGTATGCACCTGGAGAAGAGAGGAATGCAGAGGAGAGAGAGAGATTTTGGGAGATGTTAAGTGAATGTATAGAGCCTTTGATCCAAGTGAGAGAGTAATTGTGGTAGGGGACCTGAATGCTAAAGTAGGAGAAACTTTTAGAGAGGGTGTGGTAGGTAAGTTTGGGGTGCCAGGTGTAAATGATAATGGGAGCCCTTTGATTGAACTTTGTATAGAAAGGGGTTTAGTTTACAGGTACTACATTATTTTAAAAAAAGAGGATAAATAAGTATACAAGATATGATGTAGGGCGAAATGACAGTAGTTTGTTGGATTATGTTATTGGTAGATAAAAAGACTGTTGATAGACTTCAGGATGTACATGTTTATAGAGGGGCCACAGATATATCAGATCACTTTCTAGTTGTAGCTACACTGAGAGTAAAAGGTAGATGGGATACAAGGAGAATAGAAGTATCAGGGAAGAGAGAGGTGAAGGTTTATAAACTAAAAGAGGAGGCAGTTAGGGTAAGATATAAACAGCTATTGGAGGATAGATGGCTAATGAGAGCATAGGCAATGGGGTCGAAGAGGTATGGGGTAGGTTTAAAAATTAGTGTTAGAGTGTTCAGCAGAAGTTTGTGGTTACAGGAAAGTGGGTGCGGGAGGGAAGAGGAGCGATTGGTGGAATGATGATGTAAGAGAGTAGTAGGGAGAAAAAGTTACATATGAGAAGTTTTTACAAAGTAGAAGTGATCAAGGAGGGAAAAGGGTTTTGGAGAAAAAGAGAGAGGTTAAGAGGTGGTGAAACAATGTAAAAAGGGAAATGAGAGAGTGGGTGGATGTTATCAAAAAATTTTGTTGAAAATAAGAAAAATTTTTTGGAGTAAATTTAACAATTTAAAAACCCTAGAGAACAAAGGATTTGTCATTAAAAATAGGAGAGGAAGTTATTAAATGGAGAGTTAGAGGTTTTGGGGAAATGGGGGGAATATTTTGAAAAATTTTAAATTTTTGATGAAATAGGAAGCGTGATTTCGTGTTAGGACAAGGGAATAAATATTTAGGAGTGAGGAAGAGCCAGTTGGAGTGGGGGGGGAATTTCGTGAGGCAGTGGGAAAAATGAAAGGGGTAAGGAGCCGGGATTGAGGGGAAAAAAGATAAAAAGTTAAAAGCAGGTGGGGAATATTTTTGGAGGGGTTGGGAATTATTTAAAAAATGTGGGGAAGAGGTAAGGTCCCTAGGGTTTGGCAGAGAAAAAGGCATAGGGGAAAAAAGAGAGTGAAAAAATTAAAGGGGGATAATTTCCGATTCCCGGTAAAGTGTATGGTAAGTTTTATTAAAAAGAATTAAAGTAAGACGGAGAATAGGATAGCAGATGAACAAGGAGGCTTTAGAAAGGTAGGGGTGTGTGGACCAGGTGTTTACAGTGAAACATATAAGTGAACAGTATTTAGATAAGGTTAAAGAGGTCTTTGAAGGAGGGGTGTTAATGTTGCAGTTTAAAAACTGTAGTGTAAAGCACCCTTCTGGAGAGACAGTGATGGAGTGAATGATGGTGAAAGTTTTTCTTTTTCGGGCCACCCTGCCTTGGTGGGAATCGGCCAGTGTGATAATAAAAATATTATTATTATTTATTATTATTATTATTATTATTTTTATTATTGAGTAAATTGGTGTTTGTTTAATAAAGATGACCATTTTTGTAACCTCAAAAACTTTTTTCAATTTATCCCAAGAGATTTGAAATCAGGGCCCCTCTTTGGAAAAAACACAATGTTGAGACAGCGTCCCAAAATTTTCTTGATTTTTCAAGAGAAATCAATGGCGCCCCAATGATGGGGTGCCATCAGTACAGATGCCAGCACAGTTCTTCCAGTTGAGACCTTTTGTTTCCAGATAAGAAGACAAAATATTGAATATATTTGTTCCTTTGCTTGTCTCAGGCAGTTCTTTGCAACAGAAGAAGTTTTGTTGCATTTCACCCTCATTGACAAATCTTACAAAAGCTACAATGTGACATTTATTGGAAAGATGTGTTGTTGACTCATCAACCTGGACAGAAGAACTGCTATTTTTCAGTTTATGACACAAAACCTCTTCAGGGTCATTTTATAAGTCATCAATACGTCGACTTATTGTACTGTTGGAAATTGGAACTTTACAATTTCTCGTACTTCATCTTGTCCCAGCATTTTTCCCACTATAATTTCACAAGCTGGCATTATTAGGTTCTCACCAACTATGTGACTTTTCCTTTTCTGTGAAATAATTTCTGCTACCATATAATTTGCTTCTTCAGCCTATTCACTGACACTTTATTCACAAAAGCTATACTCTGTTTATTTTGAAATTCCAATAGCCTTTTAAAATAATCAGCACTTTTAATTTTCATATGACTGTGACTTGCAATGAAGTGTCTTTTCAACTTTGCTGGAGCCATTGCTGCATTTGAAAGATGCAATGGAATAGGGCACAATGGAACAGTACAACTTGGATCACCATTTCATGTAAAGCTAATTGATAAGTAAGTTTCACTGAAAGATTTACCTTTCTGTGTCTGCTGTTGTACTAGTGCAGTGATATTTGCAGGAGATTGAGATACTTTATCACTGGCCTCATCAGAATTGTCTGGATGTTTCCTCTTCAAAAACTGCCACACTGGACAGTCAGACATTTCACTAAAATAAAAAAATATAATGAACAAAAGAAATGTTAGGTAAGACACATATGCAACAGTTAGGTATCTTTATTATGAAACGTTTCGCCTACACAGTAGGCTTCTTCAGTCAAGTACAGAAAAGTTGATAGAAGCAGAAGATACTTGATACTCCTAGTGGCCTACGTCTCACCTCTTGGCGCTATAAAAAGCTCCATCCTGTCACTTCTTCTCCATATTGTTTCATACTATGGAACAATGCTCTTCTCCAGACTGAGGGACTGACCACCTCAAAACTTTAAGGGTGATGGACTGATTACATCGTCTTCAAGTATCTTCTGCTTCTATCAACTTTTCTGTACTTGACTGAAGAAGCCTACTGTGTAGGCGAAACGTTTCATAATAAAGATATCTAACTGTTGCATATGTGTCTTACCTAACAACCTGTCGGTATTTTATACCATTTTAATGTTCAATCTGTCAGACACTGCAACACAAGGGTATCTTGGTACAGACCTGCAATCAACTTCGACAACTTCCACTAGTGAGAGGGGCTGGATTTGAGAGGGACCTGACCTCTCAACATCTGAGTTCTTACCTCTCCTAGTGGCCTACGTCTCACCTCTTGGCGCTATAAAAAGCTCCATCCTGTCACTTCTTCTCCATATTGTTTCATACTATGGAACAATGCTCTTCTCCAGACTGAGGGACTGACCACCTCAAAACTTTAAGGGTGATGGACTGATTACATCGTCTTCAAGTATCTTCTGCTTCTATCAACTTTTCTGTACTTGACTGAAGAAGCCTACTGTGTAGGCGAAACGTTTCATAATAAAGATACCTAACTGTTGCATATGTGTCTTACCTAACAACCTGTCGGTATTTTATATTTTATACCATTTTAATGTTCAACAAAAGAAATATTCATAAACATACCTAAATTTTTTAAATTTGTAGAGCATCCCTAAATGCTGGGTAAAATTTACTAAACAATGTGGGTGAATGAGAGGGTGTAGCCACATGCCAGGAAGCACAGAAAGAACTGATGGAGACCGTGCATATGCCCTATACTCGAGTGAGTCACTTGATACACGGATCTGCTATGTACAGCTCCTGTTCACTGACTACCAAAGGTGGTACTATATAGACACTGCTAAATATATTTCCTATGATTATTATACAGAGCAATCCCGAGTTTCGGCTGCCCTGAGCATCGGCCGCCGCTTCGAGTTTAGACTGCTTTTTTTGGCTAAATTTTGTCCCAAGTTTCACCCTATGCCCCATGTTTCAGCCGGCATAGCAGACCTGCCCGCACCTGTGCGCCTGCCCGCCCAGGCATCATGAGCCAGTCTAGCTTTATTTATCCTTAAGTGAATATTACTCTGCGTGCTCATCCAAACATTTAACAATAAATTCATAACCTCCTAGTGGCATCCCTTTGGTAAAGAAAGTGAGAAACATGACAGAACTGAAGAATGAAATTGTAGCAAAGTACCAAAGTGGAGGAGGAAGAGGTAGAGGAGAATGTGCCTTCTTCAGCGATTCTACAATATGTACGATACTAAAGCAGCATGATTCAATAAAGGCTATAGTGCCAGCCAGCAATAAAGTGTAGCATTAACAGTGTAGCAAGTAAGTTAAGCAATTAAGTGATAGAAAAATGACGACACGAAACTTAACTCATCCATTATTGTTTGAGGTATATAGGGCGACTGAAAACACCACTGCTTCTGCTGCCTCTGCTGCTGCTTATGCTTTCAGTGGCCCTTATATACCCAACAACAACACAACATAACACCAGTCGTGACATACATAATGACGTATTTTATTCATTCAAGAGTATATGTCATGTTTCTATGTTATTAATATTGTTTAATATGTCATACTAGATGAATTGTGATAGATAAATAAGCTGTAGAGTTGATAGTGTGATATTGAAGGACTATTTTGTCCTGTCTCCAAACAAACTCTCCTGCCTCTCTCATATTTATTTATTTATATATTTATTTAGTAATTTTACATACAGAGGTACAAAAAAATACAGGTAAGAGCAGCATGCCAAAGCCACTTATATGCATAGCATTACGGGCTGGCTTAAAATTAACTTAAGATTAACTAAGCAATGACGAAATCAGTGATAAAACATTATTGTAAACAGATAACTATACAGCACAAATGAGTATTACAAAGACAGGTCATATGGCTGCATGCATTGCTGTACATTCAGTAGAATGGAGTATTCTGGTAGGTAGTGTATTTAAAAAAATAACAAAGTTAGATTGGGTCCTAGGTTTAACATTTGTGTGATATAATTGTGAGTAACATATAGGATATACAATTTATAAGGTTCAGTTATTCAGTATTTATTTGGTTTTGAGTGAGTAAGTGATCTTTGAGAAGAGACTTGAATTTATAAACAGGTAATGAATTCCAGATTTTAGGGCCTTTTATGTACATTGAGTTTTTGCATAGCGTGAGATGGACACATAAGAACATAAGAAAGGAGGAACACTGCAGCAGGTCTGTTGGCCCATACTAGGCAGGTCCTTTACAATTCATCCCACTAACAAACATTTGACCAACCCAATTTTCAATGCCACCCAAGAAACAAGCTCCGATGTGCAAGTCCCTCTCAAATCCAACCCCTCCCACTCATGTACTTATCCAACCTAAATTTGAAACTACCCAAAGTCCTAGCCTCAATAACCCAACTAGGTAGACTGTTCCACTCATCAACTACCCTATTTCCAAATCAATACTTTCCTATGTCCTTTCTAAATCTAAACTTATCCAATTTAAACCCATTACTGCGGGTTCTCTCTTGGAGAGATATCCTCAAGACCTTGTTAATATCCCCTTTATTAATACCTATCTTCCACTTATACACTTCGATCAGGTCTCCCCTCATTCTTCGTCTAACAAGTGAATGTAACTTAAGAGTCTTCAATCTTTCTTCATAAGGAAGATTTCTAATGCTATGTATTAATTTAGTCATCCTACGCTGAATGTTTTCTAACGAATTTATGTCCATTCTGTAATATGGAGACCAGAACTGAGCTGCATAATCTAGGTGAGGCCTTACTAATGATGTATAAAGCTGCAGTATGACCTCTGGACTTCTGTTGCTTACACTTCTTGATATAAATCCCAGTAATCTATTTGCCTTATTATGTACGCTTAGGCATTGCTGTCTTGGTTTAAGGTTGCTGCTTACCATAACCCCCAAGTCCTTTTCGCAATCTGTATGGCTAAGTTCTACATTTATTTAACTTATAAGTGCTAGGGTTATGGACACTCCCGAGCTTCAGAACCTTGCATTTATCTACATTGAACTGCATCTGCCACTTTTCTGACCAAGAGTAGAGTTTGTCTAAATCCTCCTGAAGTTCCCTAACATCTACGTTTGAATCAATTATCCTACCTATCTTCGTGTCATCGGCGAATTTACTCATATCACTAGCAATTCCTTCATCAAGATCATTGATATATATTATAAACAACAACGGGCCCAAGACTGATCCCTGTGGAACGCCACTTGTTACTGATCCCCACTCGGATTTAACCCCATTTATGGACACTCTCTGCTTCCTGTCTGTGAGCCATGACTCGATCCACGAGAGCACCTTTCCCCCAATGCCATGAGCTGCTACTTTCTTCAACAGTCTTTGGTGCGGAACTCTATCAAATGCCTTACTAAAATCTAAGTAAACAATATCAAATTCTTTATCGTGGTCAACAGCCTCAAAAGCTTTACTGAAGAAAGTTAATAAATTAGTTAGACAAGACCGGCCTAATTAGTTAGACAAGACCGGCCTTTAGTTAGACAAGACCGGCCTATTAGTTAGACAAGACCGGCCTAAATTAGTTAGACAAGACACGAGGAACATCAAAGAGTGATCTGTGCCTTGTGTTATGGTCATGTGTTCTGTTGAGGTTGGCAAGGAGATGTTTGAGGGGAGGGTTAATATCAGAGTTAAGTGTTCTATGTATGTAATAGGTGCAGTAATAAGTATGGATGTTTTGTATGGTGAGTAGGTTGAGTGTTTTGAATATTGGTGGAGTGTGCTGCCTGTAGTGAGAATTTGTTATCATTCTAACTGCCAACAAGAGTCTTCAATAAAGATAAAACTGATTTAAATGTTTATTTATCCATTAAAATTAGTGCTTCATATTTATTTCTCATTGTTTTCTGTATGTAAAACTATAATATTTTTCTTTAAAAAATGAATTTTTTTGTGAATATTTTTGGGTGTCTGGAATGGATTAATTGGATTTACATTATTTGTTATGGGAAATATTGCTTCGGCTTCAGATCTAGCTCCTGGAATGGACTGAGGCCGAAACTCGGGGTTCCACTGTACTTTTAAATAATATAACAGGTTGAAGATTTTATTATAATACCCAAGAATTTTCCAAGAAAATGCCATATGTGTATAGTAAAATTATATATATAAAATTAAACACAAAAATGAACATAACCTCAGAGGGAAGGAACACTGCAGCAGGTCTACTGGCTCATGTGAGGCAGGTTCAAGTCGCCTACTGGCTCATGTGAGGCAGGTTCAAGTCGCCTACTGGCTTATGCCATTGACCCAACTCTAGTCAGGCTCAGGTCACATCCACTTAAGAATGGAGCATGGTATCAGACCTACTAGCACAAGCTAGTCAGGTCCAGCTCACACCCACCCACACCCACTCATGTATTTATCAAACCTATTTTTAAAACTACACAATGCTAGAAAAATGACAGGATGGATAATGAGAACCTTCAAAATTAGGGATGCCAAGCCCATGATGACACTCTTCAGGTCGCTTGTTCTATCTAGGCTGGAATACTGCTGCACACTAACAGCACCTTTCAAGGCAGGTGAAATTGCTGAACTAGAAAATGTACAGAGAACCTTCACGGCACACATAACTGAGATAAAACACCTCAATTATTGGGAACGCTTGAAGTTCCTGAACCTGTACTCCCTGGAATGCAGGTAGGAGAGATACATGATTATATACACTTGGAAAATCCTTGAGGGACTAGTACCAAACTTGCACACAAAAATCACTCACAATGAAAGCAAAAGACTCGGCAGATGATGCAACCTCCCCCATTGAAAAGCAGGGGTGCCACTAGCACATTAAGAGACAACACAGTAAGTGTCAGGGGCCCAAGACTGTTCAACGGCTTCCCAGCATACATAAGGGGGATTACCAATAGAACCCTCGCCATCTTCAAGTAGGCACTGGACAAGCACATAAAGTCAGTACCTGAGCAGCCGGGCTGTGGCTCGTACGCTGGGTTGCGTGCAGCCAGGCCCTGATGCACCATGAGGCTTGGTCACAGACCGGGCCGCAGGGGCATTGACTCCCAGAACTCTCTCCAGGTAAACTCTATTACCAAACCAGTGCTTTCCTATATCCTTCATGAATCTGAATTTTTCCAACTTGAAAACATTACTGTGAGTCCTGCCTTGACCAGATATTTTTAGCACGCTATTTACATCCCCTTTATTTATTCCTGTTTTCCATTTATACACCTCAATCATATTCCCCCTAAATCTAAGCCTTTCTAGAGAGTGCAGATTTAGAGCTCTCAGTCTATCCTCATAGGGAAAATTTCTGATACATGGAATCAGCTTTGTTATCCTCCTCTGTACATTTTCCAGAGCATTTATATCCGTCCTGTAATACGGTGACCTGAACTATGCAGCAAAATTTAAATGAGGCCTAACCAAAGATATACAGGTCTCCCTCAACATTCACGAGGGTTAGGGGATCAAGAGCCTTGCGAATGTTGAAAAACCGTGAATGTTTGGTGCCCCAATATATTGTAGGGAAATATAATACAATACTGCTTCGTGAGGCAGTAGGTAAAATGAAAGGGGGTAAGGCAGCCGGGATTGATGGGGTAAAGATAGAAATGTTAAAAGCAGGTGGGAATATAGTTTTGGAGTGGTTGGTGCAATTATTTAATAAATGTATGGAAGAGGGTAAGGTACCTAGGGATTGGCAGAGAGCATGCATAGTTCCTTTGTATAAAGGCAAAGGGGACAAAAGAGAGTGCAAAATCATATGGGGGGATAAGTTTGTTGAGTGTAACCGGGAAAAAAGGGAAAAAATATAATTATCAGAGTACATATAAAAATGCAGTAACTTTAAAAAACTTGAAATTTTGGAAGTTTCCTGACATAATAGATGTGGTTCCACGGAAATGTAAACAAACCGGGTGAGGGGCGCCGTATTTAAAAGACCCGCTGCTGTAATAGCAAATTTTGGTCCTAATTTGACATCGTCCGTAATTAGCGGAATGCTGTAAAAAGAGGCTAAACGCTTAAAGCAGGCCTTACTGTACTGCAAAGAGGCGGCTAATGGCTGACAAGTGAACTCCCTTTTTTATCGGTTCAGTCATTTTTATTTTTGGTGTACGTTAAGAAGCATCTTTCATCATACACTGCCCAAGTTTCAATGAGATATGCCCGACAAACAACGCGAGAAAAAAAAATATTTATCAAAATCTATATATGGCAAGCCCAAAGTCAGTACTGGAAATTAAATTCCACTTTGACTTTCCCTGGGTTATCCCAGGTTGCTATACATAACACTGCTTTGTATGATAATCTATGTAACTGGTATTTGTGTATACCTGATAAACTTATTTACTTCTAGTCTGTCAACTCAGTACAAGAAACTGCCCATTTACTTATTTCAACTACCCAATAAAGTGTCAAAATTGGCAATTTGGCTGAATGTCACTCAAAATTTCAACAGATGCCAATTTCAAAATAGGGTCCCAGAATAAACCAATGCAGACATCCTGGCACTAAAATAACATTTTCTCTGTTCATCAGTCACGGCAACAGGCCCCTCTTATATTACTCGTGCTTTCCATTTGAATTTTTATTCACAAAAAAAAAAATAAAAGATTTACTGTTATGGCAGACTACTGCATTATTGTAATAATTGTATAAATAATGTCAATCCATTCTTGACTCCGTACTGGAATTTAGACTGGCAGGAGGACAGGTTATTGGACGGTGACGTCATTTGTTTACTCTGAGCTCGCTAAAGGATAGAACATTTTCGCTTACTTTGTGAGCGCAATTTCAAGGTACTTTTTGTCATGAAAGCAATCAAAATCAATCTATCTCTGAATAATATCTTTTCATTCTATCAAATGAGACCGAAAAATAGGAATATAACCATAACAACCCAAACAAAAATAAACCGCTAAGGCGACCGCTAATGGCTGAGAAGTGAACTCTCACTATTATGGTCTGATTTCTTTCATTTTTGGGTGATGTGAAGAAGTATCATTTCCTTCCATCATACATGCCCAGTTTGAATAAGTTAAACCCAACAAACAACTAAAAATAATTTATTATTATTTTATTATCACACTGGCCGAGTTCTCCACCAAGGGCAGTGGCCGAAAAAGAAAAACTTTTCACCATCATCACTCCATCACTCTGTCTTTGCCAGAAGGGATGCATTACACTAAAGTTTTTAAACTTGCAAACATTATACACCCTCCTTCAAGTGCAAGGCCTGTACATTCCCATCTTCCAGACACTCAATCCGGCCTGCCGTTTCCCTGAACCCTTCATAAATGTTACTTTGCTCACACTCCTACAGCACGTCAAGTATTAAAAACCATTTTGTCTCCATCACTCCTATCAAATACGCTCATGCAATACCTGCAGAAGTCAAGCCCCTCGCACACAAAACCCTCC
This sequence comes from Cherax quadricarinatus, assembly GCF_026875155.1. Classification (NCBI taxonomy): domain Eukaryota; kingdom Metazoa; phylum Arthropoda; class Malacostraca; order Decapoda; family Parastacidae; genus Cherax; species Cherax quadricarinatus. The sequence goes on along the minus strand of NC_069460.1, from coordinate 32,911,623 downwards.
TTTACACCCCTCTCTCCCAACCTTTCCCTAGGCCGACCCCTACCCCCCTCCTTCCACTACAGACTGAATACACTCTTGAAGTCATTCTGTTTCGCTCCATCTCTCTTACATGTCCGAACCCACCTCAAACAAACCTTCCTCAAGCCCTCTGGACAACAGTTTTGGTAATCCCGCACCTCCTCCTAACTTCCAAACTACGAATTCTCTGCAATTATATTCACACCACACATTGCCCTTCATACATTACATCTCCACTGCCCCAGCCTTCTCTTCCGCTGCAACATTCATCAACACCCATGCTTCACCACCCAATATAATAACGTTGGTAAAAACTATACTCTCATACATTCCCCTCTTTTGCCTCCAAGGACAAAGTTCTTTGTCTCCACAGACTCCCAATGCACCACTCACTCTTTTATTTTCCCTCATCAATTCTATGATTCACACTCATCTTTCATAGACCCATCCGCTGACACGTCCACCGTCCCAAATATCGAATACATTCACCTCCTCCATACTCTCTACCTCTCAATCTGATATTCAATCTTCATCACTAATTCTTTTGTTATCCTCATAAACAAAATAATATAATAATAATATAATTAATAATAATAATAATGATAATATTTTTCTTTTTATTTTTTTTTTATTTCACACCGGCCGATTCCCCGCAAGGCAGGGTGGCCCGAAAAAGAAAAACTTTCAACATACACATCATTCACTCCATCACTGTCTTGCCAGAAGGGTGCTTTACCACTACAGTTTTTAAACTGCAAACATTAACACCCCTCCTTCAAGTGCAGGCACTGTACTACCCTATCTCCAGGACTCCAGACCCGCCTGTGCCGGTTTCCCTGAATCCCATCATAAATGTTACTTATTGCTTTCACACGCACAACAGCACGTCAAGTATTAAAAAACATTTGTCTCCCATTCACTCCTATCAAACTGGGGTGTATTTATCATCTTTTTAAGTTTATGTATCTGTTATTAATATAATTTTGAAAAAATATCATGACTGGAATAATGAAAATGTGTAATTACCGTAATATACGACATTTAATGAGACTCCGTGACTATTGTTATTATGGCCGTCACTTGTGGAGTCGTCTGCTACCAGAGATCACATATTATGTTTATTTTAATCTACTGTGGGGTGTATTTATCTTATTAATATGTTAGTATAGTGTTTATTATATAATTTTGAAAAAAAATCATGGCTGGATTAATGAAAATGTGTATATTACCGTAATATACACATTTATGAACTCAGTATTGTTATTATCACTCACTTTGTGAAGTCGTCTGCTACACAGCTCACATTTAAGTTATTTATTCTACTGTGGGTGTATTATCTTATTTTAAATGTTTATGCACGTGTATATTATATAATTTTGAAAAAAAATATCATGGATGGATTATTGAAAATGTGTTATATTAACGTATATACGACATTTAAATGACTGATGTATGTAAGTTTATTAGTACAGGTATCATAAGTATAATTAACAGAGTAAAATATAAAATATGAAATAACTTTTAAAAACATTTGAAATTTTGGAGTTTCCAGACAAAATGGAGAGACTTAGTGCTTACTGAGCTCATGGAGAATGTAAACAAACAGGGTGGGGCACGGTGACCGTATTAGAAAGTCAGTGGGGGGAGCCGTATAGTGAGTTTGGTCATAATGGTTGAGGGGGGTAGGTCCGTATTAGCGAACGCCGTAAAGCGGAACGCCGTAAAGCGGGGCCCTCCTGTATGTTAGTAAATATCACTGCCTCTACCACTGTCTTACTCACTGCCTCTACCACTGCCTCTCACTGCCTTAACTGCTGCCTCACCCACTGCCTCTATCACTGCCTCTTCCACTGCCTCACCCACTGCCTCACCCACTGCCTCACCCACTGCCCTACCACTGCCTAGCCTTCAAATGCTGCCTTCACCCACTGCCTCTATAACTGGCCTCTACCCACTAGCCTCAACCACTCGAGTCATTTTACACTCAATCTCCAGCACCATATACAATGAATTACCATATTGTGAAATGTTGAAGAGCACGGAGACATAAATACTCACTCCAGCATAAAACAAAGCACACTGACGATGCGTCAACCACCTTCCTCCACGCACTGCTTCAGCCCTCGTACTTTTTGAGTACAATTTCCTACTTCAATTCTATCGTATTTATTATTATTATCGTTATTATTATTATTATTATTATTATATTAATATTATTATTTTTATTATTAGCAGTACAGAAATGTTTTGATTCTTGCTGTGGTTCAAGAGTAAACACATGATGTCACCTTCCAATACCTGTCCGAATAGCCATACTAATATGCAGTCATGGATGGGTTTACATTATTTATACTGTAGTTTAATAGCAAATAATGAACAAACAAAACACTCACCACACAGTGGTGGGAGGGCTGGCTGCCAGTTGCAGGGGTCGGAGGGAAGGTAGTAAGGACTCGTGGCGGTAAACTTAAATATGATTTGGCAGCTGGGAATTTGGCGGTTGGGAATTCGCGAATGTGTGAAGCCCGCGAAAGTTGAAAACGCGAATGTTGAGGGAGACCTGTATAGAGTTGAACAACCTGAAGACTTCTATTATTTATACTTGTTGATATGAAGCCAAGGATTCTGTTAGCTTTATTGCAAAAACTTATGCACTGTTGTCTTGGTTTCAGATTACTGCTAATCAGAATTCAAATCCTTTTTGCAATCAGTAATATTAAGATTTACATTATTTAGTATATATGTGGCATGGTTATTTTCCTGTCCAACATTGAGAACTTTGCATTTGTATATACATGTATTTAACTGCAACTGCCACTTCTTTGACCACTGCATCAGTCTATTCAAATTAACCTGGAGTGCTCTAATGTCCTCATTAAATTAACTGGATATTTGGTGTCATCAGCAAATTTGCTTATGTTGCTATTTATTCCCTCATCTATGTTGTTTATGTAAAATGTCAACAACAAGGGGTCCAACACTGACCCCTGTGGAACACCACTTGTGATGTGCCCTGTTATGCAGAAATGTGGGATAGCTGGGGGCTTGAGCCTGGTCTAAGGGTAAAGGTAAAAGTTACACACATCTCAAGCCCAAACCGTCCACCCAGGGCTATCCCAGTCAAAACAGAAAGCGCTAAACCAGTATGTGTTACTTCAATGGGTTGGTTAACAGAGGGTTAGGCAAAAATCCCAATTAGGAAAATATATCTATTTAATCACCATAACATAACATAACAGAAAACCTTAATCGTAAATGCCCAAATGAGGGTACACACAACAGCTGCTGGAGGTTCTGCCACCAACCAAAGGCTTCGTTCAGCGTCAGGCCGTCATTAACACTACAAAACCTCATTTCTTACTTCACATCATCCCACAGCACCTGACCATGTCAGAGCCTGGGTGAACATCAGGTAAAGCCATATGAAAGGCCTATGGCATGAGTTGGATAAACTAAAATGAGTGTACAACTACAAACTATCTAAATACACAGCATCTCCAACGCCAGCCTCTACCACCATGCTCACTGTGTCACGTTGTGACATCCCACCCCCACGCTTACTCTGCGTACCCAAATATCCTTGGAAAATAAATCATTAACAGAATTTCTTTATAATTACAGTTAGAGTACTTTACAGTACCCCCGAAAGCACATTATGAATTATAAAATTATTCTTTACAATTATAACATTCATATTATTATGGCACACTTCTCCACTATATGTACATTACGATGTCATGCAGAACCCTGCATAACATGCCCCCACTCTGATTTCTCTGCAACTGTGCAAACTCTGCTGCCTATTTGTCAACCATGCCTCTACCCAGTAAAAAATTTCTCCTCCTATTTCTTACCTTAAATTGTGGTTTCTGGTGTTTGTCAATGATTGTGAAGAAGGGAGTGGAGAGGCATGCTGAGGCCCTACTGGGCTGAGGTGGATGGTAGTCTAGTTAGTAAGTTAGTCCAGTCAATTAAGTGAGTCAGTAAGTTAGTCCAGTCAATTGAGTGAGTCAGTAAGTAAAGTAAGGTCACTCAGTCAAGTCAGTCCAGTCAGGTGAGTCTCGGTAGGTCAGTCAGCCAAGTCAGCACAGTCATTCAAGTCAACAGATCACTTAGTCAAGTCAGTTAGTAAATCAGTCAAATCCTTCAGTAAAGTAGTCAAATCATTCATTAAATCATTCAGGTCAGTAGGTCAGTCAGTAAGTCAGTCAAGTCAGTAAGTCATTCAGTAAATCAGTCAAATCATTCAATAAATCAGTCATGTCATTCACTAAATCAGTCAATGCCCCCAACAAGCCAGTCTGAGACCAAGCTCCAAGCCTCATGTATGTATATACACCTACCATCCGACTTACGACTGAGTTCGGTTCCGAGAAACCGGTCGTAAGTCGAAATGGTTGTAAGTCGAACTTTACTAATGAATATCAACAAAACATTTTTGTAATGACTTTATTTTATTGTTTTATTTTGGGAATTTTCATGTTTTATTTTACTTCTTATGTTTGTTAACTGTATTTTAATACGTAAGTTTGGGATAAACACTGTGTACAATACAAATAGGGTTTGTTTTAATTCCAAGAAATTTGGGCATAAAAAAAAAAACGCGGTCCGTAAGTCGAGTGGTCTAACTCGAGCAGGTCGTAAGTCGATTGGTAGTGTATATTATATATCCATAATAAAATATATATATATATATATATATATATATACTATATATATATTATATATATATATATATATATATATATATATATATAACAGTGGACCCCCGGTTACCGAACTTTTTTCATTCCCAGTAGTATGTTCAGGTGCCAGTATGACCGAATTTTTTCCCATAAGGAATATTGTGAAGTAATAGTCCATATCAGACCCCCAAACATACACTACAAACGCACTTACATAAATACACTTACATAATTGGTCCGCATTTGGAGGTGATCGTAAGCGGGTCCACTGGTATATTATAGATATATATATAATATATATTTTTTTTTTTCAACATGTCGGGGCCGTCTCCCACCGAGCAAGGGTGACCCAAAAAGAAATGAAAATCCCCAAAAAGAAAAATACTTTCAATCATCATTCAACACTTTTCACCACACTCGCACATTATCACTGTTTTTGCAGAGTGCTCAGAAACAACATTTTTAGAAAGCATAACACATATAAAGATACACAACCTATCCTCTCCAAACTGCCAATATCCAAACCCCTCCTTTAAAGTGCAGGCATTGTACTTCCCATTTCCAGGACTCAATCCGACTATATGAAATAACCGGTTTCCCTGAATCCCTTCACTAAAATATATATATATAATATATTTATATATATATATAAATATATAATATATATATATATATATCTATATTATATATATATATAATATATATATATATATATATATAAAATATAGAATATACAGTGGACGCCCCGCATAGCGACTTTAAATCCGTGCAAGAGGGCCTCATTGTTTATGGCCCGAAATTATCCGTTATTGCGACTGAATTTTTCCCCATAAGAAATAATGGAAATCAAATTAATCCGTGCAAGACACCCAAAAGCATGAAAAAAAAAAAAATTTTTACCACATGAAATAGTACATTTTCCCTACACACAACCGAGAAGTATACATGCACAATAGTAGAGGTTAGTACATGCACAAAGGTGGATAATGTGCATGTGACTACACTACTAAATGAAGAATAAATAGACACTTACCTTATTGAAGATCAGGCAATGACTGATGAAGACACTGTGTCCTGGGGGGGAAAGTGCCTTTTCCCTCCTGATACTGTAGGTTCCGTTTGGCATTTCACTTCCAGAAACAGGCCTTATCACACTGTGTACGCCACTAACGATTCTTAAATTCTCTCAACCAACCTTTGCTGGCTTTAAATTCACGCAATATAACATTAGTTCCAGGCATTTTTTTCCTGTTCACCTGGGTGTTAGTCGAACTGGTGTGGGTTGCATCCTGGGAGACAAGATTAAGGACCCCAATTGGAAATAAGTTAACCATCTTCGATGACACTGACTTTTTTGGGTTATCCTGGGTGGCAAAGTCCTCTGGGGTTAATTGTTTATTGGTATTCTCAATAATCCACACCACACAACGGTGCTACAGCAGCAGCAGCAGCTGCTTGCAGTGCTACAACAGCAGCAGCAGCTGACAGTGCTAACAGCAGCAGCAGACCGATGCTACAGCAGCAGCAGACGATGCTACAGTCAGCACAGATGATGCCTACAGCAGCAGCACAGCAACAATGCTACAGCAGCAGCAGATGGTAACTACAGCAGCAAGCAGCAGCGACGGTGGTACAGCATGCAAGAAGCAGCTGACAGTGCTAACAGCAGCAGCATTCATCTGGACAGTGCTACAGCAGCAGCAGACGATGTTTACAGCAAGCAGCATCACTTTGTACCACCCAATAGCAGCGAGGTTGACTGGGGTTTATTAATACAAACCTGGCCCACTCGGAAACACGCACTCCACTTTCATACTTATCAATGATCTTTTTCTTCATCTCTATAGTAATTCTCACCCTTATTGCTGTAGGGTGGCACTAGAAGCTTTCCTTGGGGCCCATGGTCACTTATTTTGCAGATAAAAATCACCAAAAACACTGTAGTATAATACGAAATGTTCCGATTGTATCTGGGATGTTACGCGGAGGCTGGCTGGTAAACAATGCCAACCGCCCCCCCCCGGGGGCACATGTTTGAGGCTGGCTAAGGGCGCACATTGGACGTGTCTCGGACGAAGAGCGGTGGAGCGAAGTTTTTGAGCGGTATGCGAGGGACATAAATTTTTTTGCGATAAAAGCGAGCGGTAATGCAGATTTGAACGTTATGTGATGCCGACTGTATGCGAGGTCCACTGATAATATATACACCACCTACCATCCGACTTACAACCAAGCTTGGTTCCGACCAACCGTCGTAAGTCGAAATGGACGTAAGGCGAAAAAAAAAACCTTTGAAGATTGCAACATATTGGGCTAGGGCATAATGTCCAAAACTTTCCTATATAAAACTACCTACATAATGTCTGTCATGTAATGTATAACAATCTATATTTCATTCATTCTTTGTTACCATAATTTAATAATATTGGTTGTATTTTAATTATTTATGTACTGTATATAATGATACATGTGTAGTGATATGTTACTGTAAATTTACATCACAACAGTACCCATATGTTTACAATTATCTTTATGTATTGTTGATCAAACAGTTGTGATATGGGAGAATACCATTGGTAGTGTCATCCTGGCAGAATGTTGTGTAAACCTATACCCTAAGTAAAGAGAAACAACTCAGGAACATGTTGTAATACGTATCCGGAGCTCACTGGCTGGGTGGCCGGGTCTGTGGTTGGCCGGGTGGGTGCTGGCTGGTGGATGGGTGGTGGCAATGGGTGGGTGGCTGGCTGGCGCTGGATGATGGGTGGGTGGCTGGATGGGTGGGTGGGTGGCTGGATGGGTGGGTGGCTGGATGGTGGCTGGATGAGTGGGTGGGTGGGTGGGTATTTGGCTGACTGGGCTGACTGAATGGGCTGTCTCTTTGTATCTCTCTCTCTGTATCTCTCTCTCTCCTCTCTCTCTCTCATCTTCTCCCTCTTTCTCTCTCTCCTCTCGCTCTCTCTCTCTCTCTCTCTCACTGGTACACAGTAAGTCAAGTTAATCATACATATTATAAATTACCTAGGATAACCCAAAAAAATCCAGACAAAGTTGCTATACCATGATCTGTGCTCCCATGCCCTAAAAATAAAATATTAATAATCATTATTATTACTATAATACATATGTACTTAATATCATCAAACATATGTACTAATATCATAAACACGCTAGATAACAGGATATCTTGCTACTCCTACTACACTTTTGGTCCACTTCACAGACACGCACATGCATATATATAATACATACATACTAGTGTTTTCCTCCTTTATCTAAATAGTCTTGTTCTTTTTTATTTCTTCTATTGTCCAAATGGGAATTGGAAAAGAAGCTTTTCCCACCGTAAGCCATGCTGTCGTAATGAGGGCGACTAAAATGCCGGGATCAATGGCTAGTAACCCCTTCTCCTGTAACATTACTAAAAAAGAGAGAAGGAAAAACTTTATAAAATTGGGAGCTCAATGTGGTGGGAGTAGTGCGGATTACAAGAAACAGATGATTGCTGATGTTATGAATGAAAGAAGTTGATGTCCGGCTCTAAGCGAAACAAAGCTGAAGGGGGTAGGAGAATTTCATGGGGGAAATAACTGGGATTAAATCTGGCGTATCTGATAGAGTTAGAGCAAAGGAAGGGTAGCAGTAATGTTTAAATGTTCAGTATGGAAGGAGAAAAGAGAATATGGAATGTGTAAATTCAAGAATTATGTGATTAAAGTAAAGGTTGGATGCGAGAAGTGGTCATAATAAGCCGTGTATGCACCTGGAGAAGAGAGGAATGCAGAAGGAGAGAGAGAGATTTTGGGAGATGTTAGTGAATGTAATAGGAGCCTTTGAACCAGTGAGAGAGTAATTGTGGTAGGGGACCTGAAATGCTAAATAAGGAAGAACCTTATAGAGAGGGTGTGGTAGGTAAGTTTGGGGGTGCCAGGTTAAATGATAATGGGAAAGCCCTTTGATTGAACTTTGTATAGAAAGGGGTTTAGTTATAGTAATAACATATTTTATTTAAGAAAAAGAGGAATAAATAAGGTATACACGATATATGTAGGGCGAAATGACAGTAGTTTGTTGGATTAGTATTGGTAGATAAAAGACCTGTTTGAGTAACTTCAGATGTACATGTTTATAGAGGGGCCACAGATATATCAATCACTTTCAGTTTGTAGCTAACACTGAGATAAAAGGTAATGGGATACAAGGATAATAGAAGCATCAGGGAAGAGAGAGGTGAAGGTTTTATAAACTAAAAGAGGAGGCAGTTAGGGTTAAGATATAAACACTATTTAGGATAGATGGGCTAATGAGAGCATAGGCAATGGGGTCGAAGAGGTATGGGTAGGTTTAAAAATGTAGTGTTAGATGTTCAGCAGAAGTTTTTGTGGTTTACAGGAAAAGTGGTGCAGGAGGGAAGAGGGAGCTATTGGTGAAAGATGAATGTAAAGAGAGTAATAAGGGAGAAAAAGTTAGCAAATGAGAAGTTTTTACAAAGTTAGAAGTGATGCAAGGAGGGAAGAGTATAGGAGAAAAAGAGAGTTAAGAGAGTGGTGAAGCAATGTAAAAAGAGAGCAAATGAGAGAGTGGGTGAGATGTTATCAACAAATTTTGTGAAAATAAGAAAAAAGTTTTGGAGTGAGATTAACAATTAAGAAATGCCTAAGAACAAATGATTTGTCAGTTTAAAAATAGGAGAGGGAGAGTTTATTAAATGGAGAAGTTAGAGGTATTGGGAAGATGGAGGAATTTTTTGAGGAATTGTTAAATGTTGATAAGATAGGGAAGCAGGATTTCGTGTATAGGGCAAGGAGGAATAACATCTTGTAGGAGTGAGGAAGAGCCAGTTTGTGAGTGTGGGGGAAGTTCGTGAAGGCAGTAGGTAAAATGAAAGGGGGTAAGTCATCCGGGATTGAATGGGATAAAAGATAGCAATGTTAAAAGCAGTTGGGATATAGTTTTGTGAGTGGTTGGTGCAATTATTTAATAAATGTATGGAAGATGGTAGGTACCTAGGTTGGCAGAGAGCATGCATAGTTCCTTATATAAAGGCAAAGGGGATAAAAGAGAGTGCAAAATTATAGGGGGGATAAGTCTGTTGATGTACCTGGTAAAGTGTAATGGTAGAGTTATAATTGAAAGAATTAAGAGTAAGACGGAGAATTTAGGATAGCAGATGAACAAGGAGGCTTTTAGGAAAGGTAGGGGGTGTGTGGACAGGTGTTTACAGTGCAACATATAAGTGAACAGTATTTAATGATAAGGCTAAAGAGGCTTTGGGCATTTATGGATTGGAAAAGGCGTATGACAGGGTGGATAGGGGCAATGTGGCAGATGTTGCAAGTGTAGGTGTAAGGAGGTAGTTACTGAAAGCAGTGAAGAGTTTTTACGAGGATAGTGAGGCTCAAGTTAGAGTTTTAGGAAAGAGGGAAATTTTTTTCCGCAGTAAAAGTAGGCCTTAGACAAGGATGTGTGATGTCACCGTGGTTTGTTTAATATATTTATAGATGGGGGTTGTAAAGAAGTAAAATGCGAGGTCTTGGCAAGAGGCGTGGAGTTAAAGAGATAAAGAATCCACACACAAGTGGACGTTGTCACAGCCTGCTCTTTGCTGATGACACTGTGCTCTTGGGAGATTCTGAAGAGAGCTGCAGATGATAGGTGGATTAATTTGGTAGGGTGTGCAAAAGAAGAAAATTAAAAGGTGAATACAGGAAAGAGTACGGTTAATGAGGAATAACAAAAAGATTAGGTATGAAAGATTGAATAATCAGATTGGAGGGAGAGAGTTATGGCAGGAGGTGAACGTATTCAGATATTTGGGAGTGGACGTGCGCGGATGGGTCTATGAAAGATGAGGTGAATCATAGAATGATGAGTGAAAAAAAGTGGTGCACTTAGAGTCTTTGGAGACAAAGAACTTTGTCCTTGGAGGCAAAAGAGGGGAATGTATGAGAGTATAGTTTTTTTTTTTACCATCGCTCTTATATGGGGTGAAGCGTGGGTGATGAAATGTTGCAGCTAGGAGAAAGCGGAGCAGTGGTGATGGCATGTCTGAGTGAATTTGTGGTGTGAATATAATGCAGAGAATTCGTAGTTTGGAAGTTAGTAGGAGAGGTGCGGGATTACCAAAACTGTTTTCCAGAGGGCAGTTGAAGGGTTGTTGAGGTGGTTTCGGACGATGAGAGAGATGTGAGCGTAACAGATGACTTCAAGAGTGTATCAGTCTGTAGTGGAAGGAAGGCGGGGTAGGGTTCGGCCCTAGGAAAGGGTTTGGAGGAGGGGGTAAAGGGAGGTTTGTGTGCGAGGGGCTTTGACTTCCCAGCAGGCATGCGTGGAGCGTGTTTGATAGGAGTGAATGAGACAAATGGTTTTTAATACTTGACGTGCTGTTGGATGTGAGCAGGGTAACATTTTATGAAGGGATCAGGGAAACCGGCAGCCGGACTTGAGTCCTGGAGATGGGAAGGTACAGTGGCCTGCACTCTGAAGAGGGGTGTTAATGTTGCAGTTTAAAAAAAAAAACTGTAGTGTAAAGCCACCCTTCTGGCAAAGACAGTGATGGAGTGAATGATGGTGAAAGTTTTTCTTTTTCGGGCCACCCTCCCTTGGTGGATCGGCCAGTGTGATAATATAATAATAAAAAAATTAATATATATTAAGCTATAATATAATAATTGTGTCCCATCATTTCCTTACTTTAAAATATCTGTAGTTTTAATGTAGATGAGAGGTGAGTAAACAGGATTAAATGAATTAAATGAGAGAGAGAATAAGAAAATGTAGAATGTTCATGAGTTATGTAACAAACGTTGTTGTTGTTGTTACCAGCCCGGACATGAACTTTCCTGGTTCACTGTCAAGAAGCCGACCCAGAAAAACATCTCATATTTGTTAATTTATGTGTTAGGTAGCATGTTTATATATAAATTTGAAAAAAATCATAGATGGATTAAGCAAATGTCTATATTAACGTTTTATACACATTTAATTGATGCGCCTAGTGATTATTATTTTTATCATTATTAATATGGCATCTTCAAGAACTCAAGTATCACTCTTAATGAGTGGTTCTGAGACAGATTAAGCAGACCAAAATCAGACACACAGGTATACAGAAAGAAAGACACAGGTAAACAGACAGACAGAAAGACAGACACACCAGGTATACACAGACAGACACAGTAGACACAGACAGACATCAGGTAGACATAAAGACAGACATAAGGAGACAGAAATACACACAGGTAGACAGAAAGACACACCAGTAGACAGAAAGACACAAACAGGTAGACAGAAAGACAACACACAGGTAGACAGAAAGACACACACTAGTAAACAGACAAACAGACACCACAGAGATACAACAGATATACAGGCAGACAGATACAGACAGGTTATGTGCAACAGTGAAAACAAATAGAGTTAGAGAGTAAAGAGCCTTTTTTGCCACAATCTCCAGTGCAATATTAGACTTCATCTTTAGGGGCCAATTGGTGAAATTACTGTCGGCAGTTAATACAGTATGATGCTGCTGATAGGGCAGGGTTAACTCAACTGATGCCTGCCTGCATGACACATTGCCCCCGAGTATTTCAAATATTGTACAGTGGTGTACATCAGCCAGGCCCAGACCCAGCTGCCAGATGCACGTCGTAAGTCGAGTGGACGTATGTCGAGCAGGTCGTAAGTCAGATGGTAAGGTGTAATATATATATAATATGTCTATATACATATATATAATATATATATATATATATATATATATATATATATATATATATATATATATATATATATCTATATAAACAGGTCCTCCATCACAAATCTTGGACCTGTACGTGCCACTCAGGATTACCTGGAGTTTGCCGAATTACAGAGTGGTTAAGTTAGCATAACACTAATAAAATTAACCAACTTGACTTACACAGTCATTTGAACATCGGGCAAAAACTGAAGCCACTTCCACGCACTTTTTGAGCTCAATTTCAAGGTACTTTTCGTCATGAAAAGCAATCAAAAATCATTTCTATTTCTGTAAATATATCTTCCATTATATCAAATGAGTCTAAAAAATGAGAATACAACCATAAAAACCAACTAAAATATACAGTAGGGTCCACTATAACGCGGGTTAGGTTCCAGGGCCTGTCGCCGGAAAGCAGACATTATGCCGGGAAGGCAGAAATCCCATTTTTTCCATTTAAAATGCATATAAATACCAGACAACAAGTTTAACACTAAATTATATTAATAAGTTAGTAATATAACTAGGCATTAAAACACACAAAGTAAAATACCAGTCACAGTAAATTTCATTACTTATCTTAAAGTATTTGTAATCTTAATGTAAGGAAAGAGGTGAGCAGTACTTATTTGTAGGAAGTCAGTCTGGCAGTAGCCCAGGTGTAGGTAGCACTGGCTCCCCGTCTCATACTTTATTATACGATATTAAAAACAATCCCAGAGAGGTAAAATGCACATACAGTACAACTCATTTATTTACCTTAAAATATGTGTAAGTTTTAAATAAGGAAAGAGGTGAGTAGTATTTATTTTATAAAGTCAGTGAAGGTAGCCGGTCGGTGGTAGACGTAGGTGTAGCCTGGACTACACCTACCGGCTACCTACACTGTGGCCCAGAGCATAATTTTAACATCGATGTGCCTTGTTCACCTGAATTTAATCATTTCTAACAACTACCTTTAATGCCATCATAAACGAAGGTAGAAGTAATGAATAATTCATGCCAAAAGTTGTAAACAAAAGGGAGTGGGGGAGTTGCTGGGCCAAACGCAGATTTCATACACGTTTTTCTCTGATGCTGAGCAGATAAAACATAATGGTGTCCCTCCACCCGCTTCCGACAAGTGTTAATATCAGAGAATATTGAAAATATGCAAATAAAATCCAGACAACAAGTTACACTAACTTATATATAAGTTAGGCAATAGAAATAGGCATTAAAAACACAATAAAAGGGTAAGATACACCAGAGTACACTACTACTTACCTTAAAATATTAATATTAAATGTGTGAGAGGTAAGTGGCAGGGTGTTTTATTGTATAAAATCAGAATGGCAACACATCATCCTCTAAACTTGGCACTTAAAAGCAGAGGCTTATTACTTCTCTTTTTATTAAAGCTAACCTTAGACGCCATTGTCAATGAAAGCCAACTAGTTAACGAAAGAAGTAAACGAGAGAGAGAACGAATACAGAGCTGAGACAATGTAAGACACAAACTGAAACAGGTATGGACGATCAATTGGTCCAAGGCGAAATAAATGCGTATTAATATGTGTGTTCTACTTTTTTAGTTCATTCATGTCCCATTTTGTAATAGTTTGTAAAACATATACCTCAATATTTTTTTATTTTAATAATAATTATCTCACAAAACAAAATACTCTACATTGTTTACAAGTTGTACAGTTAGTTCAGAATAAACAAACAGCAACACACGAAAACCATTTTAGAGTGAATGAAGATAATAATATTAATAATAATAATAATAATATTATTATTATTATTATTATTAATAATATTATTATTAATATTAATAAAAATAATAATAATAAAATTATAATAATATTATAATAATATTAGTAATATTATTATTATAAAAAACACTAAACCCACAAGGGTCGTGAATTGCTATACATAAAGTAAAGGCATACGAACAAGAATATTTTTCACAGTTACCCCCCAGTGTTTGACTAAGAAACCGTAATTCTTAGCCGACACCACCTACACAGCTGCTTTGTAAACAAATCTCATATTTACATCAATTTTTATTCTGAGTGTATATATTATGTTTATATCTATGTAATGGGTTTCATATCAATTTTGAGGAAAATATCATAGATGGATTAATGAAAATGCTATATTGATGTAAAATAAGACATCTATGAGCCCAAGAGTGATTATTATTATGTATATTTGCGTCATGGAGTAGAGACTAGCATTTTTAAATGTGTACCTGCAACACCCAGCACACAGTGTTGTAAGTATATTTAGGTATAAGGTACACATAAGTATAATTATCAGAGTACATATAAAAATGCAGTAACTTTAAAAAACTTGAAATTTTGGAAGTTTCCTGACATAATAGATGTGGTTCCACGGAAATGTAAACAAACCGGGTGAGGGGCGCCGTATTTAAAAGACCCGCTGCTGTAATAGCAAATTTTGGTCCTAATTTGACATCGTCCGTAATTAGCGGAATGCTGTAAAAAGAGGCTAAACGCTTAAAGCAGGCCTTACTGTACTGCAAAGAGGCGGCTAATGGCTGACAAGTGAACTCCCTTTTTTATCGGTTCAGTCATTTTTATTTTTGGTGTACGTTAAGAAGCATCTTTCATCATACACTGCCCAAGTTTCAATGAGATATGCCCGACAAACAACGCGAGAAAAAAAAATATTTATCAAAATCTATATATGGCAAGCCCAAAGTCAGTACTGGAAATTAAATTCCACTTTGACTTTCCCTGGGTTATCCCAGGTTGCTATACATAACACTGCTTTGTATGATAATCTATGTAACTGGTATTTGTGTATACCTGATAAACTTATTTACTTCTAGTCTGTCAACTCAGTACAAGAAACTGCCCATTTACTTATTTCAACTACCCAATAAAGTGTCAAAATTGGCAATTTGGCTGAATGTCACTCAAAATTTCAACAGATGCCAATTTCAAAATAGGGTCCCAGAATAAACCAATGCAGACATCCTGGCACTAAAATAACATTTTCTCTGTTCATCAGTCACGGCAACAGGCCCCTCTTATATTACTCGTGCTTTCCATTTGAATTTTTATTCACAAAAAAAAAAATAAAAGATTTACTGTTATGGCAGACTACTGCATTATTGTAATAATTGTATAAATAATGTCAATCCATTCTTGACTCCGTACTGGAATTTAGACTGGCAGGAGGACAGGTTATTGGACGGTGACGTCATTTGTTTACTCTGAGCTCGCTAAAGGATAGAACATTTTCGCTTACTTTGTGAGCGCAATTTCAAGGTACTTTTTGTCATGAAAGCAATCAAAATCAATCTATCTCTGAATAATATCTTTTCATTCTATCAAATGAGACCGAAAAATAGGAATATAACCATAACAACCCAAACAAAAATAAACCGCTAAGGCGACCGCTAATGGCTGAGAAGTGAACTCTCACTATTATGGTCTGATTTCTTTCATTTTTGGGTGATGTGAAGAAGTATCATTTCCTTCCATCATACATGCCCAGTTTGAATAAGTTAAACCCAACAAACAACTAAAAATAATTTATTATTATTTTATTATCACACTGGCCGAGTTCTCCACCAAGGGCAGTGGCCGAAAAAGAAAAACTTTTCACCATCATCACTCCATCACTCTGTCTTTGCCAGAAGGGATGCATTACACTAAAGTTTTTAAACTTGCAAACATTATACACCCTCCTTCAAGTGCAAGGCCTGTACATTCCCATCTTCCAGACACTCAATCCGGCCTGCCGTTTCCCTGAACCCTTCATAAATGTTACTTTGCTCACACTCCTACAGCACGTCAAGTATTAAAAACCATTTTGTCTCCATCACTCCTATCAAATACGCTCATGCAATACCTGCAGAAGTCAAGCCCCTCGCACACAAAACCCTCCTTTACACCCCTCTCTCCCAACCTTTCCCTAGGCCGACCCCTACCCCCCTCCTTCCACTACAGACTGAATACACTCTTGAAGTCATTCTGTTTCGCTCCATCTCTCTTACATGTCCGAACCCACCTCAAACAAACCTTCCTCAAGCCCTCTGGACAACAGTTTTGGTAATCCCGCACCTCCTCCTAACTTCCAAACTACGAATTCTCTGCATTATATTCACACCACACATTGCCCTCAGACATGACATCTCCACTGCCTCCAGCCTTCTCTCGCTGCAACATTCATCACCCACGCTTCACACCCATATAAGAGCGTTGGTAAAACTATACTCTCATACATTCCCCTCTTTGCCTCCAAGGACAAAGTTCTTTGTCTCCACAGACTCCTAAGTGCACCACTCACTCTTTTTCCCTCATCAATTCTATGATTCACCTCATCTTTCATAGACCCATCCGCTGACACGTCCACTCCCAAATATCTGAATACTTCACCTCCTCCATACTCTCTCCCTCCAATCTGATATTCAATCTTTCATCACCTAATCTTTTTGTTATCCTCATAACCTTACTCTATTCCTATATTCACCTTTAATTTTTTTTATTTGCAACAACTACCAAATTAATCCACACCAATCTCAGCAACTGCTCTCAGAATCTCCCAAGGAGCACAGTGTTCATCAGCAAAGAGCAGCTTGTGACAACATCCTACTTTGTGTGTGATTCTTTATTTTAACTCCACGCCACTTGATAGACCTCGCATTATATTCCTTACACCCCATCTATCATAATATAAACAACCACGGTGACATACACACATTCCCTTGTCTAGTCCTACTTCTGGGAAAAAATTCCCATCTTTCCTACATACTCTAATTGGTACCCACTATCACGTAAAAAACTCTTCACTCTTTGAGTAACCTACCTCCTACACCATACACTTGCAACTTTTAAATTCAACTTTGTTCCCTTTTAATATAAATGAAATTTAGCCCTTCTAAATCGTTTCCAAATTTAACCCCCAAAACGGTGGGGAAATTTTTTTCCTTCCCTTTTAAAATCTTGTGTTATTTTTAAATATTTTTATTTAAAAAATTTTTAAAAAATTTTTTAAATTTTTTTTTTCTAATAATAAAGGATAGGGAAATGATAGTTTGATTTATCTACCCTGGCGGGGAAATTTCAAATTTTTTCCAAAAAACATATAGGGCCCTAACCCAAGCCGGGTTTACAAAAAATAAGCCATGTTGTTTTTTTTGGGGGTTTTCCCTAGGTTTCTAAAACATATGCTGTTTATGTGTGATAATCTACGAGAGAAAATAATTTTTTGGGTTTCATTTTTAAAGGTGGAGTACGGTTTTATCAAGTTAGCCCTGTGCTTTTAACCCCCGTTTTCCAATATAAGCCCCCAAGACAAGGATGGAGAATTTTTTTTTACCATATCCTTTTTATAACTCTGTCAAAATGTTAGGTTTTTATCCAAATATTATTCATTCGGGAGTATTTACCATCTTTATGTTTTTAAAATTGTTTTTATTTTCATATTAGACCCAACTGTGATGGGCAAAAAAGCTGTAGTGTTGATATTAGTTTTAATAATAAAGCATATTCCCCTGCTTCATGAGACTGAAGCTCATGGAAACCAAACAGTGGCTTCAAACCACCTTATTTTTTTAATGGTAATTTTACTGTGTAGGGTTTTACATAATGGGGGAAACATTTCTTTTTTTCTTTGGAACCAGGGCAAAGGCTAAAAGTAAGCATTTTAAAAACAATAAATGGGAAAAAAATTGGAATGACTTATGCAGCAAGTACACCCCCTAACAGAAACCCACAGGTTGGGGTGGCCCCCCAGAAAATTTAAATTATCCCTAGCCAAAATTAGTCCCCGGAATAACTAAAGGGGAACCCGAAAAACCTTTTTGGCCGGATTTGTAAATGGCGAACCACCTTTTGTATATATATTTATATATAAAATATATAATATATTTTATATTTATATATATATTATATATATATATAAAATATATATATATATATTTTAATTGAAGGAGGGGTGTTTTTTTTGGCATTTTAAAAAACTGTAGTGTAAAGCACATTTTCTGGAAAAAGAAAAGTGTTTGGAGTGAATGATGGTGAAAGTTTTTCTTTTTCGGGCCACCCTGCCTTGGGGGGAATTTTCCATGTTTTAAAAAAATATATATATATATATATATATATATATATATATATATTTTATATAATTTTATAATTTATAAAATAATATACAGGGGGCCCCGCTTTACGGCTTTTTCGTTTTACGGCGTTCCGCAAAATACGGACATTTCAAATTATGACCAAAACTCCCCTATACGCTCCCCCCCCCCCTGTCTTTCTAATACGGTCAAAAGCCCGGGCCACCGAGTTTGTTTTTCATTCTCCCTGAGCCCCATCTCCTTTTTTATGTCTGGAAAAATTTCCAAAAATTTTAAAATGTTTTATTTTAAATTTGTATATTTTAAAGTATTGTACTTGATAATTAAATTGTGTACACCTGTTTCCTAAATAAACTTACACACTGTGCTGGCTGTAGGACACATTAAAATCACTAAGCTCTCCCACTCTTCAAGGGAATAATAATAATAATAATAATAATAATAATAATAATAATTAATAAACTCTTGGGGCATTTAAAGTTCATATTACGTTAATATAGACATTTTTCCCCTTAAAACTATCAAAATGATATTTTTTTCAAAATTTTTATAAAAAACACATTATTAACACACAAACATGAAAACCCTGCACCCAAAGTATAAAAAATTTTTACAAATATATATGAGATGTTTACCAAACGGTTTGGGAGAAGTGTCGGAAAATTCGTTTTCTCTGCCTGTCACCTGTTTTTCTAGGATAACTGAGAAAAATATTCCTTTTTTGTATGGCCCCTTTACTTTATATTAAAAATTCTGTACTAACTTGTACACAGTGTAAAAAGAGTATTTGTTTTGTGATTTAATTATTATAAAATAATAAAAAAAATTTATAAGGTAAAAGTTTCACAAACTCTTACAAATGTACATGAATGAACTAAAACTGGACACGTATTAATACCGTCTATTTCGCCTGACCGAGTGATCGTCCACAACCTGTTCAGTTTGTTTACGCTGTCTGAGCTCGGTGTATCATTAAATGTTGTATATTACGTTAATATACACATTTTCATTAATCCATCCGTGATATTTTTTTCAAAATTATATAATAAACACGATACATAACATAAATACATAACAACATATGTGTAGAGAACCTAGGATAACCCAAAAAAGTCAGTGACTTACTTCCATTGCCTTCACTCTGAGCATCATTTCTTCTCAAAATGATGTTACATGAGAATGGGAGTGTTCTTCTTTATTTATTCTACCATATCAATGTAGAGACAACCTGTACACAATGTAACTTGTACAACAAACCAGACGTGTACACTGTTTACAAAACTTACCTTCGCCTGGTTTGTTTACATAACTCTGCGCCTGTCCTCTCTCATGCACTCATTCTTTCTCTCTGGTATGGTAGCCTGGCTGACTACCATACATACCACACTTGATTTTTTACAATAAATACTACTCATCTCACCCTATATTTTAAGGTAAGTAATGAGTGAAACTGTATATACATTTTATCACTCTGGGATGCTTAAATATCATAGAATAGTATGTGTGGGTGGGGTGGCCTGGTATGGTAGCCTGGCTGACTACCATACATACCACACTTGATTTCTTACAATAAATACTACTTGTCTCACCCTAGATTAAGACTATAAATATTTTAAGGTAAGTAATGAGTGCACTATGTGTGTATTGTACTTTTTTATTGTTTTTTGATGCCTGGTTCTATTGCTAACATAATATATGTTAGTGTAAACTTGTTATCTAGTTTTTGTATGCATTTGTAAGTGGAAAAAAAGGGTGTTCCACTTTACGGGGGTTTTCCGCTTTAGGGCGGTGCCGGGAACCAAACCCCCCCATAAAAGGGGGCCCTCCTTTTTAATATATCTTTATATTTATATATATATATTATATATATAAAATATATATATATATATATTATATAAATATAAATATATTATTTTAAATATATATATTTTATTTTATTTTTTTTTTTTTTTCAAAAAGTGGGCCCATCCCCCACCGAGGCAGGGTGCCCCAAAAAAAAAGAAAAAAACCCCCAAAAAGAAAATACTTTCATATCTTTCAACACTTTCCCCCACACTCAAAATTTATCACTTTTTTTGCAGAGGTGCTAAAACAACATCTAAAAGCATACACATAAAAGATACACAACATATCCCTCCAAACGCCAATACCCCAAACCCCCCTCCTTTAAAGTGCAGGCATTGATTTCCCTTTTCCCCGGACTAAAGTCCGACTATATAAAAAAACCCGGTTTTCCCTGAACCCTTTTCACAAAATTTTACCCTCTCACACCCCCCAACGATTGTAGGTCCCAAGTACCATTCGTCCCTTCACTAATCTAACCGCTACGCAGCTTGCTGGAAGCCCAAAAGCCCCTCCCCACAAAACCTCCTTTACCCCCCTCTCCAAACCCTTTCGGGACGCCCCCTCCCCCGCCTTCCTTCCCCTATAGATTAAGTTTTCCCTGTATTCTACTTGGACCCCATTCCCTAAATCCCAAACCCCTCAACAACCCCTTTATGCCCTCTGACATACTTTTATTAACCCCACACCTTCTCCAAATTTTCCCACCCCGAATTTTCTCCCAAAATATTTACACCACCTTGCCCCCTTAAACAGACATCTCCACTCCTCCAAAGTCTCCCGCTGCTGCATTACCACCCAAGCTTCGCACCCTATAAAAGTTTGGACTATATACTTTCATACATTCCCTCTTTTCCCCCATAGATAAAGTTTTTTTACTCCACATTACCTCAAAAGCACCACCACCTTTTTTTCCCCCATCAAATTTTATGATTAACCCCCATCCCTTATAAAACCCTCCGCCACACGTCAACTCCCCGTATCTGAAAACATTTACTTCTACCCTACTCCCCTCCCCAATTTGATATCCCAATTTTTTTTTATCTAAAACATTTACACCCCATCACCCTTTTCCTTTCTATGTTTTACTTTCGCTTTTCCTTTCACCATTCCCAAACTCATCCACTAACCTTTCAATTTTTCTTTGAATCCCCATAAGCACAATCATCAGCAAAAAGTAACTGGTCAATTCCCTTGAATTTATTCCCCCAAAATTTTAAACCCACCCCTTCCCGAAACCCCCAGCTTTCTTCCTTTACAACCCCATCTATAAATATATTAAACAACCTGGTGACATTACACATCCCTGTCTAAGACCTACTTTTCCGGGAAATGTCCCCTCTCTTTACACCCCTAACCGAGCCTCACTATCCTCATAAAAAAACCTTTTTCAGCATTTAATAAAATTACCCCCTATTCCATATACTTGCAACATCTGCCACATTGTCCTCTATCCACTCTACAAAACCTTTTCTAATCCAAAATGCAAAAAAACTTCCCTACCTTTATTAAATACGTTCACATATAGCTTCAATGTAAACACTTGATTACCACCCCTACCCACTCTGAAACCTCCTTGCTCATCCGCAATCCTACATTCTGTCTTACCTCTAATTCTTTCAATTATAACCCTACCATACACTTTTCTTGGTATACTCAGTAAGCTTATTCCTCTATAATTTTTACAGTCTCTTTTGTCCCCTTTCCCTTTATATAAAGGGACTATACATGCTCTCCGCCAATCCCTAGGTACCTTCCCCTCTTTCATACATTTATTGAACAAAAGTACCAACCACTCCAACACTATATCCCCCCCTGCTTTTAACATTTCTGTCATGATCCCATCAGTTCCAGCTGCTTTACCCCCTTTCATTTTACGTAATGCCTCACGTACCTCCCCCACACTTACATTCTGCTCTTCTTCACTCCTAAAAGATGGTATACCTCCCTGACCAGTGCATGAAATTACTGCCTCTGTTTCTTCTTAACATTTAAAAGTTCCTCAAAATATTCTCGCCATCTACCTAATACCTCCATCTCCCCATCTACTAACTCCCCTACTCTGTTTTTAACTGACAAATCCATATTTTCCCTTGGCTTTCTTAACTTGTTTAACTCACTCCAAAATTTTTTCTTATTTTCATTAAAATTTCTTGACAGTGCCTCTCCCACTCTATCATCTGCTCTCCTTTTGCACTCTCTCACCACTCTCTTTACCTTTCTTTTACTCTCCATATATTCTGCTCTTCTTATAACACTTCTGCTTTGTAAAAACCTCTCATAAGCTACCTTTTTCTCTTTTATCACACCCTTTACTTCATCATTCCACCAATCACTCCTCTTTCCTCCTGCACCCACCCTCCTATAACCACAAACTTCTGCCCCACATTCTAATACTGCATTTTTAAAACTATTCCAACCCTCTTCAACCCCCCCATTACTCATCTTTGCACTATCCAACCTTTCTTATCTTTCAACACACTGGCTGTATCCCATCGAGGCGGGGTGGCCCAATAGGAAAAACGAAAGTTTCTCCTTTTACATTTAGTAATATATACAGGAGAAGGGGTTACTAGCCCCTTGCTCCCGGCATTTAAGTCGCCTCTTACAACACGCATGGCTTACGAAGGAAGAATTCTGTTCCACTTCCCCATGGAGGTAAGAGGAAATAAACAAGAATAAGAACTAGAAAGAAAATAGAAGAAAACCCAAAAGGGTGTGTATATACATGCTTGTACATGTATGTGTAGTGTGACCTAAGAGAAAGTAGAAGTAGCAAGACGTATCTGAAATCTGGCATGTGTATGAGACAGAAAAAAGAAGACACCAGCAATCCTACCATCGTGTAAAACAATTACAGGCTTCAGTTTTACACTCACCTGGCAGGACGGTAGTACCTCTCTGGGTGGTTGCTGTCTACCAACCTACTAAATAACAAAAAAAGGCACAATACCGTGACTGGAACGACACACAAATAACCCGCACATAGAAGCAAGGAGCTTACGACGACGTTTCGGTCCGACTTGGACCATTTACAAAGTCTTTGTAAATGGTCCAAGTCGGACCGAAATGGTAGGATTGCTGGTGTCTTTTTATTCTGTCTCATACACTTGCAAGATTTCAGGTACGTCTTGCTACTTCTACTTACACTTAGGTCACACTACACATACATGTACAAACATATATATACACACCCCTCTGGGTTTTCTTCTATTTTATTTCTAGTACTTGTTCTTGTTTATTTCCTCTTACCTCGATGGGGAAGTGGAACAGAATTCTTCCTCCGTAAGCCATGCGTGTTATAAGAGGTGACTAAAATGCCGGGAGCAAGGGGCTAGTAACCCCTTCTCCTGTATAAATTACTAAATTTAAAAAGAGCAACTTTTGTTTTTCGTTTTGGGCCACCCTGCCTCAGTGGGATATGGCCGGTTTGTTGAAAGAAAGAAAAAAGATATATATTGTAGGTAGTAGATTGGTAGACAGCAACCACCCAGGGAGGTACTACCGTCCTGCCAAGTGAGTGTAAAACGAAAGCCTGTAATTGTTTTACATGATGGTAGGATCGCCGGTGTCTTTTGTCTGTCTCATAAATATGCAAGAGTACAGGTACATCTGGCTACTTCTACTTACACTTTGGTCACACTACACATACATGTACAAGCATATATATACACACACCCCTCTGGGTTTTCTTCTATTTTCTTTCTAGTTCTTGTTCTTGTTTATTTCCTCTTATCTCCATGGGGAAGTGGAACAGAATTCTTCCTCCGTAAGCCATGCGTGTTGTAAGAGGCGACTAAAATGCCAGGAGCAAGGGGCTAGTAACCCCTTCTCCTGTATAAATTACTAAATTTAAAAAGAGAAACTTTTGGTTTTCTTTTTGGGCCACCCTGCCTTGGTGGGATGCAGCCGGTTTGTTGAAAGAAGAAAAGATATATATATATATATATATTGTAGGTAGTAGGTTGGTAGACAGCAACCACCCAGGGAGGTACTACCGTCCTGTCAAGTAAGCGTAAAATGAAAGCCTGTAATTGTTTTACATGATGGTAGGATTGCTGGTGTCTTTTGTCTGTCTCATAAATATGCAAGATTACAGGTACATCTTGCTACTTCTACTACTTACACTTAGGTCACACTACACATACATGTACATGTTTATTTATACACACTCATCTGAGCTTTCTTTGATTTTATCTTAATAGTTCTTGGTCTTATTACTTTTCCTTTTATATCCATGCGGTAGTGGAATAAGAGTCTTTCTTCCGTAAGCCATGTGTGTTGTAAAAGTCAACTAAAATGCTGGGAACATTGGGCTAGTAACCCCTTTTCCTGTAATAATTTCTAAAAAGAATAAGAAGAAAATTGTCAAAGTGGGAAGTCTGAATGTGCGTGGATGTTGTGCAAATGATAAGAAAGAGATGATTGTGGATGTTATGAATGAGAAGAAGCTGGATTCCCTGGCTTTAAATGAAACAAAGCTGAAGGGGGTGGGAGAGTTTCAGTGGAGAGGAATAAATGGGATTAGGTCAGGGGTTTCAAACAGAGTTAGAGCTAAAGAAGGAGTAGCAATAATGTTGAAGGATAAGCTATGGCAGGATTATGTGGAGTAAAATAAAGGTTGGATGTGAAAAGTGGGTTATAGTAAGCATATATGCACCAGGAGAAGAGAGAAGTGTAGAGGAGAGAGAGAGTTTTGGGAAATGTGAATGCATGGGGAGTCTTTAACCAAGTGTGAGAGTAATGGTGGTTGGGGATTTCAATGCTAAATTTAGTGGGAAAAAATGTTGTGGAGGGAGCAGTAGGTAAATTTGGGGTGCCAGGGGTAAATGAAAATGGGGAGCCTTTAATTGAGCTATGTGTAGAAAGAGGTTTGGTAATAAGTAATACATATTTTATGAAGAAAAGGATAAATAAATATAGCACGTAATGAAAGTAGTTTGTTAGATTGTGTATTGGTGGATAAAAGGTTGATGGGTAGACTTCAGGATGTACACGTTTATAGAGGGGCAATTGATATATCGGATCATTATTTAGTTGAAGCTACAGTTAGAGTAAGAGGTAGATGGGAAAAGAGGAAAATGGCAACAAGAGGGAGGAGAAAGTGTATAAACTAAGGGAGGAGGAAGTTCGGGTAAGATATAATCAACTATTGGCAGAAAGGTGGGCTGGTGCAAGTATGAGTAGTAAGGAGGGGAGGGGTTAAGAGAGTTGGAATAGTTTTAAAAATGCAGTATTAGAATGTGGGGCAGAAGTTTGTGGTTATAGGAGGGTGGGTGCAGGAGAAAAGAGGAGTGATTGGTGGAATGAAGTAAAGGGTGTGATAAAAGAGAAAAAGTTAGCTTATGAGAGGTTTTTACAAAGCAGAAGTGTTATAAGAAGAGTAGAGTATATGGAGAGTAAAAGAAAGGTGAAGAGAGTGGTGAGAGAGTGCAATAGGAGAGCAGATGATAGAGTGGGAGAGGAACTGTCAAGAAATTTTAATGAAAATACGAAAAAATTTTAGAATGAGTTAAACAAGTTAAGAAAACCTAAGGAATGAATGGATTTGTCAGTTAAAAACAGAGTAGGGGAGTTAGCAGATGGGTAGATGGAAGTATTGGGTAGATGGCGAGAATATTTTGAGGAGCCTTTAAATGTCGACGAAGAAAGGGAGGCAGCAATTTCATGCACTGGCCAGGGAGGTATACCATCTTTAGGAGTGAAGAAGAACAGGATGTGAGTATAGAAGAGGTGTGTGAGGTATTACATAGAATGAAAGGGAGTAAAGCAGCTGGAACTGACGGGATAATGACAGAAATGTTAAAAGCAGGGAGGGATACAGAGTTGGAGTGGTTGGTATTTTTGTTTAATAAATGCATGAAACAGGGAAAGGTACCTAGGGATTGCCAGAGAGCATGTATAGTCCCTTTATAAAAAGGGAAGGGGGACAAAAGAGACTGTAAAAATTATAGAGGAATAACATAAGAACATAAGAAAGAAGGAACACTGCAGTAGGCCTGTTGGCCCATACTAGGCAGGTCCTTTACAATTCATCCCACTAACAAACATTTGACCTACCCAATTTTCAATGCTACCCAAGAAATAAGCTCTGATGTGCAAGTCCCACTCAAATCCAACCCATCCCACTCATGTATTTATCCAACCTAAATTTGAAACTACCCAAAGTCCTAGCCTCAATAACCCAACTAGTTTACAAAGTTTACAAAGTATACCAGCAAAAGTGTACGGTAGGGTTATAATTGAAAGAATTAGAGGTAAGACAGAATGTAGGATTGCGGATGAGCAAGGAGGTTTTAGAGTGGGTAGGGGATGTGTAGATCAAATGTTTACATTGAAGCATATATGTGAACAATATTTAGATAAAGATAGGGAAGTTTTTATTGCATTTATGGAATTAGAAAAGGCATAAATCCACCCCCCCCAGTACCAACAATACCACCAGTCCAATGACATTCTTCTTTGCAAATATACAGGGTCTAAAGCCAGCAACAAACAACAAAATACCTTTCATTCGTGGACTGCTTGCAGAGGCAAAGGCAATGTTCGCAGCTTTCCAGGTTACAACCTATACAGATGCGACAGAGTGAACAGGCAAAAGGGGGGAATTGGCCTGTACATTGCAGAGTCACTTGTTTGCACAGAACTGCTTAATGCCTCAAATGATGTAGTGGAAGTTTTAGCAGTAAAGATCGAGAACCAAAACCTAGTCATTGTGGTAGTCTTCAAGCCTCCGGATGCAACATCCCAGCAATTCCAGGAACAGCTCTTAAAAATTGACCACTGTCTGGAAAATCTACCAGCTCCTGCACCCAACATCTTGCTCCTGGGGGATTTCAACTTAAGGCACCTAAAATGGAGGAATATAGCAAATAATATTGTTGCAGTAATAACACCAGGAGGCAGCTCTGATGAAAAATCACACACACACGAGCTTTTAAATCTCTGCACAAAATTAAATTTAAACTAGCAAATAATAGAGCCTACTAGACTGGAGAATACACTAGACCTCATCTTCACTAACAATGATGATCTGATACGAAATGTCACCATATCAAAAACAATATACTCAGATCACAACATAATTGAGGTTCAGACATGTACGCGCGGAGCCCCAGACCAACATAATGAGATTAGTCACGAGGGAGCATTCACCAAATTCAACTTCAATAACAAAAATAAAGTGGGACCAAGTAAACCAAGTCCTAACCGATATAAGCTGGGAAGATATACTAAGCAACACAGACCCCAACTTATGCCTAGAACAGATTAACTCGGAGGCACTCGATGTATGCACAAGGCTTATTCCTCTAAGAAAAAGGAAGAGTAGATGTAAAATAGAAAGAGACAGGTGCTCCCTTTGCAGGCGACGGAAAAGAATAACAGAGCGGCTAAAAGAGGTCAATATATCTGAAATGCGTAGGAAGACACAGGTCAGAGAAATAGCAAGCATCGAACTTAAGCTAAAGGAATTTTATAGGAGTCAGGAATCGCGGGAAGAACTAAAAGCCGTAAATGAAATCGAAAGAAACCCAAAGTATTTCTTCTCTTATGCCAAATCAAAGTCGAGAACAACGTCCCGTATTGGGCCCCTACTTAAACAAGATGGGTCCTAAACAGATGGCAGCAAGGAAATGAGTGAGCTACTCAAGTCCCAATATGACTCAGTTTTTAGCAAGCCGCTAACCAGACTGAGAGTCGAAGATCAAAATGAATTTTTTATGAGAGAGCCACAGAATTTGGTTAACACAAGCCTATCTGATGTTATCCTGACGCCAAATGACTTTGAACAGGCGATAAATGACATGCCCATGCACTCTGCCCAGGGCCAGACTCATGGAACTCCGTGTTCATCAAGAACTGCAAGAAGCCCCTATCACGAGCTTTTACCATCCTATGGAGAGGGAGCATGGACACGGGGGTCGTCCCTCAGTTACTAAAAACAACAGACATAGCCCCACTCCACAAAGGGGGCAGTAAAGCAAGCAGTAAAGAACTATAGACCGATTGCACTAACATCCCATATTATAAAAATCTTTGAAAGGGTCCTAAGAAGCAAGATCTAGAAACCCATAAATTACACAACCTAGGGCAACATGGGTTTAGAACAGGTCACTCCTGTCTGTCTCAACTATTGGATCACTACGGCAAGGTCCTAGATGCACTAGAAGACAAAATGAATGCAGATGTAATATATACAGACTTTGCAAAAGCCTTCGACAAGTGTGACCATGGCATAATAGCGCACAAACTGCGTGCTAAAGGAATAACAGGAAAAGTCAGGTCGATGGATCTATAATTTCCTCACTAACAGAACACAGAGAGTAGTAGTCAACAGAGTAAAGTCCGAGGCAGCTACAGTGAAAAGCTCTGTTCCACAAGGCACAGTACTCGCTCCCATCTTGTTCCTCATCCTCATATCTGACATAGACAAGGATGTCAGCCACAGCACTGTGTATTCCTTTGCGAATGACACCTGAATCTGCATGACAGTGTCTTCCATTGCAGACACTGCAAGGCTCCAGGCAGACATCAACCAAATCTTTCAGTGGGCTGCAGAAAACAATATGAAGTTCAACGATAAGAAATTTCAATTACTCAGATATGGTAAACACAAGAAAATTAAATCTTCATCAGAGTACAAAACAAATTCTGGCCACAAAATAGAGTGAAACACCAACGTCAAAGACCTGGGAGTGATCGTGTCGGAGGATCTCACCTTCAAGGACCATAACATTGTATCAATCGCATCTGCTAGAAAAATGACAGGATGGATAATGAGAACCTTCAAAACTAGGGATGCCAAGCCCATGATGACACTTTTCAGGTCACTTGTTTTATCTAGGCTGGAATATTGCTGCACAATAACAGCACCTTTCAAGGCAGGTGAAATTGCTGACCTAGAAAATGTACAGAGAACCTTCACGGTGCGCATAACGGAGATAAAACACCTAAATTACTGGGAGCGCTTGAGGTTCCTGAACCTGTATTGCCTGGAACTCAGGCAGGAGAGATACATGATTATATACACCTGGAAAATCCTAGAGGGACTAGTACCGAACTTGCACACGAAAATCACTCACTACGAAAGCAAAAGACTTGGCAGACGATGCAACATCCCCCCAATGAAAAGCAGGGGTGTCACTAGCACGTTAAGAGACCATACAATAAGTGTCAGGGGCCCGAGACTGTTCAACTGCCTCCCAGCATACATAAGGGGGATTACCAACAGACCCCTGGCAGTCTTCAAGCTGGCACTGGACAAGCACCTAAAGTCGGTTCCCGACCAGCCGGGCTGTGGCTCATACGTTGGTTTGCGTGCAGCCAGCAGTAACAGCCTGGTTGATCAGGCTCTGATCCACCAGGAGGCCTGGTCACAGACCGGGCCGTGGGGGCGTTGACCCCCGGAACTCTCTCCAGGTAAACTCCAGGTAATATGATAGAGTGGATAGGGGAGCAATGTGGCAGATGTTGCAAGTACAGTGGACCCCCACTTAACGATCACCTCCCAATGCGACCAAGTATGTAAGTGCATTTATGTAAGTGCATTTGTAAGTGTATGTTTGTAAGTCTGAAATAGACTAATCTACTTCACAATATTCCTTATGGGCACAAATTCGGTCAGTACTGGCACCTGAACATACTTCTGGAATGAAAAAATATCGTTAACCGGGGGTCCACTGTATATGGAATAGGTGGTAAGTTACTAAATTCTGTAAAGAGTTTTTATGGGGATAGTGAGGCTCAGGTTAGGGTGTGTAGAAGAGAGGGAGACTACTTCCCGGTAAAAGTAGGTCTTAGACAGGGATGTGTAATGTCACCATGGTTGTTTAATATATTTATAGATGGGGTTGTAAAAGAAGTAAATGCTAGGGTGTTCGGGAGAGGGGTGGGATTAAATTATGGGGAATCAAATACAAAATGGGAATTGACACAGTTGCTTTTTGCTGATGACACTGTGCTTATTGGAGATTCTAAAGAAAAATTGCAAAGGTTAGTGGACGAGTTTGGGAGTGTGTGTAAAGGTGGAAAGTTGAAAGTAAACATAGAAAAGAGTAAGGTGATGAGGGTATCAAATGATTTAGATAAAGAAAAATTGGATATCAAATTGGGGAGGAGGAGTATGGAAGGAGTGTTTTCAGATATTTGGCAGCTGACGTGTTGGCAGATGGATTTATGAAGGATGAGGTTAATCATAGAATTGATTTATTTATTTATTTATTTATTTATTTATTTATTTAAAAATTTGAGCACACATACAGAGGTACAACAAATACAGGTAAGAGCAGTATGCCAAAGCCACTTATACTATGCATAGCATTACGGGCTGGCTTAAAATTAACTTAAGATTAACTAAGCAATGATGAAATCAGTGATAAAACATTAATGTAAACAGGTTACTATAAAGCACAAGTGAGTATTACAAAGACAGGTCATATGGTTGTATGCATTGTTGTACATTCAGTAGAATGGAGTATTCTGTTAGGTAGTGTATTTAAAAAATAATAAAGTTAGATTGGGTTTTAGGTTTAACATTTATGTGATATAATTGTGAGAAACATTTAAGATATACAATTTATAAGGTTCAGTTATTCAGTATTTATTTGGTTTTGGGTGAGTAAGTGATCTTTGAGAGAGACATGAATTTATAAACAGGTAGTGTTTCTTTTATATTTACAGGTAATGAATTCCAGATTTTAGGGCCTTTTATGTGCATTGAGTTTTTACATAGTGTGAGATGGACACGAGGAACATCAAAGAGTGATCTGTGCCTTGTGTTATGGTCATGTGTTCTGTTGAGGTTGGCAAGGAGATGTTTGAGGGGAGGTTAATATCAGAGTTAAGTGTTCTATGTATGTAATAGGTGCAGTAGTAAGTATTGATGTTTTGTATGGTGAGGAGGTTTAGTGTATTGAATATTGGTGGAGTGTGCTGCCTGTAGTGAGAATTTGTTATCATTCTAACTGCAGCCTTTTGTTGGGTAATTAGTGGTCTGAGATGGTTACTTGTTGTTGAGCCCCATGCACAAATTCCATAGGTGAGATAGGGGTAAATAAGAGAGTGATATAGGGCCAGGAGGACTGACTGTGGAGCATAGTACCGTATCTTCGATAGTATGCCTACAGTCTTGGAAATTTTCTTAGAAATTTGTTGTATATGTGTATGAAATTTGAGTCTATTATCAAGGTGGATTCTAAGAATTTTCCCTCTGTTAGCTTTGTGATAGGTGATCCGTTTATCATTATGTTAAGAGGGACATCTGTAGCTCTGTTACCAAACTGAATGAAGTAGGTTTTGTCAATGTTTAGTGTAAGTTTGTTAGTTCTCATCCAGGTAGATATTTTCTGTAATTCGGTATTTACAGTATTGGCTAGCGTGACTGGGCTCGGGTGGGAGAAGACGTATGTAGTGTCATCTGCAAATAGTGTGGGTTTGAGTAATTGCGAAGCATTTGGTAGTGTCATTTATGTATAGGAGAAAGAGAAGAGGGCCAAGGACACTTCCCTGTGGGACACCAACTGTAATTGGTTGTGCAGAGGAGTTTGCCCCATTTGCATACACATATTGGCTTCTGTTGCTGAGGTATGACTTGAGGGTAGTTGAGGGAGTGCCCTCTTATACCATAGTGTGACAATTTTACGTGGAGCAAGTCATGGTCAACTGTACAAAAGCTTTAACGTAAGTCAATGAAGATCCCCAGTGGGACTTCTTTTTCTCTATTGCAGTGTATATATGTTCTAGCATGTGTATAATAGCATCATTAGTATTTTTATTAGGCCTGAATCCAAATTGGCAGGGGTTGAGTATGTTTTGGGAGATAAGGTAGGAGTAGATTCGTTTATGAATTAATTTTTCGAAGATTTTTTGAGAGAGGGTGTAAGTTGGATATTGGCCTATAGTTATTCAACTCTGTTTGGTCTCCTCCTTTGTGGATCGGGGTGACCCTTGCTATTTTGAGTACTGTAGGGAAGGTGGAGGATTCAATGGATTTGTTAAAGAGTGTTGCAATGATTGGTGATAGCACTTGTGACACTTTTTTGTATATAAAGGGTGGTAAGGTTATTTAAATCTCCTGCCTTGTTTTTTAGTGTGTTGATAATAAGGGAGACTTCGTATGGGTTAGTCGGAGCTAGGAACAGTGGTGTTCGGGTAGTTGCCAGTGAGGTAGTCATTTGGTGGGGTATCTGAGCTTGGGATTTTATTGGCAAGGTTTTGTCCTATAGTGGAGAAGAAATCATTGAGTCTGTTTGCTGTTTCTGTTGGTGGGAGTTGGGGTTCATCTGATTTTGCTAATTTTATTTCGCTATTTCGTGATATCTTTTTTGTTCCTAGAATTTCCGATAGGGTTTTCCAGGTCTTTTTTATATATCACCTCGTAAGTTGGATAATCTGTTCTCATAATACAATTTTTTTGCCTTCTTATCAGGCTGGTTAGGATTGACGAGTAACGTTTTGTTTGGTCTCTGGTTATGTGACCCATTCTGTACTGTTTTTCATATTGGTGTTTTGTTTTATGGATTTGAGAATGCTGGGTGTTAGCCAGGGACTGTTCAGTCTCTTAGCTGTCATCTGTTTAGTTTTTTTAGGGCAGTGCTTGTTATGAGGTATTGGGTTCTTTTTTAGAAAATTATTAATACATTCGTCAATATCTGTATAGATTTCTAGCTCAGTGTGCAGTCAATGTTTGCTACTGCTGTTGTGAAGTTATTAATGGCTGCCTCATTGTGAAGTCTGAAGGTGACTTTAGTAGTGTCTTGGGTAATTTACCAAGAGTTGTTATGAGGAAAGTCGGGTAGTGGTCTGTGGTATTATCTGTAATTATGCCTGATTTTTAAAGGGGATATGGTGTTGGTCCAGATGTGGTCAAGTAGGGAAACACTAGTCTCTGTAACTCTTGTAGTTTTGTTACTGTTGGTAGCAACATGCAGTTACTCATTGTGTTTGTGAATTCAGTAACGTGTGGGTCCTGGTCTTGCAGGAGATTTTATTGAAGTCACCTGAGAGTAGTAAGTGATCTTTGTTCATGCGTGCATCAGTTATCATACTTCCTAGGTTTTGGCTAAATTGGCTAATGTTTGACTGTGGAACTCTGTAGATGTTTATCAATGTGAGAGGTTTTTGTAGGTATTTGGATTTGAATTTGGCTATTATATATTCCCCATGTTCATCCCTTGTGCAAGTATTAGTGATACATTCTAGTTGGTCTGAGTAGTATATGGCTGTGCCACCCCCTTGTGGTCTGGCCTACAGTTGTGTATGGCTGTGTAACCAGGAATGCATAGACATCTGTACTATCAGGCTTTAGCCAGGTTTCAGTTAGTGTAATGATGGACATATTGGCATGTAAGGAATTTAGTAATGCTATGAGGTCATCGTAATGCTTGCTTAAAGATCTGATATTGTAGTTAAAGATAGTTATGTTGTTGTTGGCACTGAGAAGTGCCTTTGATTGTTCTGCAGTGTAGTAATTACAGTAACTGTTTGATTCATTTAAGTCATTAAATAAGAGATTGGTATCAGGATCAATGCTTGTAATCATAAGATTTGTAGTGAATCTATAGTTAGAATTAAGTATAAAACAAAGTAAATAGTCTTAAGCTAAAAAAAAGCACCTGAATTATTTAACAAATGTAAAATAATGAGCTAAGGTAGTTTTTTTTTTTTTTTTTTTAAGCTAAAATAAAGGAGACAATATAAAAGGGACTAATACAATTATAGTGATGATCAAATAATGGAGCTTGGGAATATGATAGTAGGTAGTACTATAAAGGTAATTCTTTAAAGTTAGAATTATAGTATAAAATAATAATATAAAAGGGACTAATATAAGTTGTTTTGAACAATAAAGTGGTAATCAAATAATGAGCTTTGGAATATAATGGCAAAATTGTGAACTTATTCTACTTTAGCACCTGAGAATAGCACCTTGATTATTTTAACAATTGTGAATATATAAACTAGGGTAGTTATATAAAGCTAAAATAAAGGAGAAAATATATAAGGGACTAAAATTAAGTAATGGTAAACAAAGTTAAATGGACAGGTGGTCACTATGAAATAATATTGGTTTAGGAGTAAGATCTGATTTGTAATATTAAATAAATTGAGCAGTTTATTGCACAATAAAAGTAAAAAAAATGAGGTAGTTGGTACTAGCTAGCAAAAGATAGTTTTGGTACTTGCAAAAAAGTAATTGGAATATACACTAATTGCATACACATGAAAAGTGACTAAAAAAACAAGTAGTGATAAACAAAATTAAATGGACAGGTAAGAATAATGAATATTATTAATTTGGAGTAAGATTTGACTTGTAGTTTAAAATTATGAGCAATTAATAGCAGTAAGAAAGAAGTATAGAGTATTGGAGGTAGTTGGCATTAGCTAGTGATGAAAAATAATAAAAATAATTATGCACAATATAATAGTAACGTACACTATATGTACCACACGTATATATGTATTAAGGGCACTTATCTAATCTGTTACAGAAATGTCAGCTTTTCTAAGGAAGGTAGAGAAATCGTGTTCATTTGAGATGGTATATTGTTGTCCTGTTGATGTTTTCCTTACTAGTATTTTCCCATCTCGCGTGAAACACTGGTGTATTTTGTTTTCCTGTTTAAGTTTTCTCAGCCTGAACAGAAGGTTTTGACGTTTTTTTGGTAGACACTCATTTATGTACACTCCATTTTTCATTGTAATTGCTGATTTAATTAGGTCCTTTCTTTTATCGTATGAATGAATGATGAGGGAAAAAAGGCGAGTGGTGCGTTGAGGTATATGTGGAGACAAAAAACGTTATCTATGGAGGCAAAGAAGGGAATGTATGAAAGTATAGTAGTACCAACACTCTTATATGGGTGTGAAGCTTGGGTTGTAAATGCAGCAGCGAGGAGGCGGTTGGAGGCAGTGGAGATGTCCTGTCTAAGGGCAATGTGTGGTGTAAATATTATGCAGAAAATTCGGAGTGTGGAAATTAGGAGAAGGTGTGGAGTTAATAAAAGTATTGGTCAGAGGGCTGAAGAGGGGTTGTTGAGGTGGTTTGGTCATTTAGACAGAATGGATCAAAGTAGAATGACATGGAAAGCATATAAATCTGTAGGGGAAGGAAGGCGGGGTAGGGGTCATCCTCGAAAAGGTTGGAAGGAAGGGGTAAGGGAGGTTTTGTGGGCGAGGGGCTTGGACCTCCAGCAGAAGTGCATGAGCGTGTTCGATAGGAGTGAATGGAGACGAATGGTATATGGGACCTGACGAGCTGTTGGAGTGTGAGCAGGGTAACATTTAGTGAAGGGATTCAGGGAAACCAGTTATTTTTATATAGCCAGACTTGAGTCCTGGAAATGGGAAGTACAATGCCTGCATGCTAAAGGAGGGGTTTGGGATATTGGCAGTTTGGAGGGATATGTTCTGTATCTTTATACATAAATGCTTCTAAACTGTTGTGTTCTGAGAACCTCTGCAAAAAGAGTGATTATGAGTGAGTGAAAGTGTTTAATGATGAAAGTATTTTCTTTTTGGGGATTTTCTTTCTTTTTGGGATGCCCTGCCTCGGTGCTAGACAGCCAACTTGTTAAATATATATAATATTATATATATATATATATAATATTTTATATATATATATATATATATATATATAAAAGATATATATATATATAATATATATACGTATATATATATATATATACGTATATATATATATATATACACACCTACCATCCGACTTAACGACCTGCTCGACATACGTCCACTCGACTTACGACCGTGCATCTGGCAGCTGGGCTGGGCCAGCTGATGCACACCGCTGTACAATATTTGACAATACTCGCGGCGGCAATGTGTCATGCAGGCAGCATCAGTTTGAGTAACCCTGCCCTATCAGCAGCATCATACTGTATTAACTGTACTAACTGGACAGTAAATTTCACCATGGCCCCTAAGATGAAGTCTGAATCTTGGACTGGAGATTGTGGCAAGAAATGCTCTTACTCTCGAACTCTCTATTTGTTTTCACTGTTGCACATAAACCTGTCTTTATCTGTCTGCCTGTATATCTGTCTGTATCTCTGTGTGTCTGTTTATCTGTCTGTCTACTAGTGTGTCTGGACGCCAAGGTATTGGTCCAGTGTGGTGAGAATGGTAAGGCACTGCGTACCTTGTTCCAAGGTTCGTAGGATCGAGTCTCCTTCGGCCAGAGATCAGTGTATATATACAGTGGTCCCTCAATAATCGTCCATAATCCGTTCCTGGAAGTGGGACTATTATCAAAATGGACGATTTACGGATCAATTTTCCCCATAAGAAATAATGTAAATTCAATTAATCCGTTCCTGACACCCAGAAGTATTAAAACAAAAAAATTTTTTACATGAAATATAGATGTAGTACATAAACAATACAGTGGCACATGATGAATTAAACATTAACAGAATAACACTTACCTTTATTGGCGATTCTTCTTTGTGTATGGAAGACTGGAGAAGGAGACAGATTGGATGATTTACTGTTTGGAAGGGGTATTCCCTTCCATCAAAAAACCTCGGGTACCCTTTTCTTTTCTGGGGTTTATTCTCTTCTCTGTTTCTTTAATGCCAGTAATGTAGGTCCTCCAGGCATTTTCTTCCAAAAGAGGCCTGTTTCATCACAATTGAACACTTGTTCAGGTTTTTAGTCCTTCACTGGTTTATGTATCCTTGAATTCATGCACATATTTTTCAATCGCCTTGTGGTCCGAACTGGCAGCCTCACCATGCCTTACCACACTGTGTATGCCAGTATGTTCTTTAAAACTCTCAAACCAGCCTTTTGCTGGCCTTAAATTCACTCACATCCCCACTAGTTGCAGGCCCAAATTTTTTTACCCATATCGCATGCAACTGCCTAGCCTTTTTACAAATAAGCGACGTCATAAGACTATCTCCTGCTAAAATTGTTTTCATTTATCCACACCAATAATAACTTCTCAAAATCTTCGAGTACTGGTGATCTCATTTTTGTCAGCATATTTACCCCTTTGCAAAAACAGCATCCCCTTTATTCCTTTTTCTTGGCTATGATGGAAGAAATGGTTGTACGGGATTTGTTATACATCCTCGCCAGTTCGCCCACACGTACACCACTATCATATTGTTCAATGATGTTTTTCTTAAATTCAATCGTATTTCTCACCTTCTTTACCAAAGGCTTGGCACTAGGAGCTTTCTTTGGAGCCATGGTAGCTTATTTAGCACTTAAATAACTTGCAAGCACTAAAATAAATGGAATATTATGAAATATTTCGCTAGAGCACGTGAGGGGACCGTCGCTCACTGGTAAACAATGGCACACTGGCTGGGAAGGAAAGGCCGAGGCGGCTCAGAGCGTGAGTATGCGTCCGGGGCGAAGGACTATTAGCGAGTTACCGGACCATTTGCGAGCCAATATTTTGACGAAAAAAGAGGACTACAGTGGACCCTCGCATACCGTTGGCATCACATAACGTTAAATCCGCATACCGATACATTTTTTTTTTTTTTATTATCACACTGGCCGATTCCCACCAAGGCAGGGTGGCCCGAAAAAGAAAAACTTTCACCATCATTCACTCCATCACTGTCTTGCCAGAAGGGTGCTTTACACTACAGTTTTTAAACTGCAACATTAACACTCCTCCTTCAGAGTGCAGGCACTGTACTTCCCATCTCCAGGACTCAAGTCTGGCCTGCCGGTTTCCCTGAACCCCTTCATAAATGTTACTTTGCTCACACTCCAACAGCACGTCAAGTATTAAAAACCATTTGTCTCCATTCACTCCTATCAAACATGCTCATGCATGCCTGCTGGAAGTCCAAGCCCCTCGCACACAAAACCTCCTTTACCCCCTCTCTCCAACCTTTCCTAGGCCGACCCCTACCCCGCCTTCCTTCTACTACAGACTGATACACTCTTGAAGTCATACTGTTTCGCTCCATTCTCTCTACATGTCCGAACCACCTCAACAACCCTTCCTCAGCCCTCTGGACAACAGTTTTATCACTAAAATTTTGCCTCGCATACCGCTAAAAAACTCGCTCCACGCTATTCATCCGGGACGCTTCTAATGTGCGGCCTGAGCCAGCTTCACATGTTCCGCCGGTGGCATTGTTTACAAGCCAGCCTCCGCGGTAACATCCAAGCATACAATCGGAACATTTCGTATTATTACAGCGTTTTTGGTGATTTCATCTGCAAAATAAGTGACCATGGGCCCCAAGAAAGCCCCTAGTGCTAACCCAGTGGTAAAAAGGGTGAGAAATACTATCATACCACAGTCAGCTGCTGCTGCACCACGGTCAGCTGTTGCTTGACCAGTCAGCTGTTGCTGGATCAGTCAGCTGCTGTTGCACCTCGATCAGCTGTTGTTGGACCAGTCAGCTGTTGCTGAATCAGTCAGCTGCTGCTGCACCACGATCAGCTGTTGCTGGACCAGTCAGCTGTTGCTGGATCAGTCAGCTGCTGCTGAAACCACGATCAGCTGTTGCTGGATCATTTCAGCTGCCCCTGCACCAGATCAGCTG
Source organism: Cherax quadricarinatus (assembly GCF_026875155.1). Classification (NCBI taxonomy): domain Eukaryota; kingdom Metazoa; phylum Arthropoda; class Malacostraca; order Decapoda; family Parastacidae; genus Cherax; species Cherax quadricarinatus. The sequence goes on along the minus strand of NC_069460.1, from coordinate 32,872,704 downwards.
TTGCTGAACCGTCAGCTGTTGCTGGATCAGTCAGCTGCTGCTGCACCACGATCAGCTGTTGTTGGACCAGTAAAGCTGTTGCTGAATCAGTCAGCTGCTGCTCCCACCCCCAATCAGCTGTTGCTGGACCAGTCAGCTGTTGCTGGATCAGTCAGCTGTTGCTGGATCAGTCAGTGTTGCTGGACCCAGTCAGCTGTTGCTTGGACCAGTCAGCTGTTGCTGGACCAGTCAGCTGTTGCTGGATCAGTCAACTGTTGCTGGACCAGTCAGCTGTTGCGGGATCAGTAGCTGTTGCTGGATCATTCAGCTTTTGCTGGCCCAGTCAGCTGTTGCTGGACCAGTCAGCTGTTGCTGGATCAGTCAACTGTTGCGGACCAGTCAGCTGTTGCTGGATCAGTCAGCTGTTGCTGGTCAGTCAGATGTTGCTGGGTTCAGTCAGCTGTTGCTGGATCAGTCAGCTGTTGCTGGACCAGTCAGCTGTTGCTGGATCAGTCAGCTGTTGCTGGATCAGTCAGCTGTTGCTGGATCAGTCAGCTGTTGCTGGACCAGTCAGCTGTTGCTGGACCAGTCAGCTTTTTTGCTGGATCAGTCAGCTGCTGCTCCCACCACGGTCAGCTGCTGTTGCACCATCAGCTGTTTCTGAACATGACTCGTCCCGAACTGTCCCAAACCCTGTCCGTCCAGCCTGAGCGCCTGCCTTGCCGTCATTGTTTACAAGCCAGGGTGGCCGGTTGCATGCATACATTCGATACATTTTGTATTATTCCATTATTTATAGTGCTTGTAACTGCTAAACAAGCCACCATGGGCCCAAAGAAAGCTTCTAGTGCCAACCTTGGGGTTTAAAAAGGGTGATAAAAAACTATCGTACCACAGTCAGCTGCTGCTGCTGCACCACGGCCAGCTGATAAATTGGACCGGTCAGCTGATAAATTGGACATCAGCTGTTGCTGCACCACAGCTGCTGCTGCACCACAGCTGCAGCTGCACCATGGTCAGCTGTTGCTGCACCAACTTGCTGCTGCAACCATGGTCAGCTGCACCCCAGCTGTTGTTGTTGCTGCACCACCGTCAGCTGTATTACTCGAAGATGTGGAGAGAGTGTTGTTGGTGTGGCTTAACGTGAAACAATTACCGAGACACAATTAACCCCAGAGGATTTGCCACCCAGGATAACCCAAGAAAGTCAGTGCATCATCGAGACTCTAACTTTTTTCCTTTGGGAGTCCTTAATCTTGTCTCCCAGGATGCAACCCACCCCAGTCGACTAACACCCAGGTGAAACAGGGAAAAATGCCTGGAACTAGTGTCATATTGGTGAATTTAAGCCAGCAAAGGTTGGTTTGAGAGATTTAAGAATCGTAGTGGCATACCAGTGTGAAAAGGGCCTGTTCTGGAAGAAAATGCCAAACGGGACCTACTACTCAGGAGGAAAAGGCATCCAGGACACAGTGTCTCATCAGTCATTGCTGCATCTTTAATAAAGGTAAGTGTCATTTATTCTTCATTTAGTAGAGTTTGTACATGCACAATAAAATACTGTGCATGTACTACTTACTATTGTGCATGTATCCTTCTCTTTGGTGTAGGGGAAAAAGTATATTTCATGGGTAAAAAAATTTTTTTTCATACTTTGGGTGTCTTTGCACGGATTAATTTGATTTCCCTTATTTCTTATGGGGAAAATTCATTCGCAAAAGATAATTTCGCATAACAATGAGCTCCCATGACGGATTTAATATCGTTATGACAGGGGTTTCCCCTGGTATTTCCGAAATGGACGACTTTCAGGGCCGGACGATTAAATTTAGGGACCCCTGTATATATATTATATATTATATTATATATAATTTATATATATACAGTGGAACCTCTATTTGCAAGCGTGTCCACGTGTGAGTTTTTCCAAATACGAGCAGTTGATGGGTCGATTTTTTGCTTCCATACGTGAGCAAAATTTCCACAAGCGAGCAGACCCCAAGGCAGGCTCATTAACACTGGTGAGGGGCTCTTGCTCTTGATCTAAGGAACTGTATCTCATTTGTTTGTTGGACTATCTTATTGATACTTGGGCAATGTATGATGGAAAGATGCTTCTTAATGTACACCAAAAATGAAAGAAATCTAAGCATAAATAATGGAGTTCACTTCTCAGCAATCAGCCACCCCTTAGCGGTAATTTCGAATGGTTTTTATGGTTGTATTCTCGTTTTTTGGTCTCATTTGATAGAATGGAAGATATATTACAGAAATAGATATGATTTTGATTGCTTTCATGATGAAAAGCACCTTGAAATAAAGCTCAACCTAGGAGAAATGGTCCACTGCTTGGCTGTTTCAGTGTAAACAAATGACGTCACAGTAAATCTTATATTTTTTGTGTGAATAAAAATTACAAATTATTTATATAATAATAATAATAATAATAATAATAATAATAATAATAATAATAATAATAATAATAATAATAATAATAATAATGAAAGAAATCTAAGCATAAATAATGGAGTTCACTTCTCAGCAATTAGCCATCCCTTAGTGGTAATTTCAAATGATTTTCATGGTTGTATTCTCGTTTTTTTGGTCTCATTTAATAGAATGGAAGATACATTACAGAAATAGATATGATTTTGATTGCTTTCATGATGAAAAGTGCCTTGAAATTGAGCTCAACCTAGGAGAAATGTTCCATTGCTTGGCTGTTTCAGTGTAAACAAACGACGTCACTGTCCATTCCAATATACAGTCGTGAATGGGTTGACATATTTATACAAATATTGCAATAAGGAATAACAGTAAGTCTTATATTTTTTTGTGTGAATAAAAATTACAAATAATTTATATAATAATAATAATAATAATAATAATACAGTGGTCCCTCAATAATCGTACGGCCTGAAAGTCGTCCATTTCGGAAATAGTCCTGTTATTTCGTCAAAATATTGGCTCGCAAATGGTCTGGTAACTCGCTAATAGTCCTTCATCCGGGACGCGTACTCATGCTGTGAGCCGCCTGGGCCTTCCCTTCCCAGCCAGTGTGCCATTGTTTACCAGTGAGCGACGGTCCTCCTCACGTGCTCCAGCGAAATATTTCATAATACAGTGGACCCCCGCTTTACAATCACCTTCCAATGTCACCAATTATGTAAGTGTATATATGTAAGTGCATTTCTACGTGTATGTTTGGGGGTCTGAAATGGACTAATCTAATTCACAATATTCCTTATGGGAACAAATTTGGTCAGTACTGGCACCTGAACATACTTCTGGAATGAAAAAATATCGTAAACCGGGGGTCCACTGTATTCCATTTATTTTAGTGCTTGCAAGGTATTTAAGTGCTAAATAAGCTACCATAGCTCCAAAGAAAGCTCCTAGTGCCAAGCCTGTGGTAAAGAAGGTGAGAAATATGATTGAATTTAAGAAAAACATCATTGAACAATATGATAGTGGCGTACGTGTGGGGGAACTGGCCAGGATGTATAACAAATCCTGTACAACCATATCTTCCATCATAGCCAAGAAAAAGGAAATCAAGGATGCTGTTGTTGCAAAGGGGGTAAATATGCTGACAAAAATGAGATCACCAATACTCGAAGATATTGAGAAATTATTATTGGTGTGGATAAACAAGAAACAATTAGCAGGAGATAGTCTTATGACGTCGCTTATTTGTGAAAAGGCTAGGCAGTTGCATGACGATATGGTAAAGAAATTGCCTGCAACTAGTGGTGATGTGAGTGAATTTAAGGCCAGCAAAGGCTGGTTTGATAGATTTAAGAAGCATACTGGCATACACAGTGTGGTAAGGCATGGTGAGGCTCTCAGTTCGGACCACAAAGCGGCTGAAAAATATGTGCATGAATTCAAGGAGTACATAAACAGTGAAGGACTGAAACCTGAACAAGTGTTCAATTGTGATGAAACAGGCCTCTTTTGGAAGAAAATGCCAAAGAGGACCTACATTACTCAGGAAGAAAAGGCGCTGCCCAGAACACAAGCCTATGAAAGACAGGCTGACGCTAATGTTCTGTGCTAATGCTAGTGGGGATTTCAAAGTGAAGCCGTTACTAGAGTACCATTCTGAAAATCCCAGAGTGTTCAAGAAAAACAATGTTACGAAAAGTAAATTGTGTGTGTTTTGGAAATCTAATAGTAATGCATGGGTCACAAGGGACATTTTCGTCGAGTGGTTCAATGAAGTGTTTGGCCCTAGTGTGAAGAATTACCTCCTGGAAAAGAAATTGGATCTCATGTGCCTCCTAGTAATGGACAATGCACCTGCTCATCCTCCAAACTTGGATGACCTAATTCTGAAGGAGTTTGGGTCATCACAGTAAAGTTCTTACCCCTGAATACCACTCCTCTCCTCCAGCCCATGAACCAGCAGGTCATTGCAAACTTTAAAAACTCTACACCAAAGAAATGTTTGAAAGGTGCTTGAATGTGACCTCAGACACTCACTTATAGGTAAGGCTTGGGAGGGAGTGACTACCAGGACTTTGAACTCTGCTTGGAAAAAATTGTGGCCAGATTTTGTCCACAAGGGGATTTGAAGGGGTTTTAGGTGACCCGATGACCTATGGGCAGTTTTTAAATCTTTGTGGCACTGGGGGTTCCATGAGGGTTTGGGTGTGAGTTTGGAGGGGGCCACAAAAGAAAAAGCTAACCACTGAGGACTGCAAGACTTCCCGCAGGAAAGCAACAATCGCAGCTCAGAATCTTGCTGCCGGGGGAGGAGGAAAAAGAGATGGAGGAAAGGGGCCCTTCCTTTAGAAATTAAGGAGATTTTTTTTAAAAAATTGGGTACGATGGAAAAATTTATGGAGAAACTCCCCCCGAGAAGGATGTTTTCAAGCCATATCGGCAAAAATTTTACAGTGGGCAGGTCTTGGCCCATTTTTTTGGGGAAGTTTTAAAAGAGATGGGCCCGAAAAAAGCTCTCTGGACAGTTTTTTTTTCCCAGGGCAGGACTCCAGTGGGCTCTCAAGGGGGTTTTTAGTGGCATACAAAAAGAGAAGTAACCCCCGAAAAGCAACTGGTACCCCCAGGGTTGTTGGAAGGGGGAAAAACTCCTTCCAAACAGTAAATTTATCCCAAACTGGGTTTCCCTTTTCCAGTCTTCCCCCCACAAAAAAGAATTGCCAAAAAGGTAAGTGTTATTTTTTTTTATTGTTTTAAAAACATCATGTTCCCCTGATTGTTTTTTTTTACTTCAAACTAACTTCATGTAAAAAATTTTTTTTTTTTTAATAATTTTTGGGTTTTCAGGAACGGGGTTAATTGAATTTACATTATTTTTTAAGGGGAAAATTTATTTTGTAAAAACGTTTTTATTTCGATAATAGTTTCCCCCATCCAGGGGAAGGATTATGGGTGATAATTGAAAAACCACTGGGAAAAAATTTAAAAATAATTTTTTATAATAATAAAAATGAATAATAACAATACATATAATAATAATAGTTTAAAAATAATAATAAAATAAATAAAAAATAAAAATAATAAAACAATAAATAATAAAATAATACAATAATAATAAAAAAATAATAAAATATGTAAAAATAATAATACATTATAATAACAATTTACAGGTCCCCCATCAAAAAATTTGGGAATTTAGTTATTCGGTTTTCCCTTTAGGTTTTTTTCGGCACAAAATTTTTGGGTAGCATAATTTCAAAATTTTCCCGGGCGCCCACACCAAACCCGCTGGGGACTGTTTGGTGGGGCTAAATTGCTGCATATGTCATTTCCAAAATTTCCCTTTTTTCCATTTATTGTTTTAAAAACCCGCTTACTTTTTGCCCCAGCCAGGTTCCAATGAATAAAAAATCTTTCCCCTTATGTTAAAAAACCCCAAAATAGTACTTATCCTTAAAGATAAGGGGCTTTTTAAAACCACTGTCGGTTCCATGAGTCAGTCCATGAACAGGAGAATTTTGCTTTATTATTATGCTAATATCAACCCCTACAGCTTAAATTTTCCCATCAAAATTTTATTAATATTTACATAAAAACAATATAAATAACATAAAACAGGGTTTAAATACTCCAGAATGAATAATATTTGGCATAACACCGAGCAGTTCGACAGAGTTATGAAGAGGATATGGTAAACAAATATCATTCTCCTATCCTTGTCTTGGGGCTTATATTAGGGGAAAACGGAGTATAGCACAGGGCTAACTATGATATACACTCGTACTCCACCATAAACATGAAACAAAAAAGTTATTTTCTCTCTATAGATTATCGCACATAGCAGCATATGTGTAGAGAACCTAGGATAACCCCAAAAAAGTCAACGTGGCTTATTTTTAGTACCTGGCTTGGGTTAGCCATATATGATTTTTGGTAAATATTTGATTCCCAGCCAGGGTAGAAACATTAGGCGTGTTTCTTTACACCTGTTGTCTATGTTTACCCATCAGTAAATGGGTACCTGGGTGTTAGTCGACTAGTGTGGGTGTTATCCTGGGACACTAACCTAATTTTCTTGAAATACTCAGCATAACAAGTGCCTTTTGGAAATAAGTCACAATGGAAATAAGTCACTCTGTCTGACTTTTTAGGGTTATCCTAGGTTCTCTACACATATGCTGCTATGTATGATAATTCTATGTAACTGTATTTGTGTATACCTGAATAAACTTACTTACTGATGTCATCTAGGCCTGTATACCCTGTACATGTACGTGTAGTAAATAAAGATATTATTATTATTATTATTATTATTATTATTATTATATTATTTTCTCAGTTGTTTGTTGAGTTATCTTATTCAAACTTGGGCAATGTATGATGGAAAGATACTTCTTCACATACACCAAAAATGAAAGAAATCAGACCATAAATAGTGGAGTTCAATTCTCAGCCATTAGCGGTCGCTTAGCGGTATATTTTTGTATGGTTGTTATGGTTATATTCTCATTTTTTCGGTCTCATTTGATAGAATGAAAGATATATTACAGAGATAGATATGATTTTGATTGCTTTCATGACAAAAAGTACCTTGAAATTGCGCTCACAGTAGCGAAAATGTTCTATCCTGTAGCGAAGCTCAAGAGTAAACAAATGACGTCACCGTCCAATACCTGTCCTCCTGCCAGTCTAAATTCCAGTACGGAGTCAAGAATGGATTGACATTATTTATACAATTATTACAATAATGCAGTAGTCTGCATAACAGTAAATCTTTTATTTTTTTTTGTGAATAAAAATTCCAAATGGTAAGCAAGAGTAATATAAGAGGGGCCTGTAGCCATGACTAATGAACAGAGAAAATGTTATTTTAGTACCAGGAATGTCTGCATTGTTTATTCTGGACCCTATTTTGAAATTGGCGTCTGTTGAAATTTGTGTGACATCAGCCAAACTGCCAATTTCTGACCACTTTATTGGGTAGTTGAAATAAGTGAATGGGCAGTTTCTTGTACTCAGTTGACAGACTAGAAGTAAATAAGTTTATTCAGGTATACACAAATACAGTTACATAGATTATCATACATAGCAGTGTATGTATAGAGAACCTAGGATAACCCAGAAAAGTCAGACAAAGTGACTTATTTCCAGTACCTGGCTTGGGCTTGCCATATATGATTTTTGGTAAATATTTCTTTTTCTCGGTTGTTTGTTGGGCTATCTCATTGAAATTTGGGCAATGTATGATGGAAAGATGCTTCTTAATGTACAACAAAAATAAAAAAGACGGATGATAAATAAGGGAGTTAACTTCTCGGCCATTAGCCGCCTCTTTGCAGTATATTTTCGTATGGTTTTTATGGTTGTATTCTCATTTTTTGGATTCATTTGATAGAATGGAAGATATATTACAGAAATAGACATGATTTTGATTGCTTTCATGGCGAAAAGTGCCTTGAAACTGAGCTCAAAGTAGCGGAAATGTTCGATTTTTGCCGATGTTCAATGAACTGTGTAAGTCAAGTTGGTTAATTTAATTAAGTGTATTCTAACTTAACCACTCTGTAATTCGGCAAACTCAGTAATCCGGCACACTACAGGTACCAATGATGCCGGATTTGTGATGGAGGACCTGTACTACATAATAATTATAATAACAGACAGCTTCAAAAGGCCATCATTAGATGGCATTGTTTACCACAACAAAGAGGAGCGGTTGTGGCCGCCTCCACAATATATTGTCTGTTATGTCACATTAGATGAACTGTGATATATAAATAAGCCGTATAGATGACATTAGCGAAATTATTCATGAAGTATTTTGCCCGGTCTCCAGACAAACTCTTGTCCACCGCCGACACTGCCCATGCCACTACATGAATGACATATTTTATTCATTTTCAAGTATATATCAGGTTTCTATGTTATTTATATTGTTTATTATGTCATATTAGATGAAATGAGATAGATAAATGCACACTCGACTAAATGAATACCTTGATTTCCAAGACGATAAAACTGAACAAGACAAGTTGTCTGATGCAGTTATAATAAACAGTCCACACATTCCTAGTGACATAATGCAAGCACAGTGCAAAGAAACTGCTATCAGGATAATAAAGGACCACGCACAAGTCATCGTGCAAAATAATGAAATCAAAGAAACACGTTTGCTAGGAAAACCAGGTAGTAAACACAGTGTAATGATCAGACTTCATTCATATGATAAAAGAAAGGACCTAATTAAATCAGCAATTACAATGAAAAATGGAGTGTACATAAATGAGTGTCTAACAAGAAAATGTCAAAACCTTCTGTTCAGGCTGAAAAAAACTTAAACAGGAAAACAAAATCTCAGTGTTTCATGCAAGGGGAAAAACTGCAAGGGAAAACTTAAACGGAAAAAAATATCCATCTCAAAAAAACGATTTCTTCCTTCCTTAAAAAAAGTGACATTTCTGAAACAGATTGAAAAGTGCCTTAAACATAAACATGTGGTGCATATAGTGTCTTACTATTTATTGTGCATTATTTTTTTATTTTTCATCACTGCAAATGCCAACTACCCCCAAATACTTATACATCTTTTTACTGAAATTTTAATTGTCATAATTTTTGTTTAAAGTCAAATCTTACTAAAAATTTTTTATTATTTTTCTTACCTGTCCTTTTAAATTTTTGTTTACCATTCTTTTTTTTGTCACCTTTTATTGTTTTTTGAAATTGTTATTTCCAATTCTTTTTTGCAAGCCCAAAAAACTTTTTTGAGCTAGTACCAACTCCCCATATTTTTTCTTTTTATTGTGAACACTGCTCAATTTTATTTATATACAATTGGTCTTACTTCAAAACCAAATTATTTCATAGTGTCTATCTGTCCATTTAACTTTTTTTACCTTATTTAAATTTTTACCCCCTTAATTTTTTTCCCCTTTTTTTTAGCTTTAATAACCCCCTAGTATATATTCACAACGTTAAAAATAATCAAGGGGGCTATTCTCGGTGCAAAAGGGTAATAAGTTCATATTTTGAAATTATATTCCAAAATATTTTTTTGATTCCCACTTTATTTTTCACCACAACTTTTTATTAGTCCCTTTTTATTGTTTTCCCTAATTCTAACTTTGAAAAAATTTCCCTTTAAAGTACTACCTACTTTTTTCCCAAGCCCCATTTTTTGATCATTCATTTTATTTGTTCCCCAAATTTTTTGCCCTTTTATATTGTCCCCTTTTTTTTTAGTTTTAAAAAAAAAACCTTTTTTGCTTTTTTTTATTTTTGTTTAAATAATTGGTGCTATTTTTTGTTTTAGAATTTTTTACTTTGTTTTATACTTAATTCAAACTTTTAGTTCCTAAAATTTTGTTACAAGCATTGACCCTGATCCCAACCTCTTTTTTAAACCCTTCGGGCCCGTTGAAGGGACGGTTTACGTTCGGGCCCAAAACCGTATATTACGTAGGCTCAGCTCACTCTGATAAACTGTGAGGGTACATCGGGGCCCTAGATATGAGGGAATCATCTAGTGGTATGTGTGCCACTAAAACAGATCCTGAGCACAATGTGTTAAATGAGAGAAAAAAAAACTGAAATATGATTTTTCGATTAAAAAAGCGACTTTGCAGGTTTTTTCGTTGTTTTTTAAGTTGGTTTGCATTTCTTTGGTTCATTTGATGAAGGAAGACATATTACAGAAATGAGTGTTTTTTATTGGTTTTAGTCTGGAAATGGCTTGAAACTGAGCTCAAAATACCAGAAATGCTAATTTTTGCCCAAAATTCAAGGTAAACAAAGACCTACACATTAATAAATGCCCGTGGTGGGTTAAAATGCATTCCAAATATGGTGATGTTTTTTTTACAAATTTTTCAGTATTGCAAACAGTAAAACTTTATTTTTTGGTTGGAAAAAAAATTCATTTTGGGAATAAAAAATAAAATTGTGAATAAAAAACAAAAAGGAATTTATTTGTAAAGCCTCAAAAAATAATAATGAACAGTGGGGAAAAGTTAGTTTTTGTTCCAGGGGAAAACCTACTTGTTTTTTCTGGACCCCATTTTTAAATTGGAATATTTTGAAAATTTGTGTTAAATTGGCCAAATTTACAATTTTCCCTCACTTTAATTTGTGTTGAAAAAGTTGACTTGGCATTTTCTTGTGTCAATCGATGAATAGAAGTAATTTTAGTGAAAAAGTAAGAATTTTGGGTTTACGGAATATGTAATTTTGGCCTTAAAAGGGAGGGAAAGTCGGCAAAAAAGCCGTTCTAAATGTCGCTGACACATCAAAATTCGCGAAGAAATTTCGTAAATTTTCCCTCAAATGTGTACTTTTTGTTTTTTTCCTTTACAAAAAAGATTCTCTACCATTTCATAAAAAAAAATAACAATTTTTTTTTTTTTAAATTCTTGGACACTTGGGCACCACTTCAGATTTGGGCCTTGGACCCTGAAGGGGGTTAATGACTTAAATGAATCAAACAGTTACTGTAATTACTAACAGTAGACAATCAAAGGCACTCCTCAGAGCCAACAACAACCTAACTGTCTTTAAATACAATATCAGACCTTTAAGCAGCATTACGATGACCTCATAGCATTACTAAATTCCTTGCATGCCAATATGTCCATCATTGCACTAACTGAAACCTGGCTAAAGCCTGATATACTGATGTCTATGCCATTCCTGGGTTTCACAGCCATACACACTGTAGGCCAGACCAACAAGGGGGTGGCACAGCTATATACTACTCAGACCAACTAGAATGTATCACTAATACTTGCACAAGGGATGAACATGGGGAATTTATAATAGCTAAATTCAAATCCAAATACCTAACAAACACCTCTCACATTGATAAACATCTACAGAGTTCCACAGTCAAACATTAGCCGATTTTGTCAAAACCTTGGAAGTATGATAACTGATGCAAGCATGAACAAAGATCACTTACTACTCTCAGGTGACTTCAATATAAATCTCCTGCAAGACCAGGACCCACACGTTACTGAATTCACAAACACAATGGTAACTGCATGTTGCTACCAACAGTAACAAAAACCTACAAGAGTTACGGAGACTAGTGTTTCCCTACTTGACCACATCTGGACCAACACCATATCCCCTTTAAAATCAGGCATAATTCAGATAATACCACAGACCACTACCCTACTTTCCTCATAACAATTTTGGAAAAATTTCCCCAAGCACTCTAAAGTCACCTTCGACTTCACAATGAGGCGCCTTTAAAAATTCCAACGAAGTAAAACATTGACTGGACAGAGCTAAAAAATTATACAGATATTGAGTTTTTTTTTAAATAATTTTCTAAAAAAGCCCCAATACCTCTTAAAAGCCTCCCCTAAAAAAACAAACAGATTCAATTCAATTCAATTAAAAGTTTATTCTCTAAAGGATTACAAGCTGAGTTTACAGATTTGGTTTTGTGGGGGTTTTACTGTGGGAAAATAAAAATTTACAGGTGTCCCACTAGAACCCCTCGATGGCTGGGCATTTCGGGAAGATTTAAATTAAATCTTAAGTTAAAAAATTTAAAAAAATTATGAGGTAAGTTGGTTTATGGCTAAGTGACAAAATACTATTTTGGATTTTTGAAATGTGAATGCTTTTGTTTTGGACAAAAATAGTTTCAGTATTGGGGTTCACAGGCCAAAAATTTTGGCTAGTTAAAAATTATTATTTTGGATTTAGATTATTTTTGTTTATGGTCAAATGGGTTTGGGGAAAGTGTTAACCACCAGGTGGTTTCGTTTTTAATTAGTTGACAGGGGGTATCGGGGATAAGATGTTTTCGGGGTGGTAGTTTTGAAGGTGTGAAGTGTCTGCGTTTTAGAATTTTTGGTAGGGGGTTCCGATTTTAGGGCCTTTGACTACATTGAATTTTTGTAAGGGTTTTGTCGGGGCCGGGGGAAAGTTCCCGAGATGTTTGTGTCTGGTGTTGTGCCTGTGGGTTCGGGCAAAACTATAAGAAAGCGTTTTTTGGTCAAGGGTTTTATTGGAATTTAAGGTCCTGTAGATGTGATTGCACAGTGGTAAGTGTGGATGTACTAAAAAGGGAGTAAATTTAGATCTATGAAGAGTGGGGGGGGGGGGGGTTGCCGGGATGGGATTTAGTGTTTTTTACGTGGTTTTTGTTGGGTTATTATTGGTTTTTGGTTTGGGTTTTCAGTTGAACCCCAAGCCAGATAGCATAGGTGAGGAAAGGATTATAAGTGAAAGGTATAGTGGAGAAAGGGGGAGTTTCGGCACGAAGTAGTATTTGGAGGGATCCCCCCGTTTTTTGGTACTTTTTTGGGTTTTGTGTTGATTTGGGGGCTGAAGTTCAGGGTTTTTGTCGAGGTATAGGCCCAGGAAATTTTTCCCCCTTATGCTGGCAATTGAGGTTGCCCTTAATGTTAATTTGCGATCTCCCGCTGCTTTCCAAAAAATAATGTAGTAGCTTTTGTCAGTTTTAAGCGTAAGTTTATTGGCTGTCATCCAAAGCCCCGAAAAATTTGATCAGCTCATCATTAAAAAATGGTGTTGAGGGTTTGGAAGGGATTAGGGTGAGAGATGACGTAATTCGTGTCGTCGCAAGGAATGGGGTTCAGGTGTTGGATCTTTTTTGAAGATCATTGATGTCCGGGGAAAGAGCGGGGGGCCCCAAGGAACTTCCTGGGGGGAACCCCAAGTATCAGGGGCCCTGTTTTGTTGATGCTGTGTTTTTAAAATGGTGACATATTTTTTCCTATTAGTAAGGTAAGATTTGAAAAATGCAAGCGCATGGCCTTTTATACATAATGGTAAAGGGTTTGTGGATTTTGGATCCCGGGGTTTTTCTGTTTTTCCAAAAGTTTTCTTAGGTCATAAAAAAATTCCCTAGTGGAAAATTCCTTTTTTTCCCAAGGCTTTTGTAAAAAAATCTAGCATTTTTTTGATTGCATGGTTAGTCTTTTTTTTTTTCCTAAATTTCCAAAAATTGGGCAGGGGTTGGTTTGTTTTTTTGCCGTTTAAAAATAAATTTATGGGCTCCGGGTTTACCTGGGAGTTTCCCTGGAGAAATTTCCCGGGGTTTTAAACTCCCCCGGGGGCCCGGTCTGAGTCCGGGCCCTCCTGGGGGGATCGGGACCCTGATCAACCAGGTGTTGTGCTGGTTTGACGAAAACCCAAACAACGAGCCAACCCCGGCTGTTTCCGGAACTGATTTAGGTGCTTGTCCAGTGCCGCTTGAAGACTCCCGGGGGTTTCTGTTGGTAACCCCCCTTTATGTTTTGTGGGGGCAGTTGAACGTCTGGGGCCCCTGACCTTATTGTAGGGTTTTTAAAGTGTAGGGGACCCCCCTGCTTTTCATTGGGGGGATGGGGATCGTCTCCCCAAGTCTTTTGCTTTCGTATTTTGGGGTGATTTTCGTGTGAAAGTTCGGTAAGTCCCTTTAGGATTTTCCCAGGTGTATATTTTTCATGTATCTCTCCCTCCTGCGTTCCAGGGGAATCCGGGGTTTAGGAACCCAAGCGTTTCCCAATAATTGAGGTGTTTTATCTCCGTTATGGCGCCTTTAAAAAGTTCTTTTGTACATTTTCTAGGTCGGCAATTTCACCTGCCTTAAAAGGTGCTGTTAGTGTCAGCAATATTCCAGCCTAGATAAAACCCAAGTGCCCTTTAAAGAGTGTCTTCATGGGCTTGGCCTCCCTATTTTTTGAAGGTTTTCATTATCCATCCTGTCATTTTTCTGCAGTTGCGATTGATACAATGTTATGGCCCTTAAAGGTGGATCCTCCGACATGACCCACCCCCCAGGTTTTTTTGAGGGGGGGTTTTTTGTTTCGCTCAAATTTTTGGGCCAGAATTTGTTTTGTACTCTGATGAAGTTTTTTAATTTCCTTTTTTTACCATATCTGAGAAAATTAAAAATTTTTTCATCGTTGAACTTAATTTTGTTTTCTAAACCCCCACTGAAATTTTTTGGTTGATGTCTGCCGGGGCCCTTTGCGGTCTGCAATGGGAAGGGCCCACTGTCATGCAGTTTTCAGGTGTTCATCTGCAAAGGAAGACCCCGGTGCTGTGGCTGACCCCTTTGGGTCTATGTCGGATTTTAAGGATGGGGAACAAGATGGGAGCGAGTTACTGTCCCTTGGGGAAACCAGAGCTTTTCCCCGTAGCTCCCTGGGAAATTTACTTGTTGACGATATCTCTGTGTTTTTTAGTGAGGAAATTATAGACCCAAACGCCCCAAATTTTTCCCTGTTATTTTTTTTTAGCACCTTTTTGGGGCCCCCTATTACGCCAGGGTTTCACACTTGTCGGGGGCTTTTGAAAAGTCTGTTTATTTTTACATCTGAAATTCTTTTGTCTTTAGGCATTTGGGGAACCTTTTTGTAGTAGTCCAATAGTGGGACAGACAGGGGGGGAAACCTTTTTCAAAACCATTTTTGCCCTGGGTTTGTGTAATGAGGGGTTTTCTGATGTTTGGGTGTTTCTTGCTTCTTGGGCCCCTTTAAAAGATTTTTATGATATGGGGTTTGTTAGTGCTATTGGTCTGTATTTTCTTTGCTGTGTTTTACTCCCCCCTTTGGGGGAATTTGGGGCTATGTCTGTTTTTTTTTAGAAATGGGGGACGCCCCCCGTGTATGCCCCCTTCTCCATAGGAGGGAAAAAGGCTCGTGATAGGGGTTCTTGCAGTTCTTGAAAAAACACAGAGTTCCATGAGTCTGGCCCTGGGGCAGAGTGCAGGGGGCATTTTCTTTATCGCCCTGTTCCCGAAGTCTTTTTGGGTTTCATTTTTAACATGGGATGGTTTGTTTTAATAAAATTTTTTTTGGCTTTTCTCAAAAAATTTCTTTTTTTGATCTTCGACTCTCAGTCGGTTTAGGGCCCTTCCCAAATTAAAAATGAGTCATTTTGGGGACTTGAGTAGCTCACCCCTTTTCCCTTGTTTTTCATTGTTTTAGGCCCCATCTTGTTTAAGTAGGGGCCCAAATACTGGAGGGTTGTTCTCGATTTTGTTTTTGGCATAGGAGAAGAAATATTTTGGGTTTTTTTCGATTTTTTTTTATGGCTTTTGTTCTTCCCGCGATTCCTGACCCCTAAAGGGATTTTTTTTTGTTAAGTTGGATGCTTGCTATTTCTCTGCCCAGTGTCTCCCTACGCATTTCAGATATTTGGGACCTTTTTACCCGCTCTTTTATTTTTTTTCCGTCGCCTGTAAAGGGAGCCCCTTTGTCTTTTCTGTTTTACATCTATTTCCTCCTTTTTTTTTGAGGAATAAAGCCTTGTGCATACATCGAGTGCTACCGATTTAAATCTTTTCTGGGCCCATAATTTGGGGGGTTCGGGTTTTGCTTAGTATATTTTCCCCCAGTTATTTTCGGTTAGGACTTGGTTTATTTTGGGGCCCCACTTTTTTTTTTTGGGGGGTTATTGAAGTTAAGGGGGTTTGAATGCTCCCTCGTGACTAATTTTAAATTATGTCGGTCTGGGGCCCCGGCGCATACAGGGACTGAACCTCAATTATGTTGTGTTTCTGAGTAATTGTTTTTGAAAAATTGGTGAAAATTTTTTTATCAAGTTCTTCATTGTTAGTGAAGTTTGGGTCTGTTTTTATTCCCCAGTCTGGGAGGCTCTATTTATTTGCTGGTTTAAATTGAATTTTGTGCAGAGATTTAAAAAATCGCGTTTTAGTGTGAGGGTTTTTTTCGAGCTGCCTCCCGGTGTTTTTACTGCCCAAAAATTTTTATTTGCTATATTCCTCCCCTTTTAGGGGCCCTTTTAAATTTTAAATCCCCCAGGGCAAAATGGGTTTGGGTTTTCAGGAAACTGGTAGGTTTCCGGGGCAGTGGTTCCCAAATTTTTTAAAAGCTGTTTCCCGGGAAATTTCTGGGTGGGTTTCATCCGGAGGTTGTGACTATCACAAAGATAGGTTTTGGTTTTTTCGACCCTTTTGCTAAAAATTTCCCCTAATCCAATTTTAGGCATTTTGCGTTTTGTGCAAACCCAATTTAACCCCTGCAATGTACAGGAACCCCCCCTTTTGCCTGTTTACTCTGTCCATCTTTTATTGGTTTTTAACCGGGATCATTTTTCGTTGTCCAAGTTTATCCTTTATTTTGGGTTCAGTTTAAAAAACCCCCGAACATTGCCTTTGCCTCTGCAAACAGTCCAAAGGGAAAAGAAAGGTATTTTGTTGGGTTTTTTGCTGGGGTTTAGCCCCGTATATTTGCAAAAAAAAGGGAATTTTTTATCCCGGGTGGTGGTATTGGGTTTTTAGGGGGGGATTTTTTTTTCCGGGGAATTTGTATCTGGGATTGTTGGTTTGGAGTGGAGGGCCTTGACTTTTGGTTCCACTCCAGGAAGACGGATTTGGTGTTTTTATTTTTTTGCCATTTCCCGCCAAATTTTTTTTTTTTTCCCGGCAATAAAAAACCCCTCCCTTTGAGTGGCTGTGGTTTCCCAGGGGTTTTTTATGGCCTGGATTTTTTTGTATCTTTTTTTCCCCCCTTTGATGGTAGGGCCCGGCAATTTAAGTTATGCCCCAGTCTTTCCCGTATGAAGAGGTACACAGTTCGGGGTGAAAAAAAGCCCTTTCAGGAAGGGAGTTTGCATTTTCCTGGTTTTTCATCATGGGCCCTGGCATTTCCTAGGGTGGTCCCTAGTTGCACGTTTCCCCTTGTTTTTTTCCCGATTTTCCCATGCCAGCAGATACCGAGTTGGGATAGTTATGTGCACAGGCTTGGTTTTCCGTTTGCCTTGGGTTTCTGTGACTGTATTCCCCGTTGGTGATGTTTCCCGTCTTATTTTTTCCTCCCTTTGCACCAACAATGGGCTCCCACCATTGTTTTTGGTAATATATCCTCATTTGGGTAGTGGAGGGCTCTTGGTTTTCTATTTCCTGCCCGGGATTTTTGTTTGCAAAATTGGGGTTTTTTTTATCTTTGTACAAATTGTTTTCCCCACTATGGCCCCCTGTCCCCATGAGGTCATTTATTGTATTCCCCAAATGCGTATAAATTCCCCATACCTGGACAAAATCTCCAAACTTCACCCTTACTGTTCCCCCCCGGACGAAACTCAAACCCTTCCCCCCTTACTGTCTCCCAGGAAGAAATTTTCCGCTTCAACCCCTTTTTGTCTCCCAGGACAGCACCTCCAAGGGTTCCCCCATTTTCTGTCTCCCCGGACAGCACCTTTCCCGCTTTCCCCCCTTTCTGTCTCCCGGACAGCACTATCAGCCCCCCCTTTACTGAAATACCAGGAAATCATCTCCAGCCCTTTCAGGTTTTTTTGACTACCCGGCCAGTATCCCAAGGGGGGGCCCCTTCAGCCCGGACTTTTTATTTTTCCCCCCTCTTTTTGTAGAAACTTCCAGGTTTTTTTATGGGAAAAACACTTTGAAAGTTGACCTCTTTTTTAATTCCCTTGGATTTTTTGTCCCCAGATTTAAATTTATTTGGGATACCCAAAAAAACTTCCCGTTTTAATACTGCTTGTAGCTTGTTCTTGGGTATCCGCACAAGGGGCCCGACACCAAATTTCCCCAGAAAAAGACCCAATTTTTTGCATTTTGGAAGCCCCTTTGTTTGGGCTGACCACAGGGCTACACCCCAGCTTCTAATGATTTGGAAAGGTTTATTTACTGCAATTCTACAGCAACCTCTTGAATATTTTTTTTAATAACCTACTAGGTGGTGACAAAGAAACCGTTTCAAACCCGTCCCAGGGTTGGAACCCCGTCAAGGGTTCGGGGGCCAGTAAAGGGGTTTGGACCAGTCAAGGGTTCGGGGCAGTCAAGGGGGGTTTGGACCAGTCTATCTGATTGATCCCGTGGGTCCCCCTTTTTTTAAACATTTTGGGGCGGGGATTTGGCTAAAAAAATGAAGGGGTTTTATGGGGGAAATTATCTACCCGGGAATTAAAATGTGATTTGATTGTACCAAAAAATATAAAATTGGGGTGGTTTAAAAGCCCGGGACTGCTGGGGACCCCCTACAATGGGCGAACGGTCGAGCCTCCAAACCCTTTTTTTATCAAAACGCTGTATTAGCTTCCCCTATTTTTTTTTTTTTTCATCTCCAAACCCAATTAATTGCAAAATTTTTTTTACTTAGTTGCTGGGGCAAATTTTGGAGGGAAAGGGGGCGTTTTTTGTTGTTTAATTTAAATTTCTTCTCGTTGTGTTTTTATTGCGAACCCCTTTGGGAACTACAGGGGGATTTGAAAATTTCCCGTAACGTCTGGTATTTCAAAAAAAAGAAACTAAGGGAAAATTTATCCCCCTCCACTAAGTTTCCCTTATAAAACTGGTTTGTTGCTACTACAACAATTTTTATTTGCTAAATTTACGGCTTCACTAGATTATATGCGAGTACACTAGCAGGAAAGGAAAGGGATTATTAAAAACAAACTGGGCCTGTTTTGGGAAGTTTTTGGCGGAATTTTTGGCACCCGCCCCTTGGCTTATCACTTAAATTTCAAATTCACCTGTTTTCAAAAAGAACTTTAGCCTTTTCATCAATATATAGGGAGGCCCCCTTTAGTTTACACTATACACTATGTATACTCAATGCTTTCAGGGGGACTTTCTTTTCCCCTGACACAAAATTCAATTATTATTATTTTTTTTCCCCCGGGAAAGGCCTATGCCCTCTGGCAAATAAAAATCCCGCTAGGTAGTGCAACCCAAATTTTCCTTTTTTTACTCAGTATATAATTTTTTTTCCGCCCCAAAATTGGTTTTCCCGGCGTTTGAGGGAATGTATCTTTTAGGATTGATGAACAAAATTTAAATTCTAGCACGTAAGAGCGGGCCGTTTAAAACACAAAAAAAACCCCGGGAAAACCCAAAGAGGCATGTGGGCACGCTGACACGTGACAGGGTGCACGAGTTTTTCCCAAAGGGTTTTTTGGGTAGGGAATGGTTTAAATTTGATATTGGCCTACAGTTGTTTTTTTAAAAATTTTGGGGTCACCACCTTTATGTATTTGGGGTTAAACCCCTTTCCCTTTTGAGTAGTTTTGGGGAAGGGGCTTGTTTCTAGTGAATTGTTAAAAAAGTAATGAGTTGGGAAAGCGAGAGGACCCTGGGCCCCTTCTTGTACAATAAGGGGGGGACATTGAGACAGGGTTCCCTGGGGTTAATTTTTTTAAATGGGCTTTTTAAAACTCGGTGAATTCCGTGGGGTCAGTTGGAGCAATAGAAGGAATTTTGGGAAATTTCATTTGGTAGCCCCGGCCCTGGGGGATTGGTACGGGGGATTTTTTTTGGGGAGATTAGAACCTTGGTTGGGGAGAAAATCGTTTAATTGTTAGCTATGTCAAAAGGAATGCATAGTGGTGTTTCATTAGGTTTAGTTAGGACAATATTCTTGGTTTTTTTCAGTTTGTGGGTCCCTAGAATCTGAGAGAGTGTTTTTCCAGGTCTTTTTTATATCCCTCTTGTGTCAGTGAATCTACTGGAGTAGTACAGTTGTTTGGCTTTCTTTATTACTTTGGTGAGGACTGATGAATAGTGTTTAAGAATATCTTTGTGTATTAGGCCCTGTGTATATTGCTTTTCATATTGGTGTTTCTTATCAATGGATTTTAGAAGGGTTTGCTGGTTAGCCATGGGCAACCAAGCAGTTTGTTTGTGATCTGTTTCGTTTTTATAGGACAATGTTTGTTGTATAGTCTAAGTAATTTGTTAAGAAAAATGTCTGTCCATGTCATCAATACCATTGGCCTTTGGGAGAAATTCTGTAGGCCAGTCAACAGTCTCTGGTCAGCTGTGAAATTCCTTATTGAGGCCTCATCATGGAGTCTAAATGAAACTTTGTGTATTCAAGTGGTGGTTTACTAATGTTTGTCAAGAGGAAGGTAGGGTAGTGATCTGTAGTGCTATCTGTGATTATCCCTGATTTAAGGGGGGCTAGTATATTGGTCCATATGTGGTCTATCATGGTTGCACTTGTTTCAGTGAGCCTGGTTGGTTTAGTTATTGTTGGTATGAGAAGTGTGTTGTTCATATTGTTGATGAAATCAGTTACAGGCTGATCATCTAGTAGGCCAAGGTTAATGTTGAAGTCTCCAGCTAAGAGAAGGTGGTGTTTATTCATTTGTCTGTTTGTTTTTAGTTCCTTTTAATTTCTCACTGAAATTTGGGATGTTTGGGGTGGGGTACCCGGGTAAATGGCACGATTTTAAACCAAAAGGGTTTTTTACAGTAAAATTACAAAAATGTTTTTCTCCAAATTCATCACTAAAGCAAGTGGTGCAATACAAGATAATTGGTTAGAGAATAGATTGCAAAAAACCACCCCCAAAACTTGGTATTGTATCAGTTGGGGATTGCTGGTATCCTGGTAGGGGGTAGAACATTGTGCCCCTGCTTAACCAGTCCAGTAAGAATAATCAGAGAAGGGGTTTTTAGTGATTCAAGGGGGCCCGGGGCATCATAGTGTTGCTTAAGGACCTGATGTTGTAGTTAATACTGATAATTTTAGCATTGTTAGGATAGTGCGGGCTTGTTGCGTGTAGTAAAGGCAGTTACTTTCCAATGGGGTTTTGGGTTTGGGTTTTCAATTAGGGTTTAAGATCAGGGTAAACGTATAAATCACTTCTATTTTAAAATTTTATGGTTTTTTTAAAATCCATGTGTTTTGGGGTTTTTTTTACGATATCTGTATGGGGGGAATTTGGAAAAGTATAAGCTATAGCTTTTTGGGTCATTAAGTATATCAAAAATCACAAATGGGTTGGTTTTTGCCCTATTTTTTGGCGGAAGGGCCCTAAATAAAACTGGGTATAAACAAATAAATAAAAAAAAAAATTTAAAAATCACAAACTCTCATTGAAATTGCACTAGGGTCTAATAAATGAATTGGTATAGTCTATGTACTGAGCTAGAAGACAAGTACAACTGAGTTTAATCTAATAAATGTAAAAAAAGGGCACAAGACCCCTAAAATGAAATTGCACAAGGGTTTATATAAGTTGTTTACAAAAATTAAGTAAAACAAGTTTAAAAATTGACAATATAAAATATACAATTAAGGTAAAAAAGAATAAAAAAAAAAAAGTAAAAAAAAATATAGAGGTTTTGGTACAAGTTAGCAAAAGATATTTAAAAGGGCCGAACAATAATAAAATTGAAATATACACTAATTCACAAAACAATATAGCACAAAGATAGAAAACAATCTTAGAAGGACTTATAAATAAATTTAAATAAAAAATCCCAAATTTAAATGGACTTGCAATTGCACTAGGGTCTGTAAAGGTTGTTGACAAGATCAAGATAAAAACTAGATTTAAAATTTGACAAAAAAAAATTTCAAAAATTAAAGAGAAACAAAAGAATAATAAAAAAAAATAACAAGGGCAATGTCTTGGTTATAATATGAAGTAAGATGGTGGACAGGTAAACAGGACAAAGGGATAAAAAAGTTTGGAGTTGAATATAAAACTTGGAAATTTGGCAAAAAAATTTTTGGGAAAAGTATAAAAAATGATTAAGTACAAAGTAAAATTGACGGGTAGTAAAAATATGTTTAAAAAAATTTTTAGTAATAATAATGATTCAAAACAAGTTAAGGAAAGGGTTAAAAGGTAATTAGACAAGTAAGGGTTTTTATTAAATGATGTCAAAAATTTAAAGTAATTGTATTGAAGTAAAAATGGTAATTTTTAATTTAATAAGTAATATCAATTGATAGTATTTAAAAAAAATGAGGTAGTAATATGACAGAGAAATATCAATTCAGCAAAAATTTAAGCAAACAATAGTAAATAAGAAAATTAGATAAAGGGACCGTTTTTCTAGTAAAATCACAAAAATGGGATAATTTTTTAATTTCTAAGAGATTGTACTAGAAATTTGAACAATAATGGAGCAAAACATACACTCCACGTAGGCTTTTAGGTTGGACATTGTTAAATTTATTCTCTGTAAGATCAGTATCCCTGAAAATCGTGAAGATCATTCTCGTTTGTGATTTTTCAGTTGACCCACATTTTTTTTCCAACTAAAAAATTTTTCTCCCGTGTGAATATTGGGGTATTGTTCGTTATTCCCCCTTAAGTTTTCTGACCATACGAGGTTCTGACGTTTTTTTGGTAAGACACCGTTTATTATACCTCTTTCTTTACTTTAAAAAAAATGCAATAATTAAACTTTTTTTTGTCAGTGAGGGAATCTAAGCATAACACTTTTTTCCTACCCTGGATCCTAGTAACCTGGCTTCTTTTATTTTCTGACTCTGGTACAATAACACTTGTTTGGGCCTTTTTGATCTGCAGAGTAATTTCTTTACTTTCGTTTGGTTCAATCACTGGGGAAAAAATGACTTTAATTATTACTGGTTCTGATAGTTTTTTTTTGCTCAGTTTTATCTTTTTTGGAGAGCAAAGTAGTCACTGAACTGGTTATCTAAATTGTTCTTCCATTTTTTTCTGCTTTTTTCAACCTTTGTATTTAAAATATTATTTTTGAGTATGGTATCTATGACTTTTTTTGGGTGGCGTCACAGTTAGTCATTCCCGGTGTTGAAACTTTTGTTCAAAACTGAGAATTTTGTTTTTTCGAGTTGTGTCCCTCCTTTTCCTTGTTTTGTTTTTGTCTCCAAGATTCAATTTTTTTAAAACTAAGGTGGGGATCCCCCTGGCCTTAAGGTTAAAACTAAAAAACCCCCCTGGTGCCCCTAACCCGAAAAAAGACTAAATGTATAACCCGGGGGAAAAGAAGGAATCGTGCCCAAAAACAAGTTTTTGGTTTGGTGGGTGGTGTCGCCTTATGGTTGTGAAAGTTGGTTTTCTCCTCCCCCGCCTTAACCCCGGGAAAAAGTTAAAAAGGTCGGTGTTTCCTGTTTTTGGCTTTTGTGCTTGGGGGTTTTCCCCCTATTTTTGGCTCTAAGACCCGGAATGGGGGGGAGGTAAGAAGGTTTAGTTTCAAAGTTAGGGTTACGGGTTGTACGGCTGCGGGGTTTTTTGCTTTTTCCGGTTGTGCAATTTCCTTTGTTCCCATTATTTTATTTGGAGGGTTTCTGTGGAACCGCACGGGCTATTTGGGTTTTGCCCCGGGGTTTCCCCCCCCAAAAGGGATTCAATGGCATTGTTTCTAATAGTTGAGGGAAAAAAAGGACTTGGTAGGTTTTGTCACGGCCCGCAGCTAGAGCTTAAAAAAATTCTTTTCACAAGGGGTTCTAATTTTCCATTTAAAAAACCGTTATGAAAAAAGTCAGCTGGTCACAACCAAAACCAGTTTTTGAATCTTAAACCGTGTTAATGGGGCCAATTTAATTGAACGATTTCAATCAGGTGAATAAAAATTTACTAAAACCCTCCAGGAACCCAGGGGGGAACCCAAAAAAATATCACGAAATAGTGAAATTAAATTAGCAAAATCAGATAAACCCCAACTCCCACCAACAGAAACAGCAAACAGACTCAATGATTTCCTCTCCACTATAGGAAAAAACGTAGTCAATAAAATCCCAAGCTCAGATACCCCACCAAATGACTACCTCACTGGCAACTACCCGAGCACACTGTTCCTAGCTCCAACTAACCCATACGAAGTCTCCCTTATTATCAACACACTAAAAAACAAGACAGGAGATTTAAATACCTTACCACCCTTTATATACAAAAAAGTGTCACAAGTGCTATCACCAATCATTGCAACACTCTTTAACAAATCCATTGAATCCTCTACCTTCCCTACAGTTCTCAAAATAGCAAGGGTCACACGATCCATAAAGGAGGAGACCAAACAGAGTTGAATAACTATAGGCCAATATCCAACTTACACTCTCTCTCAAAAATCTTCGAAAAATTAATTCATAAACGAATCTACTCCTACCTCATCTCCCAAAACATACTCAACCCCTGCCAATTTGGATTCAGGCCTAATAAAAATACTAATGATGCTATTATACACATGCTAGAACATATATACACTGCAATAGAGAAAAAAGAAGTCCCACTGGGGATCTTCATTGACTTACGTAAAGCTTTTGATACAGTTGACCATGACTTGCTCCACATAAAATTGTCACACTACGGCATAAGGGGCACTCCCTCAAACTACCTCAAGTCATACCTCAGCAACAGAAGCCAATATGTGTACACAAATGGGGCAAACTCTTCCGTACAACCAATTACAGTTGGTGTCCCACAGGGAAGCGTCCTTGGCCCTCTTCTCTTTCTCCTATACATAAATGACCTACCAAATGCTTCGCAATTACTCAAACCCACACTATTTGCAGATGACACTACATACGTCTTCTCTCACCCGAGCCCAGTCATGCTAGCCAATACTGTAAATACCGAATTACAGAAAATATCTACCTGGATGAGGACTAACAAACTTACACTAAACATTGACAAAACCTACTTCATTCAGTTTGGTAACAGAGCTACAGATGTCCCTCTTAACATAATGATAAATGGATCACCTATCACAAAGCTAACAGAGGGAAAATTCTTAGGAATCCACCTTGACAATAGACTCAAATTTCATACACATATACAACAAATTTCTAAGAAAATTTCCAAGACCGTAGGCATACTATCGAAGATACGGTACTATGTTCCACAGTCAGCCCTCCTGGCCCTATATCACTCTCTTATTTACCCCTATCTCACCTATGGAATTTGTGCATGGGGCTCAACAACAATTAACCATCTCAGACCACTAATTACCCAACAAAAGGCTGCAGTCAGAATGATAACAAATTCCCACTACAGGCAGCACACTCCACCAATATTCAAAACACTAAACCTACTCACCATACAAAACATCCATACTTATTACTGCACCTATTACATATATAGAACACTTAACTCTGATATTAACCCTCCCCTCAAACATCACCTTGCCAACCTCAACAGAACACATGACCATAACACAAGGCACAGATCACTCTTTGATGTTCCTCGTGTCCATCTCACATTATGCAAAAACTCAATGCACATAAAAGGCCCTAAAATCTGGAATTCATTACCTGTAAATATAAAAGAAACACTACCTGTTTATAAATTCATGTCTCTAGTCAAAGATCACTTACTCACCCAAAATCAAATAAATACTGAATAACTGAACCTTATAAATTGTATATCTTAAATGTTTCTTATAATTATATCACATAAATGTTAAAACTAAGACCCAATCTAACTTTGTTATTTTTTAAATACACTACCTAACAGAATACTCCATTCTACTGAATGTACAGCAATGCATGCAACCATATGACCTGTCTTTGTAATACTCATTTATGCTTTATTGTTATCTGTTTACAATAATGTTTTATCACTGATTACATCATTGCTTAGTTAATCTTAAGTTAATTTTAAGCCTGCCCGTAATGCTATGCATACAAGTGGCTTTGGCATGCTGCTCTTACCTGTATTTTTTTGTACCTCTGTATGTATGTTCAAATTATTAAATAAATAAATAAATAAATAAATAAATAAATAAGCCGTAGAGTTGATATTAGTGAAATTATTGAAGTACAGAATTCCATTGGAATGGATTAATTGCATTTCAATTAATTTAAATGAGGAAAATTGACTCTGCAAACGAGCAAATCCAATTGCGAGCAAGGTCATGGAATGGATTAAACTCGCAAGTAGAGGTTCCACTGTATAATGATAATACATATATAATAATAATGTACTACATATAATTGACGGCTTCAAAAGGCGGTCACTAGATGGCAGTGTTTACCACAACAAAGAGGGAGCGGTTGTGGCCGCCTCCACCTGTTACATAATGACATATTTTATTCATTCTAGAGTATATATCATCTTTCTATGTTATTTATGTTGTTTGTTATGTCATATTAGATGAACTGTGAGAGGTTTGCTAGGCGCCCATATGCTGCAGCAGTTATTTGGTTGATGTGCGCGTCAGGAGATGTGCCTGGTGTTACACTCACCCCAAGATCTTTTTCCTTGAGTGAGGTTTGTAGTCTCTGGCCCCCTAGACTGTACTCTGTCTGCGGTCTTCTTTGCCCTTCCCCAATCTTCATGACTTTGCACTTGGTGGGGTTGAACTCCAGGAGCCAATTGCTGGACCAGGTCTGCAGCCTGTCCAGATCCCTTTGTAGTTCTGCCTGGTCTTTGATCGAATGAATTCTTCTCATCAACGTCATGTCATCTGCAAACAAGGACACTTCAGAGTCTATTCCTTCCATCATGTCATTCACAAATACCAGAAACAGTCCTAGGACTGACCCCTGTGGGACCCCACTGGTCACAGGTGCCCACTCTGACACCTCACCATGTACCATGACTCGCTGCTGTCTTCCTGACAAGTATTCCCTGGTCCATTGTAGTGCCTTCCCTGTTATCCCTGCTTGGTCCTCCAGTTTTTGCACTTATCTCTTGTGTGGAACTGTGTCAAACGCCTTCTTGCAGTCCAAGAAAATTCAATCCACCCGCCCCTCTCTCTCTTGTCTTACTGCTGTCACCATGTCACAGAACTTCAGTAGGTTTGTGACACAGGATTTCCCATCCCTGAAACCATGTTGGCTGCTGTTGATGAGATCATTCCTTTCTAGGTGTTCCACCACTCTTCTGACAATCTTCTCCATGACTTTGCATACTATACATGTCAGTGACATTGGTTTGTAGTTTAGTGCATCATGTCTGTCTCCTTTTTTAAAGATTGGGACTACATTTGCTGTTTTCCATGCCTCAGGCAATCTCCCTGTTTCAATAGATGTATTGAATATTGTTGTTAGGGGTACATATAGTGCCTCTGCTCCCTCTCTCAGGACCCATGGAGAGATGTTATCTGGCTCCATTGCCTTTGAGGTATCTAGCTAACTCAGAAGCCTCTTCACTTCTTCCTCGGTTGTGTGTACTGTGTCCAGCACTTGGTGGTGTGCCCCACCTCTCCGTCTTTCTGGAGCCCCTTCTGTCTCCTCTGTGAACACTTCTTTAAATCTCTTGTTGGGTCATTTCTTGTTGTCTCTCCTCCTTCCTTAGCCTTATTACCTGGTCCTTGACTGTTGTTTTCCTCCTGATGTGGCTGTATAACAGCTTCGGTTCAGATTTGGCTTTCGCTGCTATGTCATTTTCATATTGTTGTTGGGCCTCCCTTCTTATCTGTGCATATTCATTTCTGGCTCTACGACTGCTCTCCTTATTCTCCTGGGTCCATTGCCTTCCATATTTCTTCCATTCCCTAGCACACTTGGTTTTTGCCTCCCTGCACCTTTGGGTGAACCATGGGCTCATCCTGGCTTTTTCATTAATCCTGTTACCCTTGGGTACAAACCTCTCCTCAGCCTCCTTGCACATTGTTGCTACATATTCCATCATCTCATTAACTGGCTTCCCTGCCAGTTCTCTGTCCCACTGAACCCCGTTCAGGAAGTTCCTCATTCCCGTGTAGTCCCCTTTCTTGTAGTTTGGCTTCATTCGTCCTGGCCTTCCTGCTTCCCCCTCTACTTGTAGCTCTACTGTGTATTCGAAGCTTAAAACCACATGATCGCTGGCCCCAAGGGGTCTTTCATATGTGATGCCCTCAATATCTGCACTACTCAAGGTGAATGCTAGGTCCAGTCTTGCTGGTTCATCCTTTCCTCTCTCTCTTGTAGTGCCCCTTACGTGTTGGCACATAAATCACCTGTTCAAAGTCATTTGGCATCAGGATAATATCAGATAGACGTGTGTCCACCAAATTCTTCTCTCATAAAATATTCATTTAGATCTACGACTCTCAGTCTGGTTAGTGGCTCACTAAAAACTGAGTCACACTGGAACTTCGGTAGCTCACTCATTTCCTTGCTGTCATTTGTGTAGGACCCATCCCGATTAAGTAGGGGCCCAATAATGGATGTTGTTCTAGACTTTGATTTGGCATAAGAAAAGAAATACTTTGGGTTTCTTTCAATTTCATTTATAGCTTTTAGTCCTCACATTTCTTGACTCCTGTAAGATTCCTTTAACTTTAGTTCGATGTTTGCTCTTTCTCTGACCAGTGTCTCACTACGTATGCAGATATATCAGCCTCTTTTAGCCACTCTGTTATTCTTTGCCTTAGCCTGTATAAGGAGCACCTTTCTCTTTCTAGTTTACATCTTCTCCTCCTTTTTCTTAAAGAAATATGCCTTGAGCATACCTCGAGTACCACAGAGTTAATTTGTTCTAGACATAGGGTAGGATCTGTGTTGCTTAGTCTATCTTCCCAGTGTATGTCATTTAGGACTTGGTTTACTTGGTCCCACCCTATGTGTTTGTTATTGAAGTTGAATTTGGTGAAGGCCCCCTAGGTGTGGGGGCTCACTGCATACATGTCTGGACCTCTATTATGTTGTGATATGAGTAATTTGTTTTAGATGTGATGACATTTTGTATCAGATCATCATTGTTACTGAAGATGAGGTCCAGCATATTCTCCAATCTTGTTTGCTCTATTATTTGCTGGTTTAAGGTGAATTTGATGCAGAGATTTAAAAGCTCGTGTGTCTGCGAGTTTTCATGTGAGCTGCCTCCTGGTGTTATCTCTGTTACAACATCATTTGCTATACTCCTCCCCTGATTTTCATTGGGGGGATGTTTCACCATCTGCTGAGTCTTTTGCTTTTGTAGGGAGTGATTTTCGTGTGTAAGTTTGGTACTAGTTCCTCTAGGATTTTCCGGGTGTATATAATCATGTATCTCTCCTGCCTACATTCTAGGGAGTACAGGTTTAGGAACTTCAAGCATTCCCAATAATTGAGGTGGTTTATTGCAGTTATGTGTGCCATGAAGGTTCTCTGTACTTTTTCTAGGTCAACAATTTCACATGCCTTGAAAGGTGCTGTTAGTGTGCAGCAATATTCCAGCCTAGGTAGAACAAGCGACCTGAAGAGTGTCATCATGGGCTTGGCATCCCTGGTTTGGAAGGTTCTCATTATCCATCCCATTATTTTTAAAGAACATGTGATTGATACAGTGTTATGATATTTGAAGGCGAGATCCTATGACATGATTACCCTTAGGTCTTTGACGTTAGTTTTTCGCTCTATTGTGTGGCTGGAATTTGTTTTATACTCCGATGAAGTTTTAATTTCCTCACGTTTCCCATATTGGAGTAATTGAAATTTCTCATCATTGAACTTCATATTGTTTTCTGCAGTCCATTTAAAGATTTGGTTGATGTCCACCTGGAGTCTTGTATTGTCTTCAGTGGAGGACACAGTCATGCAAATTCAGGCATCATCTACAAAGTAAGACATGGCACTGTGGCTTACATCCTTGTCTATGGTATAAACCTTGGTAATAAATACCGACAAGTTGGTTTAGAAAGACACGTAAGCAAACACTATAACATATTTATTAGAAAACGTTTCGGTCCTGGGACCTTGATCACTTCTAACATACAGAGGTAGAAAGACATTATATATATAGGCGGAGAGTGAGGTGTGACGCACGTGACCTGAGGAATGTCATAAGAACATAAGAATGGAGGAACACTGTGGAAGGCCTACTGGCCCATGCGAGGCAGGTCCTTATCAAAACAACCTCTACCTATGATGAGGACGGGTAGACGATGAAATCATGTGACTCCTGTGTTGTTGGGTTGGTGCTGCTTAAGTATCATGTATGCCAATGTTTTTGAAATTTTGTAGTTTCCAGTGTTGCATTCTATAGTGTCGGTGACGGCGATTAGTGAGGCTTCTAGGCACCGTCGGCATCTGAGGTCTGGTTCGGTGAGAACGAGTTGTGCCTCATTCCAGTTCATCAAATGCCCCGTGGAGTCTCTGTGGAGGACACAGGCGTACCTTACGTCGTCTCTGTTAGAGGCATTTCGATGCTCATTCAGGCGGACTGCAAGATCTCTGCCTGTCTCGCCTATATATTTCTTGGGACAGAACCCACAGGGGATAGTGTAGATGCCTGCTGTAGAAGTTAGTGGTGTGGGGCTGCGTTTCGTAGTGAGGTCTTTGATAGATGATGTGTTTATGGTTGAAACGTTGATGTTACTCATAGCAAGTGCCCGGCGAGTATTCGTGGCAACATCGCCACATGGGAGTACTATGAACTGCTTAGGGGGCTGTTCCATGGGCAGTTTGTTGAGGATAGCTTGTGCCTTAAGTCTGCAATCTCGGATGAAGAAAGATGGGAACTGAAGACGTGTAAAGGCTTGTGTTATGTAAGTGCATTCTTCTTCTAGAAAACAAGGACTGGAGATGCGAAGAGCTCTCAAGAAGAAGCCAATGAGGACTCCTCTCTTAGTGCGGGTGTCTTGGTGTGAATAAAAGTGTATAAGATCGTCCTTGTTGGTAGGTTTTCTATACACTTTGAAGAGAAGTTTGTCACTGTCGGGAGATCTGCACAGTAGAACGTCGAGGAGAGGAAGTTTGCCATCATTTTCGAGTTCAAGTGTAAACTTTATTGATGGTTCAACTGCATTGATCTTGTTGAGAAGGGCCTGGATATTGAGACGTCTCGGATAGAAAACCAATATATCATCAACGTATCTTAGCCAGGTAACGGTGTTGGGAATGAGAGTGCTGAATTTCTCTGTCTCCAGGTTTTCCATGAAGAGGTTGGCAAGCACAGCACTGAGCGGGCTGCCCATTGCCATCCCAAAGCATTGTTTGTAACAGTTGTCCTGATACTTGAAGAAGTTGAAATTAACACAAAGTTCCACTAGATTGATGAAATCTAGAAGAGGTAAAGGGAGGTCGTGGTTTTCAGTGAGCCTCTGTCTCAGAATGCTGATTGCAGCGTCAGTAGGAACGTTGGTAAAGAGGGCTGTGACATCGAAGGAAGCCATGCTTAGGGAGTGCACCACACAGACTAGCCGGCCACCTTGCCAAATACCTTTCAGCGCTTCTGGGCACCATCAGTCAAGCCCACCTCAAACACTCTGGTGACCTTCTCTCCCGAATTTCCAACCTGAATGTCAAAAACAAAAGCATGGCTTCCTTCGATGTTCCTACTGACGCTGCAATCAGCATTCTGAGACAGAGGCTCACTGAAAACCACGACCTCCCTTTACCTCTTCTAGATTTCATCAATCTAGTGGAACTTTGTGTTAATTTCAACTTCTTCAAGTATCAGGACAACTGTTACAAACAATGCTTTGGGATGGCAATGGGCAGCCCGCTCAGTGCTGTGCTTGCCAACCTCTTCATGGAAAACCTGGAGACAGAGAAATTCAGCACTCTCATTCCCAACACCGTTACCTGGCTAAGATACGTTGATGATATACGTATTGGTTTTCTATCCAAGACGTCTCAATATCCAGGCCCTTCTCAACAAGATCAATGCAGTTGAACCATCAATAAAGTTTACACTTGAACTCGAAAATGATGGCAAACTTCCTTTCCTCGATGTTCTACTGTGCAGATCTCCCGACAGTGACAAACTTCTCTTCAAAGTGTATAGAAAACCTACCAACAAGGACGATCTTATACACTTTTATTCACACCAAGACACCCGCACTAAGAGAGGAGTCCTCATTGGCTTCTTCTTGAGAGCTCTTCGCATCTCCAGCCCTTGTTTTCTAGAAGAAGAATGCACTTACATAACACAAGCCTTTACACGTCTTCAGTTCCCATCTTTCTTCATCCGAGATTGCAGACTTAAGGCACAAGCTATCCTCAACAAACCGCCCATGGAACAGCCCCCTAAGAGTTCATAGTACTCCCATGTGGCGATGTTGCCACGAATACTCGCCGGCACTTGCTATGAGTAACATCAACGTTTCAACCATAAACACATCATCTATCAAAGACCTCACTACGAAACGCAGCACCCACACCACTAACTTCTACAGCAGGCATCTACACTATCCCTGTGGGTTCTGTCCCAAGAAATATGTAGGCGAGACAGGCAGAGATCTTGCAGTCCGCCTGAATGAGCATCGAAATGCCTCTAACAGAGACGACGTAAGGTACGCCTGTGTCCTCCACAGAGACTCCACGGGGCATTTGATGAACTGGAATGAGGCACAACTCGTTCTCACCGAACCAGACCTCAGATGCCGACGGTGCATAGAAGCCTCACTAATCGCCGTCACCGACACTATAGAATGCAACACTGGAAACTACAAAATTTCAAAAACATTGGCATACATGATACTTAAGCAGCACCAACCCAACAACACAGGAGTCACATGATTTCGTCTACCCGTCCTCATCACAGGTAGAGGTTGTTTTGATAAGGACCTGCCTCGCATGGGCCAGTAGGCCTTCCACAGTGTTCCTCCATTCTTATGTTCTTATGACATTCCTCAGGTCACGTGCGTCACACCTCACTCTACGCCTATATATATAATGTCTTTCTACCTCTGTATGTTAGAAGTGATCAAGGTCCCAGGACCGAGACGTTTTCTAATAAATGTTATAGTGTTTGCTTACGTGTCTTTCTAAACCATCCTTGTCTATGTCTGATATGAGGATGAGGAACAAGATGGGGGCAAGTACTGTGGCTTGTGGAACAGTGCTTTTCACCGACTCCTAATTTTTTTGTTCACACTACTCTTTGTGTTTTTTTGTTGGGAAAATTTTATAGACCATCTACCACTTTTTCTGTTTTTCCCTTTGTACATTTTTCCTTTGTCAGCAGCCCGGGCCGAGTGGTTGGGGGGTAGGTGTGCTGGGGATCTGGACCTAAAATTCCGGGCCCTACCCTTTCTCCCGACGATAATCCTTTAAAAAATCTACTGTTGGAAGACGCTTCAGTGTTGTGAGAACTCTTATGTGCGGCTGTGATAGGTATACCTAGTAAAACCCGGGGAAATAGTTTTCCTTTTTGAAAAGGGCCCCTCACAGGCCTCTGCTTCCCCTCTGCCTTTCATTTGACCTCAGTTTTTCCCTCTTAAAACATAAGTTAGATGCGAATTTTGCAGTCATGCTACCGTGCCTCTCAAAATGCTACAACTCTTCGCTTTCCCAAACCCTGAGGAATAAGACGATGTGCAGTCCTAGTGAGTTGGTAACCCAGGTGTCCACACACAAAAATTATTTTTCCCCCTCAAGACGGTGTGCTAGAATTTTTGCAAGTTGGGTGAGTAAAAATCTGTACAATTTTGCAGTTTTTGGTACTTTGAGATTCCCTCACCCTGTGACCTTGACGGGCACTGCATCATCTGCCTGAGACTTTCGCCCCATATTGACTACGTGAATAAAGGCAAAAGGTGGGCTTGTTCCCTTGCTGTTCCTGTATTAAAAAACATCCCCCTTTAAACTAGCCTTTCCCTCTATCAACGACGTGCTGTAGAGGTTATTTTGTGCCCCGTGGTATCAAATAGTGAGTTTGCAAGTGTGCAAATTTGTTTTAATTTTTTGTGAGGGGTTTACGCTGACTTAGGACATGTGCTCCATCGTACCTACTAGGTTTTAAAATGAGGGAGGAATGTCGGCCCTGCGGGGTTTGACCTTGAAAATGGCACTCAAGACCCCGCCACTTACCCCCATATGGTGTCTAGGGGTGAATGTCCCTTCCTATTTTTTCACCGGTTTTCCCCTTTAAATTGTGCCATTTCTACATATGGGTAAGGGGGAGTTTAGCGTCCCGGGCCAAACGGCTCCCAAACCCGCCAGTGAAAGGGCCCAAGGTACATCTGTTTTGAATCCAGAAAGCCTTGTGATGTTCTACAGGGGTTTTCCGGGCCCTACCTTCGGTTTTTGTGAGAATTTTCAGTGGACCCCCGCATAACGATGGCATGCATAGCGATTTTTGCATAACATTACTTTTATCGCAAATTTTTTCCCCCCATACCGATTTAAAAAAACCCCATACCGTTTTCGCCGGAGCGTCCAAAGTGCCCTCACATGTGCCGGGGCCATTGTTACCCGCCAGCCTCCGCGGTAACATCCAAGCATACACCGGATATTTCGTATTATTTCGTGTTTTCGGTGGTGTTTCTGGAAATAAGTGCCCTGGGCCCCAAAAAGCTTCTAGTTTCCAACCCGTGGGAAAAAGGGTGAGAATTTTAGGAAATTAAGAAAGATTTTGAAGGGTTTGGGGCTAACCCCGAAAGCCCATGCAGTTGTGGAATCCATTGTCACTTCAAAGATAAGGAAAAGTTGAGAGTGGTTTTTAACTGCAAAATTTATAGATAAAACACCCTGACACGCTGTTGCAAGCCGTGCTTGTGACTATTTCAAAGACAAAAGTTTTTGGGCCCCTTTTAGGAAAGCTGAGAAACGGGAGGGAAAGCTCTATGGGGCAGATTTTTGTGCGACGAGGTCGTGATCTGAAATGGGCCTAGGGGATTAAAAGAAGAAGGGAAGTAACCCCAGAAAAGGGCTTGCTACCTCAAAACCAATGGAAAGGGGGTTCCCCCCTTTAAACAGTAAAAAGATAAACCTCCCCCCCCATCCCCTCAATCATACCAGATCTTCAAAAAAGTAAGTGTCTGTAATTGTGCATGCTTTTTCAGTTTGTGTGTATTAAATTTAAACATTTAAAGTGGTAAAAAAAATTTTTTTTATTTTTGGGCGTTTGCACGGATTAATTTTATTTCCATTATTTCTTATGGGGAAAATAATTCGCATAAAACTGTTATTTTCGATAACGATGAGCCCTCTTGCACGGATTAAAATCGTTAACCGGGGGTCCACTGTAGTTCTTATGTAGTGAGAATTTGTGTCATTTCCAAGGGACGTGTGTAGATGTGTTAATAAGTGTGGGGTTTGGAGTTAACAAGTGTACAGGGTGGTAACTCTCGAGGCGACTGTGGGCCCAGTGAATGACCTTGAAAATTGCCACTGCAACCTTGCAGGCCACTACACCCATATTGCCTGTGTCTAGGAGGTGATATCCTTCCTGTCCTTTCCTTCCTCGATTTGGAACTCAGCCGTTCGCCTCTATTTGTTGTGGTCTAGAGGCGTTTTTTTTTTTTTTTTTGCCAGACCACATGGGTGTTGAGTGCCCGTGTCCTCTGGTGGCAGCACTTCCGCCATCTTTTGTGAGTGTCTCCTGTGTGCCTGCCTGCCTGCTGCAAGCAGGTGTCCGGGCGGTTTGTCGGGGCTCTTGGCGAGCACAGTTCAAAGCAAGCTTGAGGGGCAGCACTAAAAGCTAGCCAGATCAAGTAAGGCAGACCTGCAGTTATAGCTGTCCTAGGGTCCCAGCATGTCTGTGTATTATGTTCTGCAGTGCTGCTGGCATACAGTGTTTCCTGGTAGTGGCTTTGAGAACAATTTGCGAGCATTGCAGTGCTGACCAATTTTGAGTGGGACATGCCAGAGGTTCACTTATAAACATAGTAACTTGTGGTGATTGGCTGTAACAGTGAAACATGCATCTCGTTAAGTGTGCTAGAGTGTTAAGTGCTGCTTTCCCCAAACAGTTAATTGTCATTTGTAAGCTGTATTAAGACTTTAAAAGGCTCAGAGTGTACTCAGTGTAGTGAACTCCTTAATTTGTAAATCAGTGTAATAAATGCTTGGCTCAGTTGTAACTGTACTATTAAATACGGTTACATAATTAAGTTGCTTGTCCTAGTGTCATTGCAGTGTTTTCTAATACCATTTTCTCGTTCAGGACTGATAACTTTACTTGTAAATTTCCCAGTAATATTTCAAATTGCAGTGTTCATTGTGTGGGAGTGTGTAACTTATGCTTTGTATTTTTACTGTGAACAAGCTTATCCGGCATTTATGTTCAGTTTCATGGAATACTTTCTTTCTTGAGTATTCGGTACCTTTCAACTGGTTAAGCAAGAGAGTCAGCCTGTTAACTCTATGTTCCTTGCCATCTCTTAGTGGTCTAGCGCTAGTTTAAATGTAATTCGTAACAATTTGCAATCATTATTAACTTCTAGTTCTACATTGTGTAAATTGTTTTTTAGGGACATTTGATCAACTGGATTGTGTGTTTAACTTCTGATACACCAATTTAATGACTGCAGACACGCACTGACACATATTAAAACATTAAACGCTGGTATCTCAGTAGCGGGCCTTTAGTGTGTGACCTGAGAGTTCGAGAGTGGTTTATTACGACCAGTGGAAGTACCACTCTCACCTATATTTACATCAATAAAGTGTATTCTAAGGATAATGTGTACACTTGGTGTGACTTGGTAGTACTTGTCATACATAGTATCGCGTGTGTAAGTGAGATTGTTTAGGTACTGGTTCATCTATTTTCAGCTTGCACACTTATGCTTTCATACATCGTATAAACATTAGTAATGTGTGAGTTACCCAGGATGGACCAAGGAAGTCAACCAGAGACTGATTTATCTCATTGTTCATTGAAAACATTACTATTTTTTTTTTTTTTTTTTTTTTTTTTTTTTTTTTTTTTTTTTTTTTTTTTTATAATTCTGTTTTACAATCTATGGTTGGTGTATAAGAGGTTTTGTCTTCAGGTTCATTTGAGGTCTTGCTATATTATATTTCAGTGGAGGGTAAGAGGTGGCAGTTTGCCTGAACTATCTCAAGTGGAAGTTATCTTTGAACCTTTTGCATGTTTAATGTGATGTATGTCAGAAATTCTAATTTTATGCTCATATTACTACTTTCTTCTCTCTCTTCTCTCTTCTCGGTTCACTTTGTAATTTGTGATTATGGTGTAAGACCTAGCCTGTTACCATCCATTATACATTATATGTACCATATTATAACACACCATACAAGAGGATCTCTGAGTGTGTTTTTGGTGGGGTGTGTGTCGTACTGAGTGGTGGTGGTGGTCTGGGTTGAGGTGGTTGGAGGTGTTCATATGAACTTGAGCACTTGTGTCTGTGATCTATTTTGACTTTTTGACCTTTGTAGTGAATTTTGCTCTTGCATAGTATAAGGAAAGATAGCGAGGAATCTTGTGTTGTGAGTCTTCCACCAGATTTATCACTGGCAAACATGGCACCTGTCATAGTGGGAACTATTCTGCAGGTGATGGAAAATGATGATAGTTCCAGGGACTTTAAAATGTAAACAAGAGAAAAAGTGAGAAAGGGCTAGAGCGTCGAGTAGTCAGACTACTTGACTCGTAACACAATGTGATACTAAAGTCCTGGGTGCACAGAGGCTGCAAAGAAGTCTTTCTTCAAAGGAAGAATTGTGTTAATCTGACTTCCTGACAACACCACGCTGCCTTCTAAGTGTGCATGGCTAATGGAAGCTGTAAACAAGATCTACTCAAGGATCCAATTTTAGGAAAAACACACAAACTTTGTGTTTGTGGAACAGAATAAAGAGTGATCAATTATCTATTCGTTCACCTTATGGGGATATTAAGCTGCTCCGACCTCAAATCAGACACTCACCACTTTAAAAAAAATGGGTCAGTAATCATAATCTTTGGATACCATCTCTTGCATGGACCCATCCCATATGGCTCTAAGTGAGCATATCACAAGCCTAAAAGTTTAAAGGAAATCCCAAATTATTGCCAGTTGGGTGGGGGTTCCTGTGCCCTACCCCGGAATTTTCTGGGAGCATGGTTTACGTTTCCTAAACATCGAAGTGTACTACCCCTAAAGTAGGTGTTACAAATGCCAGCACTTATGCCATGTTGCAGTAGGACTGTGGAAATACTACCATTCTTGGTGTAGGTAAGTGTGCGGGGAAAACATTACTGAGAATGCACGTTAGGCCCTGCAGCCAAAAATTTAATGTGTATTTTAACTGTAAAGAAGTTGGGGTTACAGTTTCCCACAAGGACTGCAGTCAGAACCCAAACAACCTTCGAGGTAAACCTGATAACAGTCCTTTAATGGAACTGAGGATGGGGGCCAGCCAGTTTACTCCTCAGCAGATCTGAGACTGAACCTCTGCAAAGTGTGCAACCCCAACTCACTGCAAACAATTCTGGTGATACCAGAATGCCATCCATGACAGGATGGATAATGAGAACCTTCAAAACTAGGGAGGCCAAGCCCATGATGACACTCTTCAGGTCACTTGTTCTATCTAGGCTGGAATATTGCTGCACACTAACAGCACCTTTCAAGGCAGGTGAAATTGCCGACCTAGAAAATGTACAGAGAACTTTCACGGCACGCATAACGGAGATAAAACACCTCAATTATTGGGAGCGCTTGAGGTTCCTAAACCTGTATTACCTAGGAACGCAGGGTTATTCAGGAGGAGAGATTACATGATATATTACACCTGGAAAATCCTAGAGGGACTAGTACGAACTTGCACACGGAACATCTACTCATACGAAAGCAAAAGACTTTGCAGACGATGCACCATCCCCCCAAGAAAAGCCAGGGTGTCACTAGACGTTAAGAGACCATACAATAAGTGTCAGGGGCCGAGAGATGTTCAACTGCCTCCCGCACACATAAGGGGGTTTACCAACAGACCCCTGGCAGTCTTCAAGCTGGCACTGGACAAGCACCTAAAGTCAGTTCCGGATCAGCCGGGCTGTGGCTCGTACGTTGGTTTGCGTGCAGCCAGCAGCAACAGCCTGGTTGATCAGGCTCTGATCCACCAGGAGGCCTGGTCACAGACCGGGCCCGCGGGGCGTTGACCCCCGGAACTCTCTCCAGGTAAATTCCAGGTAAACACACACCAGCTGTGGAGGAGCTAGCCATCCCTGCTAGCACATATGGAACTACTGTTCTGCCACTACAGATACCTATGGCTACACCTGAATATGGGGATGAGTTTGTCATTTCTCCCATTACCACCAATACAAACAGTCAGACGGACACCACACAGGTAACCTCCCTGGAAATTGGAGATGAGTCAGATGCAGAGGACCTACCTGCAATGTATGATGAAACAGAGAACACTAATGGAACATGGGACTTCGTTAAGGTGATAAGAGTGGTGTTAAAGGAAAGCACTAAACAGAAGTGCCATCCTCCAGAGAGGCATTGGATTCGCCTGTCCTTCCTCCATATTATAACAAATGTCCAGAAAAAAAATTGTGCATCTTGACAGTTCCTGAAAGCTTAATAAATATATGTAATTGGATGATCTCTGAGCATGGTGTTGATGTCAAAAGTGCAGCAATCTCCGTTTCAGCTTCAGCAATTTGTGAGAAGAAGCCCATAACTCTTGCCTTCAAAAACTAGCCTCATCAACTGGCTGACAAAATGCCGAAAAATGCTTAAAAATAAAGGTCTGAAGATTAATGACGTTACAAAACTATGCTATTTGCTCTTATGTGTCTGCACACTGCAGTCAAAGCATAATAGTTTTATCTTATGAGCAAGAGATTGTATAATAACTTCACTACAATGGATTCATTACAAATCTTTTCATGGGAACATGCTTTCCATCAGGAAGCGGTTGCCTGACTTAATCATATTTGTGCAACCAAGAATATTGATGTCATCTGTTTGCAGGTAATGTAGATTGAAAGATGGAGCACCTCCACCAAACTTGCCTGGATTTGCAGCTTATTACTAAGGTCAACCAACTGTTGTGTGATGTATGTCAGAAAGAACTTGCCACATTTCCACTCCTTCCTTGCAGAAGTAGAGTCGAGTTTAATATGCAGTATCATGGTGTCAAAGTATATGAGGCGATTTTTCTATACATTTTTAATCTCTATGCCCAGCGAACCAGCCTTCGACCTGATGCTTTACCAGATGCTTCAATAGTGATCATACCATCATTCTTGGAGATTTTATGCCGCATAAGATTATTGGGTGTTTATTACAACACCAATGGAACTAAACTAGTGAGATTGCAGAATGAGCATGATATGTTTCGAATTGTGGGCACTACTGAGTACTCCCATATATAGGTGGCCTTACTAGATCGTGTCTTGGATTTAATACATCATATACGATGCAGGACTCTGTCAAGTTGATGATCTGCTATCTGATCACTTCCCAAGCTAACAACTGTCAATTTGATCACTCTCCAGCAATCAAGGACGCTAAATACAGAAGGGGGAAAATTATTCTCCAAACCAGAACACAGAGACAACTTATTAACCACTTGGATCAATGGTATAAGAATTATGTGCCACTGGCAACACAAAATTTAATGATGATTTAATTACCACTATTGAGTGTTTCTCCACAGTTCAAGTGGGCAGGAATAGGAAACAAAGACCCTCCACTATAAATAACAATAAAAACCAATGTAATTAATATAATATCCACAGCTGCGCAATCTAACACATGAGCTAGGGATGTAAAAGATACTCGTGAAGTAGAACCCGACCTGCCTCAGAACGTTCAAGCTGCACTAACAAATGCAAGGATAGAAAGGAAGAACTTAGGCAACAGAATGGGAACAGTTGTAGTGGATTAATAATAGGTTCTCCACCCCTTTGAGTTTGGCTTGGAAAGGTATAAATAAAATAACCAGGAAAAAGACTGCAATGTTGCTCATCCCTTTCCTCTTGAAAAAAGCAAATTGACCTCAATTAATTGACTGGTCCAAAACATCCAGGCATGAAAGCTTCCATCTCATATTAGAAAAAATTTAGAGAGAGTACTTTGAAGAAATGTTTGAAATGATTAATTTTATGAGCCAAAATATTGATGAGAGTGATGTGCCTCTTTACCGCGTTATGAATTAGATAATGCATTACCCAAAGGTTGATCAATTGTCCTGCGTAGAGGATGTTATAAACCTATGATATTTCAGAACTCCTAGGCAGAGCCTGATAAACCCGTTGCATGGCACTGTATAAATATCAGTTACTTGAGGGCGTTCTTATACTTCCTGGACCAATAGTCTCATTGTGCCTATTCCCTAAGACCCAAACAGCCTGATACATTGGCCGATCTCCTTAAACTAG
Source organism: Cherax quadricarinatus (assembly GCF_026875155.1). NCBI lineage: Eukaryota > Metazoa > Arthropoda > Malacostraca > Decapoda > Parastacidae > Cherax > Cherax quadricarinatus. The sequence goes on along the minus strand of NC_069460.1, from coordinate 32,831,643 downwards.
TTGTCTTTGCAAAACTTTTTGAAAGTTTGATGCTTTAAACAGATTGTACTACAGATCAGAATCAACTTTTCCCTACCTCTTTGGTCATGAAAGGTAAAAGTGTGCAGAACTGTTAATTCCACTTTCTCACTGCCAACCTCTACTAGTTATACCACTTTTTCTTGATCTAAATCTGCATTTGATATTGCAAATCAGAACCGTTATACTACCATGAACTAGCCAAATGAATATTGGTGGTAGCTACTCTGCTGGATTAATAGGATACTGGCAATTAGAGTAGCCTCTGTCCTTTTACCAAGGATTTCAGAAGTGATTTCTAAAGAAAGTTTTAGGTTACCACCGCAGGGGAGGGTTTTAGTCCCATGTATTTATGATTTGAATTAATGCTCTCCTAAATGCTTCTACCTGCCTCACCTAAAACATATAGCTATAAGCTATGCTGATGATATATGATCCATACAACAGGCATAAGAAGATGAATACCATTTTAATGAAGTTCAAGCAATTTGTAATCGACTAGGCTCATAATATCTTCCTCTAAACAAAGATATTAACAAGCAAACGACATCCCCCACCCATCTATTTGCAGGGTGAAACATCATTAGCTACGTTAAACTTACAGATATCTTGGTGTAGAGTAGATGTACCCTTTAACAAATCCACTATACACAACTAAACAAGAAATGTAAAGCGAGGCAAATGCTCTCAAAGCTGTTGCTGGCTTAACAATCCCAAATTGGTGCTAATGTGAGAATCGTGAGAATGATGTAATAGCCTTGTTAGGTCTTAATTGATTATTGCGCTCCCATGTTGCTATTAGTAGAGGAAAGTTCCTCCCCCGACCCTTGGAGTTAATGCAAAATGCAGCTCTCAGGACTATTCTTGTTTTGCTGTCCCAGATTACAAAAGTTCTTAACATGAGAAGGAGCTTGGTATTTCTATATCAGTGATTAGGATTGTTGAAATTAACACGGTACTCGGTATTTAGAATGTTGAGAAAACGAACCAGGACACTGTCACAGTGAATCTTACCAAGTGTCTAGAGGTAAATACAACAGATCTAAATGGATGTGAAAACGTGCAATTGGCATTATAGTTTTTTAACCTGCATAACTGATATCACTGTAGGCAACAAGAAGCATTTTCACCCCTCCATGGAAGATGCGTTTCATTTAATATCACATACCTACAAGTCCCTCCCAAGATGCTCATTGACTAGTAATCCCTTCCGTTAAATTCTTGTTAGAGCAATGCTCAAGAAGAAATTTTTTCGCTAGCTTGGTAGTATAATAAGTTATCAAAGTTAATACACTGATGGATCTAAACAGGAGTCTTTCTGGCAGTGGGTGCATCTGCCTCTTGTTGCCACCTCACTAGTTTAAAGAACGATAATAAATTTGTTGAGTTAGGGCATATGAATTAACAATGTGCGCTACATGCAACTGAATTGTTTGCAATCCTAATGGCGCTAAAGCTAACCTATGGACACTGAGTTGACTCTATCATTCATTATGAGTCTATGTCATAATTGAAGGCTTCTGAGCTCATATAATGACTCCAACAACATGCTCATTGGGGAAAGCCAGGTATAGATTCTAAAAAATTAGGGACAAAGGAATAATGTACAATTGCTATGGATCCCTCACACATTGGATTACACCTCATGATAAAGTTGATATGTTAGCCAAGAAGAGTATCCAGAAGGAGAACGTAGAATATAAACTTTGGTTTTAACTGTGTCTGCATTAGGAATAAGATTAGGAGAGAAGTAAATAATGAAGATGATTGTTATAGGGAATGCAAGTTATAAGCTGAGTAGATCTATAAACCCACTATGATAACATGACACGTAGATAGATAAGTATGTTTTATTGGCGCAACTTGATGTGAACAGACTGACTGATGTTGTAGTGGCAAGTTAGGCTTGGTTACAAGTACTTCTGCAGTTTGGGAGACACAAGATGAGGATCAAACTAAATGTAATTTTATGTGATAGGATATGGTCACTCTCATGAAACACTATGTGCTTAATAGTCCACTTATTGAGGATTAACAGAGGACAGACAGTTTTAATAACCTTATGTGTCATGTCAAGATTTTTATTAATGAAAATAAGATACCAGATATACTAAGCAAATTTCCTAAATTTGCTTGTAACAGATAAGTGAACTATAGATATGTAGATATAAATCCATATGTATTCCTGTTAACCCTTTGGGGCCTAGTTCCTAGGCCTTTTGTGTATCCACATGCTCTCGCGCTACCGTCCACAGGATGGATATGGGGTGCACAATAAGCTAGCCACTTCGGTGGCAAAATCTAAAAATCTAATCTTTGTCACGCATTTTGTGCGCTATTACATCATGGTCACACTTGTCAAGGGCTTTTGCAATGTCTGTGTATATTACAACTGCATTCTGTTTGTCTTCTAGAGCATCCAGGATCTTGTCAAAGTGGTCCAGTAGTTAGGACAGACAGGAGCGACCTGCTCTAAACCCATGCTGCCCTGGGTTGTGTAATTGATGGGTATCTAGATGGGTGGTTATTTAGCTTCTTAGGACCCTTTCAAAGATTTTTGTATGGGACGTTAGTGCTATTGGTCTGTAGTTCATTTGCTCCGCTTTTACTGCACCTTTTGGAGTGGGGCTATGTTTCTGTTGTTTCAGTAAACTGTGGGATGACCAGTGTACAAGTTCCCTCTCCACAGGATGTTAAAGCATGTGATTGGGGTTCTTGCAGTTCTTGATGAACGCTGAGTTCCATGAGTCTGGGCCTGGGGCAGAATGCATGGGCATCTCATTTATCATCTGTTCGAAGACATTTGGCATCAGGATAAATATCAGACAAGTGGTGTCTACGAAATGTCTGTCTCTCATAAAAAATTCATTTAGGTTCTTGACTCTCAGTCTGGTTTGTGGCTCGTAAAAACCGAGTTATACTGGGACTGAGTAGCTCACTCATTTCCTTGCTGTCATCTGTGTAGGACCATTCCGTTTAAGTAGGAGGCCAATACAGGATGTTGTTCTAGACTTTGATTTGGCTTACGAAATACTTAGGTTTCTTTCAATTTCGTTTATGCTTTTAGTTCTTCTCGCATTTTTGACTCCTGTAAGATGCCTTGAGCTTCAGTTTGATATTGCTATTTCTATGGCCATATGGTACTGCAGCATATATTGGCCTCTTGTAGCCGTCTGTTATTCTTTGCTTCGCCTCTATATGAGCGCCCTTTTTTTAGTTTACATCTTCTCCTTTTCCTAAGGGAATTGCCTTGAGCATACTCAAGTGCCACAGAGATAATATGTCTAGCCATAGGGTAGGAATCCTTGTTGCTTAGTCTATCTTCCCAGTTTTTTACAGTGGCTCTTTGAAGCCACGTAAGTTGCCATGAGCTCAGCTCACCTTCAGATAAGCTGTGACTGGTAAATTTGGCCCATTATATGAGAGAATAGGTCTGTGTGGTGTGTGCACTAATGAAAAAAATCCTGCAGTATGCAGTGCATCATGAGATAAAAACTGCAACCATGTTTTTGGTGCAAAAACCCGACTTTGAGGTGTATTTCAGTACGGTTTGTCTTAGTTGTATTCTCTTTTTTTTTTTTTTTTGTCTTGTTTGATAGAATGGAAAATATATTACAGAAATAGATATAATTTTGATTGGTTTCACACTGGAAAATACCTTGAAACTGAGCTCAAAGCAGCAAAAATGTTCAATTTTTCCCGATGTTCAAGAGTAAACAAATGACGCCACCATCCAATACGTGTCCAATTGGCTGGTCTAATACTCAGTCATGAATGGTTGACATTATTTATACAATTATTGCAATAATGCAGTAATCTGCATAACAATATATCTTCAATTTTCTGTGAGAATACAAATTCAAAATGGAAAGCAAGTGTAATATAAGAGGGGCCTGGGGATGTGACTAAATTTGGCCCTACACGAGAGAATAGGTCTATGTGGAAAGTGTGCACTATATTAAAAAAAATCCTACATTTAATAACATGCTCACACATGCTGGAAGTCCAAGCCCCTCACACACAAAACCTCCTTTACCCCCTCCCTCCAACCTTTCCTAGGCTGACCCCTACCCTACCTTCCTTCCATTACATATTTATACACTTGAAGTCCTTCTATTTTGTTCCATCCTCTCCACATGTCTGAACCACCTGAACAACCCTTCCTCAGCCCTCTGGATAATAGTGTTGGTAATCCCGCACCTCTTCCTAATTTCCAAACTACGAATTCTCTACATTATATTCACACCACACATTGCTCTCAGAAATCACATCTTCACTGCCTCCAGCCATCTCCTTGTTGCAACATTCACGACCCACATGTCACACAAATATAAGAGCATTGGTACAACTATACTCTCATACCCTCTTGGCTTCCATGGACAAAGTTCTTTGTCTCCACAGACTCCTAAGTGTACCATTAACCTTTTTCCCCTCATCAATTCTATGATTCACCTCGTCTTTCACAGATTCATCTGCTGACACGTCCACTCCTAAATATCTGAATACATTCACCTCCTCCATACTCTTTCCCTCCAATCTGATATCCAATCTTTCGTTACCTAATTTTGTTATCCTCATCACCTTACTCTTTCCTATATTCACTTTTAATTTTATTCTTTTACATACCCTACCAAACTCATCCACCAACCTCTGCAACTTCTCTTCTGAATCTCCCAAAAGCACAGTGTCATCAGCAAAGAGCATTGGTGACAACTCCCAATTTGTGTTAGATTCTTTATCTTTTAACCCCACACCTCTTGCCAACACTTGAGCATTCACTTCTCTGACAACCCCATCTATAAATATATTGAACAACCATGATGACATTACACATCCTTGTCTAAGGCCTACTTTTACAGGGAAATAATCTCCCTCTCTCCTATATACTCTAACCTGAGCCTCACTCTCCAGTGATTTAACCTACCTCCTACTCCATACATCTGCAACATCTGCCACATTGCTCCCCTATCCACCCTGTCATACACCTTTTCCAAATCCATAAATGCCACAAAAACTTCTTTACCCTTATCTAAGTACTGTTCACTTATATGTTTCATTGTAAACACTTGGTCTACACACCCCTTACCTTTCCTAAAGCCTCCTTGTACATCTGCTATTCTACTCTCCATTTTACTCATAATTCTTTCAATAATAACTCTACCATACACTTTACCAGGTATGCTCAACAGACTTATTCCCTTATAATTTTTGCACTCTCTTTTGTCCCCTTTGCTTTTATACATAAGAACTATGCATGCTCTCTGCCAATCCTTTGGTACCTTACTCTCTTCCATACATTCATGAAATAAAAGCACCAACCACTCCAAAATTATATCCCTTCCTGCTTTTAACATTTCTATCTTTACCCCATCAATCCCAGCTGCCTTACCCCCTTTCATTCTACCTATTGCCCCACAAACTTCCCCCACACTCACAACTGGCTTTTCCTCACTTCAACAAGATGTTATTCCTCCTTGCCCTATACATGAAATCATAGCTTCCTTATCTTCATCAATATTTAACAATTCCTCAAAATATTCCCTCCACCTTCCTAATACCTCTAAATTTCCATTTAATAGCTCTCCTCTCCTATTTTTAACTATCAAATCCATTCATTCCCTGGGCTTCCTCAGCTTATTAATCCCACTCAAAAACTTTTTCTTATTTTCAACAAAATTTGTTGATAACATCTCACCCACTCTTTCATTTGCTCTCTCTTGACATTGCTTAACCACTCTCTTAACCTCTCTTTTTCTCTCCATATACTCCACCCAACTTGCATCACTTCTACTTTGTAAAAACCTCTTATATGCTAACTTTTTCTCGCTAATTCTCTTTACATCATCATTCCACCAATCGCTCTTATTCCCTCCCACACCCACTTTCCTGAAACCACAAACTTCTGCTGAACACTCTATCACTACATTCTTAAACCTACCCCATACATCTTCGACCCCATTGCCTATACTCTCACTAGCCCATCTATCCTCCAATAGTTGTTTATATCTTACCCTAATTGCCTCCTCCTTTAGGTTATGAACCTTTACCTCTCTCTTATTTTCTGCTTCTATTTTCCTTGTATCCCGTCTACCTTTTACTCTCACTGTAGCTACAACTAAAAATGATCTGATATATCTGTGGCCCCTCTATAAACATGTACATCCTGAAGTCTACTCAACAATCTTTTATCTACCAATATGTAGTCCAACAAACTACTGTCATTATGCCCTACATCATATCTTGTATATTTATTTATCCTGTTTTTCTTAAAATATGTATTACCTATAACCAAACCTATTTCTATACAAAGTTCAATCAAAAGGCCCCCATTATCATTTACACCTGGCACCCCAAACTTACCTACCACCCCCTCTATAAATGTTTCTCCTACTTTAGCATTTAGGTCTCCTACCACAATTACTCTCTCACTTGGTTCAAAAGTTCCTACACACTCGCTTAATATCTCCCAAAATCTCTCTCTCTCTCCTCTACACTCCTCTTTTCTCCAGGTGCATACACACTTATTATGACCCACTTTTTGCATCTGACCCTTATTTTAATCCACATAATCCTTGAATTTATACATTTATATTTCCTCTTCTTCCATAACTGATCCTTCAACATTACTGCTACCCTTTCCTTAGCTTTAACTCTCTCAGATACTACTGACTTAATCTCATTTATTTCTCCCCACTGAAACTCGCCTACCCCCTTTCTTTTCATTCATAACATTAGGAATCATCTCTCTCTAATCATCCACACTACATCCATGCACATTCAAGTGTCCCAGTTTTATAAAGTTTTTCTTCTCTTTTTTAGTATTTTCTACAGGAGAAAGGGTTACTAACCCTTTCCTCCTAGCATTTTTGTCGCCTCACATGACATGCATGGCTTATGGAGGAAAGATTCTTTTCCGCTTCCCCATGGAGAATAGAGGAAATAAAGAAGAACAAGAACTATTAAGAAAAAGAAGAAAAGCTAGATGTGTGTATGTAATACATGCATGTGCATGCCTGTGTACTGTGACCTCAGTGTAAGTAGAAGTAGAAAGATATACCTGTTATTCATGTAAAACACTTACAGGTTTCTGTTTCACACTCACTTGGCAGGGCAGTAGTACCTTCCTGGGCAGTTGCTGTCTACCAGCCTATTACCTTGGTTACATATAGTAAATTATGTATAATTTAATCTTGGATCAAACAATAAAGTTTAACAATGTGACTTATTAAGACAGAACTTGAACTTACTACTACTACTACTACTACTACTACTAATAATAATAATAATAATAATAATAATAATAATAATATATAACAAATAATAACAAATTTTGTTGAAAATAAGAAAAAGTTTTGGAGTGAGATTAACAAGTTAAGAAAGCCTAGAGAACAAATGGATTTGTCAGTTAAAAATAGGAGAGGAGAGTTATTAAATGGAGAGTTAGAGGTATTGGGAAGATGGAGGGAATATTTTGAGGAATTGTTAAATGTTGATGAAGATAGGGAAGCTGTGATTTCGTGTATAGGACAAGGAGGAATAACATCTTGTAGGAGTGAGGAAGAGCCAGTTGTGAGTGTGGGGGAAGTTCGTGAGGCAGTAGGTAAAATGAAAGGGGGTAAGGCAGCCAGGATTGATGGGATAAAGATAGAAATGTTAAAAGCAGGTGGGGATATAGTTTTGGAGTGGTTGGTGCAATTATTTAATAAATGTATGGAAGAGGGTAAGGTACCTAGGGATTGGCAGAGAGCATGCATAGTTCCTTTGTATAAAGGCAAAGGGGATAAAAGAGAGTGCAAAAATTATAGGGGGATAAGTCTGCTGAGTATACCTGGTAAAGTGTATGGTAGAATTATTACTTTAAAGAATTAAAGTAAGATGGAGAATAGGATAGCAGATGAACAAGGAGGCTTTAGGAAAGGTAGGGGTGTTGTGGACCAGGTGTTTACAGTGAAACAATAAGTGAACAGTATTTAGATAAGGCTAAAGAGGTCTTTGTGGCATTTATGGATTTGGAAAAGGCGTATTACAGGGTGGATAGGGGGGCAATGTGGCAGATGTTGCAAGTGTATGGTGTAGGAAGGAAGGTACTGAAAGCATGAAGAGTTTTACGAGGATAAGATGAGGCTCAAGTTAGATTATGAGGAAAGAGGGAAATTATTTCCCGTAAAGTACGGCCCTTAGACAAGATGTGTGATGTCACCGTGGTTGTTAATATACTTATAGATGGAGTTGGTAAGAGAAGTAAAAGTGCGAGGGTCGGTGACAGGTAGGCGTGGAGTTAAAAGATAAAGAATCACACACAAAGTGGTAGTTGTCACAAGCGTCTTTGCTGATGACACTGTGCACTTGGGAGATTCTGAAGAGAATTTGCAGAGATGGTGGATGAAATTTGTAGGGGTGCAAAAGAAGAAAAATTAAAGGTGAATACAGGAAAGAGTATGGTTATGAGGATAACAAAAAGATTAGTGATGAAGATTGAATTTCAATTGGAGGAGAAGTATGGAGGAGGTGAATGTAATTCAGATATCTGGGAGTGGACGTGTCAGCGATGGTCTATGAAGATGAAGGGGAATCATAGAATTGAATGAGGGAAAAAGAGTGAGTGGTGCACTAGGAGTCTGTGAGACAAAGGAACTTTGTCCTTGGAGCAAAGAGGGAATGTATGAGAGTTATAGTTTTACCAACGCTCTTAATGGGTGTGAAGCATGGTGATGAATGTCAGCGAGAGAAGGCTGAGCAGTGGAGATGTCATGTCTGAGGGAATTTGGGTGTGAATATAATGCAGAGAATCGTAGTTTGGAATGAGGAAGGGCGGGATTACCAAAACTGTGTCCAAGGGCTGAGGAGGGTTGTTAGGTGGTTCGACATGTGAGAGAATGGGAGCGAAACAGATTAACTTCAAGAGTGTAACATTCTGTAGTGGAAGTGAAGCGGGTAGGGGTCGGACCTAGGAAAGGTTGGAGGGAGGGGGTAAAGGAGGTTTTGTGTGCGAGGGGCTTGGACTTCCAGCAGGCATGCGTGAGCGAGTTTGATAGAGTGAATGGAGACAAATGTTTTTTAATACTTGACGTGCTGTTGGAGTGTGAGCAAAGTAACATTATGAAGGGGTACAGGGAAACCGCAGGCCGGACCTTGAGTCCTGGAGAGGGAAGTACAGTGCCTCACCTGGAAGAGGGTGTTTAATGTTGCAGTATTAAAAACTGTAGAGTAAAGCACCTTCTGGCCAAGACATGAATGATGAAGATGTGAAAGTTTTTCTTTTTCGGCACCCTGCCTGGTGGGAATCGGCAGTGCGATAATAAATAATAATAAAAATAATCTTTATTTCTACAAGTACATGTACAATTATCAGGTCTAGCTGACATCAGTGAATACTACTATATAGAAAAGCCACTTGACATGCAGAGGCATTTTGGCAAATTATTCAATTTTATCCCAGAGCGACCCACCACCAGTCGACTAACAACCAGGTACCCATTTACTGAGGATAATCACAGACGGAACTGGAGTAATAGAAACACTCTCATGTTTGTACCCCCACCGGGAATCAACCCAGATCCTCACCATGTTGAAGAGAGAGCTTTAGCCAGCCAGGCCTGGGGCCACCATAATATTTTAACTACTACTTAATGTCATACAACACCCAAAAAAGGCAGCTCAAGATCTTGTTCAAGAGCCAGCCCACCATGCACGAGGCACTACACACCTTGAAGGTAATATTACAATTACAATAAGAGGCAGCCTCCTGCTCACCTGATGACACAAAACAAGTAAATCTCACCTCAATTAATGTGGAGTTTTTTATTGTTGTTGACAGCCGGGCTTGTGCTCGAACGTTGGATTGCATCAGGCCAGCAGTAACAGCCTGGTTGATCAGGCTCTGATCCACCTGAAGGCCTTGTCATCAGATACCGTGCCGCGGGCCGTTGATTCGCCCCGGAACTCACTCCAGGAACCCAGGTGGTGCACAGGTGGGGTGGGTGCAGGTGGTACAGTAACAAAAGCCGGTGATGTACCAGCTGGTGGCACAGCATCCAAGATGGACGAGCACAAACAGATGGTATACACACTGTAAACAATCAAGTCGTCGTCTTATTAACTGTGTTGTTTTGGTTTATAGGGTCCACAGACAATTTACGCCGTACCGAGCCCACCTTCCGTGTCCGAAGAATAAGAAGTTTATTCACGGCTCAAGAAGAAATTTCTCGCCCTAGCTGTAGTAATAAATTATCAACAATTATCTACACTGATGGATCTAAACATGAGTCTTCTGGCAGGGCTGCATCTGCTCTTTGTTGCAACCCTCCCGGTGGCCCTGGTGCTAAAGCTCCCACTTCACACACGAGGCCCGGTTCGATCCCCGCGGTGGAAACATTTCGACACGTTGCCTACCCTGTTTTCCGGTTAACCTCAGCAAAATAGTACTGTGGTGTTTAGTCGACTGTGTGGGTCGCTTCCTGGGACAAGAATTGAGGACCCCAATTGAAATAATGTACACAGTCCTCGATGACGCACTGATTTCTGGGTTATCCTGGGTGGCTAACCCTCCGGGGTTAAAAATACGAACGAAAGCTTATCTTATCTTATCTTAACAGAATACCTAACGATACCTAACAGAATACTCCATTCTACTGGATGCTCGGCAACACAGTAAATGACCATGTGACCTGTCTTTGTAATGCTCATATCTGCTAAATTGTTATCTGTTTACAATAATGCTTATACCACTGAATACATATCATTGCTTAGTTAATCTTAAGTTAATTTTAAGCCTGCCCATAGCTCTGCATACAAGGGGTTTTACCTGGAGTTTACCTGGAGAGAGTTCCGGGGGTCAACGCGCCCGCGGCCCGGTCTGTGACCAAGCCTCCTGGTGGATCAGAGCCTGATCAACCAGGCTGTTACTGCTGGCTGCACACAATCCAACGTACGACCACAGCCCGCGTGGTCGAGGTACCGACTTTAGGTGCTTATCCATGCCAGCTTTGAAACTTCCAGGGTCTATTGCTGTAATCCCCCTTATGTATGCTGGGAGGCAGTTTAACAAGTCTCCGGGCCCCTGACACTATTGTATGTCATCTTAACGTGCTAGTGACACCCCTGCTTTTCATTGGTGTGTGGAATTACTGGTTACCCTGGAGTTTTACCTGAAGAGTTCGGGGGCACTCCCCCGCGGCCCGGTCTGTGACCAGGCCTCCTGTGGATTCAGCGCCTGATCAACCAGCTTTTGCTTGCCGGCTGCAACGCAAACCAACGTACGAGCCACAGCCCGCTGATCAGGAACTGACTTTAGTTCTTGTCCAGTGCCAGCTTGAAACTGCCCGGGTCCTGTGTAATCCCCCTTATGTGTCTGGGAGGGCAGTTGAAACAGTCTCGGGCCCCTGACACTTATTGTATGTCTCTAACTGCCTAGTGACACCCCTGCTTTTTCATTGGGGGTTGGGTGCATCGTCTGCCAGTCTTTTCTTTCGTAGTGAGTGATTTCCGTGTGCAAGTTCGTACTAGTCCCTCTAGTATTTTCCAGTGTATATTAATCATGTATCTCTCCCTCCTGCGTTCCCAGGGAATACGGTCAGAAACCTCAGAGCGCTCCCAGTAATTGAAAGGTGTTTTATCTCCTTATGCGCGCCGTGAAAGTTTTCTCTGTACATTTCTAGTCGGCAATTTCCACCTGCCTGAAAGGTTGCTGTTAGAGGCAGCAATATCAGCCCTAGATAAGAATCAAGTGACCTGAAGAGTGTCAGTCATGGCTTGGCCTCCCTAGTTTTGAAGGTTCTCATCCATCCGTCATTTTTCTAGCAATGCGATTGATACAATGTTATGGTCCCATGAAGTTGAGATCCTCCGACATAATCACTCCAGGTCTTTGACGTTGGTGTTTCGCTCTATTTTGGGTGGCCAGAATTTTGTTTGTACTCGATGAAGATTTAAATTCCTCATGTTTACCATATCTGATTAATGTGAGAATTTCTCATCGTTGAACTCATATTGTTTTCTGCACCATCTGATAATTTGGTTGATGTCCGCCTTGAGCCTTGACAGTGTCTGCAATGGAAGACACTGTCATGCAGATTCGGGTGCACTGCAAAGGAAACAACGGTGCTGTGCTGACATCCTTGTCTATGTCGGATATGAGGATGAGGAACAAGATGGATCTAGTACGTGCCTTGTGGAACAGAACTTTTTCACGTAGCTGGCCTCGACTTTACTCTGTTGACGACCTACTCCTCCTGTGTTCGTTAGTGAGGAAATAAAGATCCATCGACCGACTTTTCCTGTTATTCCCTTAGCGCTCATTTTTGTGCGCTAATTACGCCATGGTCACACTTGTCGAAGGCTTTTTGCAAAGTCTGATAATACATCTGGCATTCTTTTTGTCTTCAGTGCATTTAGGACCTTGTCGTGTGATCCAGTAGTTGAGACAGACAGGAGAGACCCCTGTTCTAAAACCATGTTCCCCGGGGTTGTGTAACTGAGGGGTTTCTAGATGGGGGGTAACTTGCTTCTTAGGACCCTTTTTCAAATTTTTTTATGTTTGGATTTGGCATTGCTTAGTTCTTTGCGTTTTTACTGCCCCCTTTGGGGATGGGGCTATTCTGTTTTTTTTAGTAACTGGGGGACACCCCCCCGTGTCCATCTCCCTCTCCGGGAGGGAAAAAGCCGTGATAGGGCTTCTTGCAGTTCTTGATGAACACAGATTTCCAATCTGGCCCGGGGGGCAGATGCATGGGCCCATGTCTTTTATGCCTATTCGAAGCATTTGGCTCAGATAACTTCGGATATTTTTGTGTTAATCAAATTTTGTGCTCTCTGAAAAAAATTCATTTTGTCTTCGACCCATCTGGTTTGCGGCTTGCTAAAAAGTGATCTTTTGGGACTTAGTACTCACTCATTTCCTTGGGGTTCATCTGTGTAACCCATTTTTTTAAGAGGGGGCCCCAAAACTGGACGTTTTTCCATTTTGATTTGGGAAGGAAAGAAATACTTTTGGGTTTTTTTCGATTTCATTTATGGCTTTTAGTTCTTCCCGCATTCCCGACTCCTAAAGGTTCTTTTAGTTTAAAGTTCGATGCTTGCTATTTCTCTACCAGTGTCTCCCTACGCTTTCAGATTTTGACCTCTTTAGCCCTCTGTTTTTTCTTTTCCGTCGCCTGTAAAGGAGCGCCTGTCTCTTTCTATTTTCATCTATTCCTCCTTTTTTTTAGAGGAAAATTTGTGCAAATCGAGTGCCACCAGTTAATCTGTTCTAGGCAAAGGGGTTGGGGTCGTGTTGTTTAGTATATTTTTCCCAGCTTTATATGGGGTTAGGATTTTGGTTTCTTGGTCCCACTTTATGTTTTTTTTATTGAAGTTGAATTTGGGTGAATGCCCCTCGTGAAGTCTCATTATGTCGGTCGGGGCTCCACGCATACTGCCCCAAACCTCAATTATGTTGTGACTGATAATTTTTTTTGATATGGTACATTTTTTATCAATCATCATTTTAGTGAAGATGAGGTCTAGTGTTTTCTCCAGTCTAGAGGCTCTATTTTTTGCTGGTTTAAATGAATTCTGTGCAAGTTAAAAGCTCGCGTGAGTGTGATTTTTCATCAAGCTCCCTCCTGGTGTTATTACTGAACAATATTTTTGCTATATTCCTCCTTTTTAGGTCCCTTTAATTGAAATCCCCCGGGGCAAGTTTTTTGGGGTGCAGACTGGAAGATTTTCCAGACAGTGTCAATTTTTAACAGCTGTTCCTGGAATTCTGGGTTTTTGCACCCGGGACTTGTAGACACCAAAGATGGGTTTTTGGGTTTCCGACCTTTACTGCAAAAACTCCACTACATCTTTGAGGCATTTGCAGTTCTGTCAAACAAGTGACTCGCAAGTAAGCCACTTATTTAACTTATTTACTTATTAATACACTTATTTAACTTATTTACTTATTAATATACTTATTTAACTTATTTACTTATTAATACACTTATTTAACTTATTTACTTATTAATATACTTATTTAACTTATTTACTTAAACTTATTAATATACTTATTTAACTTATTTACTTATTAATACACTTATTTAACTTATTTACTTATTAATATACTTATTTAACTTATTTACTTAAACTTATTAATATACTTATTTAACTTATTTACTTATTAATATGCTTATTTAACTTATTTACTTATTAATATACTTATTTAACTTATTTACTTATTAATATACTAATACATTTTCTCGTTCAGACTGAAACTTTACTGTTAAATTCCCAGTAATATTTCAAATTACAGTGTTCATCTGTGATGTGAGTGTGTAACTTATGCTTTGTATTTTTACTGTGAACAAGCTTACTCCTGCATAATGTTCAGTTTCATGAATACTTTCTTACTTGAGTAATTCGGTTACCTTTCAACTGTGTTAAGCAAGAGTCAGCCTGTTAACATCTATGTTCCTTGCCATCGCATCTAGTGGGTCTAGCGCCTAGTTAAAATTGTAATAGTAACAATTTGCAATCATTATACTTCTAGTTATACATTGTGAAAATTGTTTTGGGACTATTTGATCAACTGGATTGTAGTGTTTAACTTCTGATACACCCAATTTAATGACTGCAGAACACGCACTGACACATAATAAACACATTAAAAAACGCTGGTAACTCCAAAAAGCCGGGCCTAGTGTGTGACCTTGAGAAGTTGAGTGTGTTTATTAAACGACCAGGCGGGGGTACCACTCTCACCTATATTTACATCAACAAAAGTGAAATTCAAAGTGATAAAGTGTACACTTGGTGTACTTGGTGTACTTGTCATACATAGTAACGCGTGTGTAAGTGAGATTGTTTAGGTACTGGTTTTTCATCTATCTACAGCTGCACACTTATGCTTGCATACATGTATAACATATAACGTGTGAGTTACCCGGGATGGACCAAGGAAGTCGACCAGAGTGATTTATCTCATTGTCATTGTAACATTACCTATTTTTTTTTTTTTTTTTTTTTTTTTAGTAATACTGTTTACAATCTATGGTTGGGGTAAGAGGTTGTCTTCAGCATTCATTGTGATGCCCCTGCTATATTATTATTTCAGTGAGTACATTAGGTGGCAGTAGCCTGAACTAACTCAAGTGGAAGTTATCATTGAATTTGAACCTCATGTTTAATGTGATGTATGTCAGAATTCTAATTTTATGCTCAATATTACCTACTTTGTCTCCTCTCTCTCTCTCTCTTTTTTCATCTTTGTAATTTGTGATAAGGTGTAAGACCTCGCCTGTACCATCCATTATATCATTATATTACCATATTATTACCACACATACAAGAAGGTCTCTGAGTGTTTTTTTTGTGGGGTGTGTGCTGTATTGAGTGGTGGTGGTCTGGGTTAGTATGGTTGGAGGTGTTCATTGAACTTGAGCACTTGTGTCTTGTGATCTATTTGGACTTCTGACTTTGTAGTGAATATTTGCTCTTGCATAAGCTATAAGGAAAGATAAGGAGGAATTCTTGTGTTGTGAGTCTTACCCCCAATATTAAACACTGGCAAACATGGACTGTCATAGAGGAACCTATTTCTGCAGGTGATGGAAAATGAAAATAGCTTCCAGACCTTTAAAAGTAAACAAAAGAGAAAAAGTGAGAAAGGGCTAGAGCGTCGACGTAGTCAACCACTTGACTCGTACACAATGTGATACTAAACGTCCTTGGTGGGACAGAGGCCTGCAAGAAGTCTTTCTTCAAAGGAAGAATGTGTTTAAGCTGAACTTCCCGACAACACCCCGCTGCCTGCTAAGTGTGCATGGCTAATGGAAGCTGTAAACAAGCATCCTAAAATCAAGGATCCAATTTAGGAAAAACACACACAACTTTGTGTTTGTGGAACAAAATAAAGAGCTTATTAATGATCTACTTTGTAACACCTTATGGGGATATTAAGCTGCTCCGACCCCATAAACACCACCACTTTTAAAAAAAGGGGGCCCCAGTACCCATAATCTTTGGAAAACCCTCTCTGAAAATGGCCCACCCCATCGGGACCCCTAATTTAGCATATACAAGCCTAAAAACTTAAAGGAAAATCCCCAATTATTTGGCAGTTGGGGGGGGCCCTTTGGGGCCCCCCCCCCCCGGAATATTGGGGGTCCCATGGTTTACGTTTCCTAAACATCGAAGTGAAACCTACCCCCCTAAACGTAGGTGTTCCCAAATGCCAGCACTAGGGCCCATGGGGCCCTCGTGTTTTGTATGTGCGCGGGGGCCTAGTTTTGGGTTTGAAAGGCCCCCAAAACAAAAATTTATTTGAAATTTATAACCATTAAAATTTGGTGACCGGGTTTGTGGACGTATAAAGGGTTAAATTATTTTGGTAATTTGTTCTTAAACCTGAAACCATTTTAGGGGGGTTGGTGATTCTTTTCCTCTGTAATTTGGCCATGATTAGGGGACCAGATCTACCCTGGGTTTTAATTACCTTTGTAATTTTTTTCACCCAAATATAATTTTGGGGGCCCCAGTCATGGACCCTTAAATGTCCCTTTGAAATTTTTTTTGGGATACCGCCCAAAGGTTTGGGTATGGGTGCAAAAAGATTTTAAAACTAAATTGTGGTGTGTGGTGTTTGGGGGGTGTGTTTTTTGTGTGTGGGGTGTTGTGTGGGTGTGGTGTGTGTGGTTGTGTGTGTTGTTTGTGGGGGTGTGTGGTGTGTGTGATCAAAATCAATATTGCCCCAATAATCTTTTTAAATTGGGGCCCGGGGTTGTGGAAGTGTGAATTCCCTTTTTAAATCTATAATTTGTTCATGATTGTAGCCAAATTTTTAAACGTAAGAAAACCATTTTTTAACAAATTTCCCTTTCCTTTTGTAATTTGTGAGCCCCTTTAAACCTTTTTTTCCCTTAGTTCAGCTATCAAAATTTTTGGGGGCCCAGCCCCTGGCCTTTTTTCGTACCTCGGTAATCTGAAAATTACCTTTGTAATTTGGGTCATGTTTTGGTGACCAAAAATTACCGGGTTTTTTCATTTACCTTTGTAAATTGTGAGTTCATTCCTTTTTGAAAATTTTGGGGGAGTTCATTCCCCTTTGAAAATTTGTGAGTTCATTACCTCTGTAACTTGCTCAGACTATAAAAAATTTTGGGTAGTCCAGTCCCTGGCCCAAATTTTATGTACCTCTGGTAATCTTTTGTTTTACCCCCCAAAAGGGGGGGTTTTAATGGGTGATAATAAACAATTAAACTTTTTTTAGGGCCTTTTGGGCAGAAGACTGGGGAAATACTACATTTTTGGTTTGGGGTTTAAGTGGGGCTGGGAACTTTCCCCCAAATAGAGAATGCACAGTGGGCCCTGAAAACGCCGAAAATTTTAAAAGTGTATTTGTAAAAAAGTTGGGGTTACATTTTTCCCCCAAAAAGGACGGCAGTAAGAACCCAAACAACCTTCGATGTAAACCTGAAAAAGGTCCTTTAATGGTAACGGGGGGGGGGGGCCTTTTCCGGGTTTTACCACACCCAGATCTGAGACTGAACCTCTGCAAAGGGGTCAAAACCCCACCTCACTGCAAAGGATTCTGGTGGTACCAGAATCCCCTCCACACACCAGCTGTGGAGGAGCTAGCCCTCCCTGCTAGACATATGGGGAAATTGGTCTGCCACTCAGATACCTATGGCTAAACCTAAAATTTGGGGGTTTAGTTTGCATTTCTCCCCCCCTTTCCACAACACAACGTCGACGGGCACCACACAAGGGGAACCTCCCTGGAAAAATTTGGAAAAGATCGATGCACAGGACCCACCTGCCTGGAGTTTTCCCCCGGGGGGAGAGTTTGGGGGGCAATGGCCCCCCCGGGGGGCCCCCGGGCTGTGCCCGGCCTCCTGGTGGTCGCGCCTTTATAAACCCGGTGTTTTTGTGGCTGCACGCAAAACCCAAGTAGAGCCACACCCGGCCCGTTTTGGAAAGACTTTTAGGGGCTTGTCCAGGCCAGCTTGAAGACGCCCGGGGTCGTTTTGGGAAACCCCCTTTTGTGTGTGGGAAGGGGGAGTTTTAACAGTCTCGGGCCCCTTACCACTTATTTGGTCTCTTAACGTGCCCAGTGACACCCCTGCAAATTTAATTTTATGAAACAAGAACACTAATGTAACCATGGTACCTGTTAAGGGTAAAAGGTGTTAAAAAAAAGCACTAACCCAGAAATGCCATCCCCCCGGGGGCATTGGAAATTCCCCCCCTTTACCTTCCTCATATTTTTAAAAAACCTTTCCAGAAAAAAATTGAGCATTGAACAGATCCGATAAAATTTTAAAAAATATATGTAATCGGATGATTTCCCCCTTGAGCATTGGGGATGATGTCAAAAGTGCCGCCAAACCCCCGTTCAAGCTTCCAGCCCAAAATTTTTGAGAAAAAAGCCCATAACTCGTTCCTTTTAAAATTTCCTTATCCCCTGGTTTCCAAATGCCCAAAAAAAACTTAAAATAAAGGTCCTGAAAATAAAGACCCTCAAACTATGTATTTGCTCTTTTAAATATCTGCACACTGTAGTCAAAGCCTAAAAAGTTTTAAAACCCTTTAAAGACCCAAAAGATTGTTTAAATAACTCACTACAATGGATACATTACAAATCTTTTCATGGAACATTGCTTCATCAGGAAGCGGTTGCCTGACTTACATCATATTAGTGCAACCAAGAATATTGTGTCATCTGTTTGCAGGAATGTAGATTGAAAGATGGAGCACTCCACCAAACTTGCCTGGATATGCAGCTTATAAACCTAAGGTCAACCAACTGTTGTGTGATGTATGTCAGAAAGAGCTTGCCACATTCACTCCTTTCCTTGCAGAGTCGAGTTAACATGCAGTATCATGGTGTCAAAGTATATGCAGGCGATTTTTCCAAAACATTTTTAATCTCTATGCCCCAGCGAACCAGCTTCGACTGATGCTTTACCAGATCGCATCAATAGTGAACCTACCATCATTCTTGGAGATTTTAATGCCAGACATAAGAATATTGGTGGGTCTATAACAAACACCAATGGAACTAAACTAGTGAGATTGCTAAATGAGCATGATAATGTTCGAATTGTGGGCTACTGAGCCTACTCACATATATGGTGGCATACTAGATCTGTGTCTTGGATTTAATACATCATATACGATGCATGACTCTGTCATAGTTGATGATCTTCTATCTGATCACTTCCCAAGACTAACAACTGTCAATCTTGATCACATCTCCAGCAATCAAGGAGCTAAATACAGAAGGTCACTTGTTCTATCTAGGCTGGAATATTGCTGCACACTAACAGCACCTTTCAAGGCAGGTGAAATTGCCGACCTAGAAAATGTACAGAGAATTTTCACGGCGCGCATAACGGAGATAAAACACCTCAATTATTGGGAGCGCTTGAGGTTCCTAAACCTGTATTCCCTGGAATGCAGGAGGGAAAGATACATGATTATATACACCTGGAAAATCCTAGAGGGATTAGTACCGAACTTGCACACGAAAATCACTCACTACGAAAGCAAAAGACTTGGCAGACGATGCACCATCCCCCCAATGAAAAGCAGGGGTGTCACTAGCACGTTAAGAGACCATACAATAAGTGTCAGGGGCCCGAGACTGTTCAACTGCCTCCCAGCACACATAAGGGGGATTACCAACAGACCCCTGGCAGTCTTCAAGCTGGCACTGGACAAGCACCTAAAGTCAGTTCCGGATCAGCCGGGCTGTGGCTCGTACGTTGGTTTGCGTGCAGCCAGCAGCAACAGCCTGGTTGATCAGGCTCTGATCCACCAGGAGGCCTGGTCTCAGACCGGGCCGCGGGGGCGTTGACCCCCGGAACTCTCTCCAGGTAAACTCCAGGAGGAAACTTATTCTCAAACCAGAACACAGAGACAACTTTATTAACCACTTGGATCAATGGTATAAGAATTACGACCCCATTGGCACAAAAAAATTTAATGATGTTTTAAATTTAAACCACTTTTGAGAGTGTTCTCCAGATCAAGTGGGCAGGAATAGGAAAAAAAAACCCCTCCCAAATAAATAAAAAAAAAACCCAATGAAAAAATACTTTAATGACCCACAGCTGCGCATCTAACCAGGCAGCTAGGGGGTTGGTAAAGCATACTTTAAAATGTAAAACCCCCGCCCCTGCTAAGAACTTTCCCAAACCCTGCACTAACAAATGCAAAGGGAATAAAAAAGGAAAGGGAATTGGCAACGGAATGGGAAACAGTTTTTTATTTGGATTAAATAGGTCCCCCCCTTTTTGATTTTGGGCTTGGAAAGGTTTAAATAAAATAACGGGGAAAAAGACTGGCAATTTTTGCTCATCCCTTTCCCTTGAAAAAAAATGACCCATAAATGATGGTCCAAAAACATCCGGGCATAAAAACCCTTTCCCAAAATTTCCCCCAATTTTTTTTAAAGGGGAAAAAAAAAATTTTTAGGAGTATTCTGAAGAAATTTTTAAAAAATGATTAATTTTATGACCCCAAAAAATTTTGGTTTGAGAGTGTTGCCTCTTTCCGAGTATAAATTTAGATAATGCTTTAACCCAAAAATTTTTTCGATAACTGCTCCTGGGAGGTTTGGTAAAACCCTATGATTTCCCCAAAAACTCTAAGGCCCGTCCCTGACCCCCTTTTGTTGGCATTTGTATAATCTCAGTTACATTGAGGGGGGTTTTTCCTATTTCCCTTTAGCCCAATAGTCTCTTTTGTGCCATCCTAAGCCCCAACGCCTGATAATTTGGGCCCGGATCTCCTTAACTAGTTCCTTTTGTAAAATTTTTGGGAAAGAAATGATGTTAACGGGACTGTATACAAAATCAGAGATAAAATTTCCCCCTACCTCTATGGGTTTAGGAAAGGAAAAGTGGAGAACTGTATTTCCCCTTTCTCACTGAAACCCCAACCTCTACTATTTTTTTACCACTTTTTTTTTGATCAAAAATCTGTTTTTTGGTTTAGGGGAAAAGAACCGTTATACTACTTTGAAACCCAAAAAATAAAAGGGGGTTGGTAGTTTAAAATTTCTTCGGGGGAAATTTTAAAATGGGAAAACCCTGTCAAATGAGTATCCTCTGTCCTTTACCAAGGGCCCTTCGGGAAGGGGTTTCTAAAGAAATGTCTTTAGGTACACCGCAGGGAGGAGTTCTTAGTCCCCTGTAATTTTATTCTGTTTTAAGGCTCCCCTAATGTTTAAACCCCCCTCCCCAAAAAATTTATAGTTTATAAGTTTATGCTGTTGATATCATGTCCATAAAAAGGGGGCCCTTTAAGAAGAGGGAAATACCATTTTTTAAAAAAGTTCAAGAAATTTTTTTAATCGATTTGGCCTATAATATCTTCCTTTTAAAACAAAGGGATATTAACAAGCAAACGACCCCCCCACCCATCCTATTTCCAAAAAGGGGTGAAATCAAAAAGTTTACGTTAAAATTTTCGGGATATTTTTTGGGGTAGTTTGAACCCTTTAAAAAATCCACTATACCCCCAACTAAAAAGAAATGTAAAAGCTGGGCTAAAGGGCTCTCAAAGCTTTTGTTGGCTACAAATCCCAACAATGGTCCCAAAGGGTGAGAAATCGTGGGAGGAATGATGTACAAAAGCCTTGTTAGGTCCTTAATTGATTAGGGCCTCCCTCCCATTTTTGATATTTGGCTAGAGAAATTTTTCTCCGACTTTGGAGGTTAAGGGCCAAAAGGGAAGCTTCTCAGGTTTTCTTGGTTTGTCCCAGATCTACAAAAGTTTTAACATGGGGAAGGGGAGTTTGGGTTTATTTCTGTATCAGTGATGGGATTGTTGAAATTAACACTGTACTCGGTATTTAGAATGTTGAAAAACGAACCAGGACTGTCACAGTAAATTCTTCCCAAAGTGTCTAGAGGTAAAAAAACCCCACAGATTTTAAATGGATTGTGAAAAACGTCCCAATTTGCATTAAGTTTTTAAAAAACCGCATAAAATGTATCACTGTAGCAAAAAAGAGCATTTCACCCCTCCATGGAAGATGTTTTTCTTTTAATATCACTCCCCTAAAGTCCCTCCCAAGAAGCTCTTTTTGCTAGAAAATCCCTTCCTTAAATCTTTTTGGGTTTGGGCCCCCCAAACCCTCCCTCAAGAAGAAAAATTTTTTTCACCTTAGCTGGTGTTAAAAAAGTTATCCAAGTTATATACACTGATGGATCTAAACAGGAGTTTTTTTGGGCGGGGTCCCTTTGCTTTTTGTTCCCCACCTCCCTAGTTAAAAACGAAAAAAATTTGTTGAGTTAGGCAAAAGGGAAATTAACAACTGGGCCGTCTACACTGAAAAACTGAATTGTTTCCCAATCCCTAAGGGCGCTAAAGCAAACCTTTATGACCTGAGTTTGATCTATCACCCATTACTGTTCTATGTATCTTGAAAACCCCTTGGTCATATAATGACCCCAAACAAACCATGTCTTTGGGGGAAAACCCAGGTATGATACTCAAAAAATTAGGGCCCAAAGGAATTAATGTACAATTGTAGGGATCCCATCACACATTTGGTTTAACCCCTTTTCATGAAAAATTTTGATATGTTAGCCAAAAAGGTATCGAGAAGGAAAATGTGGGAATAAAATTTTGGGGTAAAAATTGTCTAGCATTAGGAATAATATTGGGGAGGAAGTAAAAATAAAAAATGATTGTTTGGGGAATGCAGTTAGAAGCCAAAGTAGATCTAAAACCCACTATGATAAATAAAATGTGGGATAAGTATGTTTTGGGGGAAATTTTGGAAAATGTGAAACGGGACGGGACTGAGGGTTGTGTGGCCAGGTTGGGTTTGGGGTTCAAGTACTTTGGCAGTTTGGGGGACACCCCGAGGGTTTAAATAAAAACTAAATGTAAATTATGTGTCAGGCATAGGGGTAAAAATTCTTGAACCTATGTGCTTTTTGGGTCTACTTATTGAGGATACCCGAGACAGGGCAGGGTTTTAAAAACCTATGTGACATGTCAAGATATCTTATTAAAGGAAAAAAAGAAACCAGATATATAAGCCAAAATTTTTAAAATTTTCTTTGGGAACAGATAAGTGAACTAAAGATTGGGGATATAAATCCATTTGTATTCCTGTTAACCCTTTGGGGCCCCAGTTCCTAGGCCTTTGGGGGTTTTTCCATATGCTCTGCGCTTTCCCCTCCCAAAAGGGGGGTTTGGGGGTGCACAATAAAACTAGCCACTTCCGGGGGGCAAATCTAATCTATTTTTAATTTTCACTGATTTACTTATTTTTTTATTAATATACTTATTTAAAATTTTTTTTATTATTTTAAAAACTTTATTTTAACTTATTTAAATTAAATTATAAATTAATTTATTTTACCCTTTTTAATTTTTTTACTTTTTTAAAACTTATTTACTTTTTAATTTCACTTATTTTAAAAATTATTTATTATTTAAAATTACTTATTTAACTTATTACTTACTAATTTCCTTATTTAACTTATTTACTTATTAATATACTTTTTTTAACTTATTTACTTTTTTAAAACTTATTTAACTTATTTACTTATTAAAAACCTTATTTAAAAATTATTTTTTTAAATTTTATACTTATTTTTCTCATTTACTTTTTTAATACAAATTATTTTTTAAATCATTTACTTATTAATTATTTAAATTTTAAATTAAATTTTCCCTTTCTAATTTCATTATTTTTAAATTAAATTTTCTTATTTTAAAACACCTTTTTTAATTATTTACTTTTTCTAATTTCAAATTATTTTTAAATTTTTACTTACTAATTTCACTTATTTAACTTAAATTTTCTTTTAAACACCCTTAAATTTAAACTTATTTTTCTTACTAATACCTTATTTTTAAATTATTTACTTACTAATCACTTATTTTAAATTTTTTACTTTTTAAAATACTTAAATTTAAATTATTTACTTTTAATATTTTTTATTTAAATTTTAAATTTTTTTACTTATTAATACACTTATTTAAATTGTCAAGGGGAAAGAGGGCAAGAGTGCCATGTTTAAATTTTGATTTAAGTTGGGTCTTGATCCGGGAAAAATTGCAGCTTCCCCTTTTTTTACCCCCATATCCACCTCATTAAGCCCCCCCACCCCCCCGGGGGTGCACCCGGCCCCCACAGGGTTTTCCGTTTGGGCCCTAAAAACACTAAAAAAAATTGAAAAAGTTGGCCCCCCTGTAGAGGTTGCGCCCCGTTTCGCGGGGCGCACTCGAAAAAACATCGTGGTGGAGAAACTTTGTGTCAGGAATCACGTACAAAGTACAGTGAATAAGTACGGAAAATAACGTAAAATAAGACTTGTTTTAATTTGTGTAGGAATACTTGTGAGTGGGGGTTTAAATTTAAAGGTTTTCGGGCCCCCCAAGGAAGGTTCCTTTTTTTGGTTCAGGGGTTTTTGATTTTGGAATTGGATCTGTGTCCCCGTTCCCCGAATTAAAACCTGAAAAACCTTCCACATCCCCCCCCAGGCGCTGTATAATCCTCCCGGGTTTTTGCGCTTCCCCCTTTTTTAAAAAATAATGGTGTCGTTTATTGCTATAAGGGAAAACATATAAAAGCCTCATAGGGGGGCAGGAAACCATAGTAGGGGAAAAAAGTGTGTCAAAGATAAAATAAAACCAATATTGCAAAATAGAAAATTTTCCCAGGGGAAAAAGCAAAAAGAAGATTTCCCAAAAGCAATAGGAGGATAAAATTTCCAAAAACAACCCGGGGGGGCTCCATTGTTGGTGCTAGGGGGATAAAAAAGTTAAAAACCCGGGAAACAGGGAAACCCAAAAGGGAATTTCAGCACAGGGAAACCCGGAAAAACGGAAACCCAAACCTGTGCACATATATGCCCTTGGGTTTGCTTTGGGATGGGGAAAATTGGAAAAAAACAGATGGGGGCGTTTTAACCCATGGGGCCACCCCAGAAAATGGGCCCTGCCCCATAAAAAAGGAAAATGCAAAAACCCTTTTCCCGGAAGCTTTTCAAAACCCCCAAATGTGTTCCCCTTCAGTACAGGAAAAGACTGTTTTTATAACTTAAATTTTCCCAGGGCATACCATCTAAAGGGGACAAAAAGGGTACAAAACTCCAGGCCATGGGAAAAAAAAAAACCCGGGTAGCCACAGCCCCTCAAGGGGAGAGGTTTTTTAGTGCCAGGAAGGAAAAAAAATGGCAGGAATTGGGGAGAAAACGTTTTCACCAAATCAGTCATTCCTGGAGGGAAACCCAAAGATACAGATACTAATGCCGGAAAAAAAAAAAACCCCCCCCCGTCAACAATTTCCATCAGTCCCATAACATTCTTTTTTGCAAATATTTCAGGGTTTTAAAGCCCGCAACAAAAACCCAAAATTCCTTTTTATCCGTGGGGTGCTTTTTCAGAGGGAAAGGCAATGTTCGGGCTTTCAAATGGGGACCCAATAAAGGGGTACTTGGACAATTTAAAAAATGGATCCCAGGTTACAAAAATTATACAGATGTGACAGAGTGAACAAGGGGAAAAGGGGGGGGGTTGGGTGTACATTTTTCAGAGTCACTTGTTTGCCAGAAAGCTTAATGCCCCAAAAAGACCCTAGTGGGAAGTTTTACAGTAAAAGGGCGAGAACCAAAAAACCCAGTCATTGTGGTAGTCTACAAGGGCCCCCGGAGCAACACCGCAAATTCCCGGAACAAACTGTTTTTAAAAATTGACCACTGTCGGGGAAAAAATTCCAGCTTTTTCCCGCACCCAACATCTTGCTCCCGGGGGATTTCAACTTAAGGACCCCAAAAAGGGGGGAATATAGCAAAAAAATATTTTTGCAGTAATAACACCAGGAGGCAGCTCTGGGTTTAAAATCACACTCCAAAGAGCTTTTAAAATCTCTGCACAAAATTCAATTTAAAACCAAAAAATAATAGAGCCCTTAAAAGATGGAGAATTTCATAGGACCTCATTTTTCAAATAACAATTTTGATCTGATAAGGGAAAAGTCACCATATCAAAAAAAAATATTTCTCAAAATCACAAAACCAAATTTGAGGTTTCAGGGCATGTATGCCCCAGGAGGGCCCCCGGCCGACCCAAAAAGAGACTAGGGCACGGGGGCATTTTACCCAAAATTTAACCTTTAATAAACAAAAACATAAAGTGGGACCCAAGGGAAAACCCAAATCCCAACCGATATAAGTTGGGGAAAATATATAAGCAAAAACACCGACCCAAACTTTTGCCTAGAACAGATTAACTCGGGGGGCCCCCTCGATTTTTGCACAAAGGGATTATCCCGTCTAAAAAAAGGAGGAGTAGATTTTTTAGGAAAAAAGAAAGAGCCCGGCGCCTCCCCTTTTCAGGCGACCCGGGGAAAAAAAAATAACAGGCGGCTAAAAAAAGGTCCCAAAATATTTTTGAAATGCGTTTTTTTTTTTTGGGGACACTGGTCAAAAAATAGCAAGCATCGAACTTAAGCTAAAAGAATCCTTTAGGAGTCAGGAAAAGGCCGGGGGGAAAATAAAAAAACTATAAAAGGAAATTTGAAGAAACCCCCAAAAATATTTCCCTTTTCCTTTTGCCAAATCCCAAAAATTTTGGGAAAAACGTCAGTATTGGGGGCCCCCACTTAAAAAGATGGTGTTCCCACACAGGTTTCAGCAAGGAAATGATTTAGCTACTTTAAGTTCCCCAAAAATTTTACTCTGTTTTTAGCAAGCCCCTAACCAGGGCGAGAGTCGAAGATCAAAAATGAAATTTTTTTTGAGAGAGCCCCAAAATTTTTTTGATTAAAAACAAGCCCTTTCCCATGTTTTCCTGGGCGCCAAATGACTTTTGAACAGGCGGGTAATTTAACATGCCCATGCCTCTGCCCCCCCGGCCCGAAATCATGGGGAATCTGTGTTTTATCAAGAACTGAAAAAAACCCCCATCACGAGCCTTTTCCTCCTATGGAGAGGGAGCAAAAGGCACGGGGGGCGTCCCTCAGTTACTAAAAACAAAGACATAGCCCCACTCCACAAAGGGGGGAGAAACAACAGCAAAGAAAATACAGACCCAAAAGCACTAACCCTCCCCTATCTTTAAAAAACTTTTAAAAAGGGGCCTAAGGAAACAAAGATCACCACCCATCTAGAAAAACCCCTCCGTTTCACAACCCCCCCGGGGAACAGGTTTTTGAAAAGGTTGCCCTGTCGGGCCCCAAAATACTGGATCCCCTACCCACAAAGGGCCTAAAAGGGACTAGAAGACAAAAAGAAGGGAGATGTAATATATACAGGGCTTTGCAAAAAACCTTCGACAGGTTGGGGCCAAAGGCCCAATACGCACAAAAAAGCGCGCCATAAGGAATAACAGGAAAAAAAATTGGTCGAAAGGATCTATTAAATTTTTTTCACTAACAGAACAAAGAGAGGAAGGGCGTCAAACAGAGTAAAGTCCGAGGCAGCTACGGGGAAAAGCTTTCCCCCTTTCCCCCAACCCCCCTAGTACTAGCTCCCCTCTTTTCCTATTCCATTCCGACTTTGTCAAGGATGTCAGCCCCAGACGTGTCTTCCTTTGGGGATGACACCCGAATCTGCCCTGGCAGTGTCTTTCCCTTGCAGACACTGCAAGGCTCCAGGGGGCCTCAACCAAAATCTTTCAGGGGCTGCAGAAAACAATATGAAATTCAAGATGAGAAATTTCAATTACTAGATATTTGGGAAAAATTTAGGAAATTAAATCTTCATCAGGGGTAAAAACAAAATTCGGGCCCCAAAATAGAGCGAAACACCAAAGTCAAAGACCCGGGAGTGATTATGTGGGGGGGATCTCACCTTCCCAAAGGGCCCCAAAATTGTATCAATCGCATTGCTTTGAAAAATGGGCAGGATGGTAATGAGATCCTTAAAACTAGGGAGGGCCAAAACCCCTGATGGGGCACTCTTCAGGTCACTTGGGTTTTATCTAGGCTGGAATATTGCTGCACCCCTTTAACCCGGGACCTTTTCTTGAGATTTAATCCAAAAATATTGGTGGGTCTAAACAAACACCAATGGAACAAAACTAGTGAGATTGCTAAATGAGCATGATAATGTTCGAATTGGGGCACTACTGAGCCTACTCACATATATGGGTGGCATACTAGATCTGTGTCTTGGATTAATCATCATAATACGATGCATGACTCTGTCATAGTTGATGATCTTCATCTTGATCACTTCCCAAGACTAACAACTGTCAATCTTGATCACATCTCCAGCATTCAAGGAGCTAAATACAGAAGGAGGAAACTTATTCTCAAACCAGAACACAGAGACAACTTTTATTAACCACTTGGATCAATGGTATAAGATTACGAGCCATTGGCACACAAAAATTTAATGATGATTTAAGTACCACTATTGAGAGTGTTCTCACAGATCAAGTGGGCAGGAATAGCAAACAAAGACCCTCCACTATAAATAACAATAAAAACCAATGTAAATACTATAATGATCCACAGCTGCGCAATCTAACACATGCAGCTAGGAGGATTGGTAAAGCATACCGTGAATGTAGAACCCCAGACCTGCTCAGAACGTTCCAAGCTGCACTAACAAATGTAAGGAATAGAAAGGAAGAACTTAGGCAACAGGAATGGGAACAGTTTGTTAGTGGATTAAATAGGTCCACCCCTTTGAGTTTGGCTTGGAAAGGTATAAATAAAATAACCAGGAAAAAGACTGGCAATGTTGCTCATCCCTTTCCTCTTGAAAAAGCAAATGACCTCATAAATGATGGTCCAAACATCCAGGCATGAAACCTTCCATCTCATATAGAAAAAATTTAGAGAGTACTTCTGAAGAAATGTTGAAACTGATTAATTTTATGAGCCAAAATATTGATGAGAGTGATTGCCTCTTTACCGAGTATGAATTAGATAATGCATTAACCAAAGGTCGTCATAACTGCTCCTGGAGAGGATGGTATAACCTATGATATTCTCAGAACTCTAAGGCACGTGCCTGATAACCCTTGTTGGCACTGTATAATCTCAGTTACATTGAGGGCGTTCTTCCTACTTCCTGGACCAATAGTCTCATTGTGCCTATCCCTAAGCCCCAACAGCCTGATACATTTAGGCCGATCTCCTTAACTAGTTGTCTTTGTAAAACTTTTGAAAGAATGATGTTTAACAGACTGTACTACAGAATCGACATCAACTTTCCCCCTACCTCTATGGGTTCATGAAAGGTAAAGTGTGCAGAACTGTATTTCCACCTTTCCTCACGCACATCAACCTCTACTAGTTTTACCACTTTTCTTGATCTAAATCTGCATTTGATATTTGAACAGAACCGTTATACTACATGAACAGCCAAAATGAATATTGGTGGTAGCTTACTCTGCTGGATAATAGGATACCTGTCAAATAAGAGTATCCTCTGTCCTTTAAAGGCTTCAGAAGTGATTCTAAAGAAATGTCTTTAGGTACACCGCAGGGAGGAGTTCTTAGTCCCATGCTATTTAATATTCTGATTAATGCTCCTAAATGCTCTACCTGCCTCACCTAAACATTATAGCTTATAAGCTATGCTGATGATATCATGATCCATACAACAGGGCATAAGAAGATGAATACCATTTCTTAATGAAGTTCAAGCAATTTGTAATCGACTAGGCCTCATAATATCTTCCTCTAAAACAAAGATATTAACAAGCAAACGACATCCCCACCCATCTATTTGCAGGGTGAAATCATTAGCTACGTTAAAACTTACAGATATCTTGGTGTAGATGTACCCTTTAACAAATCCACTATACCACAACTAAACAAGAAATGTAAAGCTAGGCTAAATGCTCTCAAAGCTGTTGCTGGCTACAATCCCAACTATGGTGCAATGTGAGAATCGTGAGAATGATGTACATAGCCTATGTTAGGTCCTTAATTGATTATGCTGCTCCCATGTTGATATTAGCTAGAGAAAGTTTTCTCCGACCCGGAGTTAATGCAAAAAAGAAACTCCGGATT